>BRZM01000083.1:1209773-1621550 GCA_033238685.1 Lates japonicus | reverse complement strand
GAGGGGAGTGCACATATTCAAGATGAACTGGTTGTTCAGTCAGAATGTGTATCAGCACAGCCAGCTCCCATCACACTCATGCCTCTCCCACTGGTCCCCACACATGACAGCCCCTCTGGACGTCATCATGGTGGCCAATCAGATGCTGTATATGCTGACCCAGCTGACTGCATCCAATCTGTCCCAAAACGGCATCTGTCCACAGCTCTGTATGTAGACCCTGCAAGTGTTCTTCCACTAAAACCCCCCAGTTCAAGAGAATCTGTTATTCCCCAGCATAACTCCTCCTCTCCACATCCCTGCTTTAACATTGATCACCCAGATGCAGTCTACTCAGAGGTGTATGACAAAATCAGTCCAGTCCCGAGTAAACAAGCTGTCATTCAGGGCAAAGGAAAAACAAAGTGTTTTGCAGATGATGAACCCATTTATACTGAGCCCATGTATGAGGAAGAAGAGGCATCCCATAAAAATGAAACCAAATCCGACCCATTTGCCCACCTTTATGCTCAAATCTGCAAGACAGCACAATCATCTAGTACCTCTGCATCTTCTAACACCACCCCTTCCGGCTCTGCTCCCTGTTTCTCTGCCACTGATGATACAACCAGAACAAAAGACATGGACAAATCTCCTGATGATGTAATCTATGAAAATCTGGGTGTCATTTAGTGACTCAATACCAATCCCAAATCTATGTATGGTCTGGCATCAATTTTTCTGTTGTTTAAAATTATGGATAGAAAGTGTAGCAGAAACACTAAATGCTAGCACTTCTCCTGCACTTTCTGTTTTGTATCTGTGTAAAAAACATTTTTTCCTATTTCTAAAGAAAATGGGGTTCATATGTGACCCTCTATTGTCACTGTGCCCATATATTGCATATTCTTAGTTATTTGTGTTTATTAAAATTACCACACAGAACCCTGGGGCCAGATAATATTCCATCTTAAAAATGTACAAATTGCACCAAGAGTGGGGGAAATTGGGAGTTTACAGGGGCTCATTTTTCTCTGTTCTCTGTTCTGCCATGTATCTGTTGTATATGGGATGTGTTGAAGTTTGGTGGTACAAGGGTCTGAATGGACATCAGGGTAAGGCATGTCTGTACTGGTCTTGGAAAAGTGACCAAAATAGAGTTTTGGTAATGTCAGATTTTTTTTTATTTAGTTGTTTTTCTAATCTGAAAATGGTAGATTGCGTTTCTAACACATGTAACATATCTCTTTTAAAATAAATATATATTTCAATTTTAACCATACAGCTTCATCATATATTGATCGAATCATTTCACATGGATGAGCTCAAGTCTTTATCGAGCGATGTATAACACTGGGTTACAAAAAAAAAAAATTTGTAAGTTGTCTATGTTTTTTCAACTGAATTAGGACCATTTTGCACCGCTGAATCCAAAAATGACATCCATTTTTCTCAATCAGGTCAGGTTTTTATGCTAATTTTATTTTGAAAAATCCAATCTTCTGACTAAATTGATTACATTTTTGTGACATTATCAGTTGATTTTCGTTAATATTTCTCATCCAAAAAAGGTTTTAGGAGAAAAAAAATCGTTTTCTAACAGAATGTATTAATTAAATGTTACAAACTTCAGTTTCTGTAAATTGAATAACAGACATTGATAAAGGTAAGTACATGTAAATTGAACGTTACGTCGTCATTGTGCAAAATTCAGGGCATGAACTTCCATTTCTTCGAACCCCTCGAATTCTCAGCAGCAGGGATGTCTCTCTTCAGAGTCCAACAGTAATCAGCCATCATGACTGCATCCCAGCGTCCCTGATACCTGGTCTCCATCTCTTTTATGTCCTGATGGAATCTCTCCCCCTGCTCATCACTCATTGATCCCAGATTCTCAGGAAACCGATCCATATGTGAGAATAAGTAATGCATTTTGATGCTCATATTGCATCCAAGGTTTCTGAAAGCAGTCAGCATATTGGTGACAAGTTCTGCATAGTTCCTGGCCTTGTTGTTGCCAAGAAAGTTCTTCACAACCAGAACAAAAGCCTTCCATGCTTCCAGTTCCACTTCATTCATTGAGTTTTCAAACTCAGGATCTCTGATGAGCTGACGGATTTGAGGACCATCAAAGATGCCAGCTTTCAACTTCTCTATGGTTAATCCTGGAAAAGCATGGCACAAGTAAGTGAAGCAGCCACCATCCTTGTCTAGAGCTTTGGTGAACTGTTTAATCAAGCCGAGCTTGATGTGCAGCGGTGGGAAGAGTATTTTGTCTCTGTCTACCATAGGATTGTTGATGACGTTCCTTGCTCTGCAAGGCACCAATTCCTCCCGCACAGGCCAGTCCTTCTTTGTGTAATGCTGAGCAGTGTCCCTACTATCCCACATGCACAGAAAGCATGGGTACTTGGTGAAGCCGGACTGTTGTCCCAACAAAAAATTCCCCATCTTCAGGTCAACACAAATAAGCCACTCATGCTGATCATAACAAATTTTCTCCAGCACATACTTCACCGCTTCATACTTCTCCTTCAGTGTAGTCAAGTGAGCAAGGGGTACAGAGGCAAACTGGTTGCCGTTGTGAAGCAGAACACATTTCAGCGATCGCTTGCTGCTGTCAATGAACAGTCTCCAATCTTTGGGTTCATACTGGCGCTCCAAGCTTGTGCAGAAGCTGAGCATTATCTGTACAGTACACCAAGTCCTTCTCTTCAAAGAAAAAACGGAGGAACTCTTGATGTCTGTTGCGGTAAAAGGTGATGAGAGCACTGTCAGAGAGGAGGTTCTTTTCCTTCAATCTGGATGCCAATAGCTCGGCAGAGGACAAGCTGAGATCGCGAACTAGATCATTTAGCTCCTTTTAGGAAAAAGGATCACCATTAAGAACCACTTCTTCTTCTTCATCTTCTGGAACACTGGAGGAATCTTCGTCACTGATGTCAGGAAGTTCTCCAAAGACAGGTACTGGAATTTCATCACAGTGAGCTACAGGACGACGTGCTGATTCAAGATCAGGATACTTGAGGCTGCTTCGGTTCTTTCTGTTGATCCCAGTCACATCAATAGCGCAGAAGTAGCAGTCAGTGACATGGTTTGTCAGCTCCCTCCAAACCATGGGAATTCCAAACTTCAGACAACTCTTCTTGCCTTTGGTCCCCTGACGCAGATACTTGGTGCATGACTTGCATACCATGTGTGGCGACCAAGCTTTATCCTGGTCACCAAGTTTAATACCAAAATAAGCATGGTAAGCACGCTTTATGAAACTTGTGACTAGATTCCTGTTAGGAACAATGGTGTATTCACCGCAGATGTAGCAGAATACGTCAGGCTTATTTTCGCAAGATCTTCTAGTCGAAGCCATTTCATTCACTTGTAATATAAAAAAAAACAATTAGTCATAAGTTGGCACATGCAAAATCTTCAGAATTCGTTTATTGCGAGAAATATAAAAGAATTTTGCATCATATGACGTGAAAATACCTGTACATGTAAACAAAAACGTCAAAAAACAAATATGTAGCTTAGTTCAGAAAGTTGACCTGATTGAGCAAAACCAATGTGATTTTTGGATTCAGCAAATCAAAATTATCCTAAATCAGCTAAAAAAAAACCTTAAACAATAAATTTGGTGTTGACCAGTGTAATCATTTGATTCCAATACGCAAAAAACATTATGTCTAACATCTTTAGTTAAGCTTAGACATGGTCAATAGATGGTAGTATGGTTTCACGGCAAATATTTGAATTTATTCCTCATATTACTATCTTAGCTTTGCAAAATTGTAGAAAAGTCAAACATAAACATTGGCTAAATAAAATGGTTTACTTTACAAAATGGCCAGACAATTATTTCCTATAGTTTCAAAGCTAAGGAGAAATGTGGCAAGGTTCTGGTCTGGAATGTGACATAATTTACGACCAGAGGTCTGGTGTAGAGAAAGATAAACAAGAAAGTTAGGTCTGTGGATCTGAGAGAGTCCAATCTGCATAGTTCTTTTTCAGGTCACTTTCTTGACAAAGTAACAATTTAATATTTAATGCAGAGACAAAGTTTGTTGCATAGGATGAAGATTTGAAGAGTGTTCATTCATAAGTTCCATACGAACTGTGGTCCATTAGAATAGTCTCTTCTGAGCTGGCCATTTGACCTTTGACCCTGGCTTGGGAGGAAAAGTTCTGTTTCTGATTCTTATCACAGAATGTTGGGGAGGCCGAATAGAGGATGGGCGTTCAGGTTGTAATTCTCAGTGACCATACTTTTACCTCGGTGCAGTTCTGTGAACACATTCTTTTTCTATGAATTGTGTGATAGTTTGATCATAGGTGCCAGGCTGATGTCAGGCTGATGCCAGATGTCGCTACACAGCACAGCTTTACAATAGTAAAAATATTTGCAAACACTATTCTATACACTGTATATTTCCTAAAGGAAAAGGTTAGTGGATGTGCAGGAGACCGATATGTGAGAAATCATTGTTAATTATTTTTTCAATAACACTTGCTGACTCATCTCAAAACCCCCATAATCTACTTATCATTAGCTTTCAAAAATAACAGTGGTAAATGTATGTGTCAGTCACAGTGTATCATTTTAAACAAAAAGATACATCTACTGGATGCTAAACCACCTGCACTTAACCAGATCCTGGTCCAGCTGCTCTGTCCAGTTCCCAGACATAGTCGACACTTCTAACCATATCGTACTTGCCCCTAGTTGGACATCGAAGAGAGTGGAGATGACATTGGGACCATTCCTCTCGTCTTTGAACAGTGTTTGAAATTACCATCATTGCTCCTTTCAAGACGTCCCCGTACTAAAAAGCTTTCTTGATTTTATCAATTTGGTGCTCTAAATGAAGCTTCAGTTTTGTGACTTTTTCACCGTCCTTGTGAAAAAAGACTGCCTTTAACTCACAGGCTTTTTCTGCCCGTATTCGCTGCCAGGTGGTTAGTATTAGTGGTAGTGGTAGTTAGTAAGTGTCTCTCCACGTTGTGTCGCTTTGCTGTAGTTGCCCCGCAAATGAGACATACACACTTTTCTTTCAGCATCTAGCTCCCTGTCATAGCTGCGCCCGCTAGCTCTCAACAAAGAGTGAGATGAGGGTTTGTCTTGCATGCGATATTGATATACCCCAGATATGACCCCAAACAAAGTTAGAACAATATTTGTTTTCACTATGTTTAGCGAAAGATTGTTGGTCCTACACCACACTGCGTTTAGGCCCACCTCCTCTCTGTAAGCTGTCTTATCATTGTTGTTGATGAGACCTACCACTGTTGCGTTATCATCAAACTTAATGATGCGGTTGGAGATGCAGTGTAGTCATATGTCAGCAGTGCGAACAGGAGTCAGCTGAGTGCACAGCTCTGGGGAATGCTGGTACTCAGTGTGGTAGTGCGGAACGTGTAGATGCTGTTTTTATATTATTTTTTAAATAGTTTTTATATATATATTTTTTTTACCCACACTTTTATTTGTGTATGTGTGAGATGTGTGTGTGAGTGATGGAAGCATCTCTAGCAGAGCTGTTTTAATTTCGTTGTATTGTTTTCAATGCAATGACAATAAAGACATTCTATTCTATTCTATTGCAGATAGAGGGGGTCATACAGAGACAGAGTTACCAGTATTTTAATGCAATTAACTCATTTACAATCGACACCCTGGGTAGCGCTGTCACTGAGAAAACCTCCATAAACCAGACTCAGCACATGTGGGCAGCACAGTGACCTTAATTTCCTTGGTAACAAGGATTTTATCAATACAGCCTCTCTTATTGACACTGCTTATTGGTCCAGTACTTAATCAAATTGAATCAACAAGAGGATCGATAAAGTACAAAGAAGAACAAATTGAGAACAGATTTTACATTTATTTACTTTTCAAAAACAAAATACCGTTTCTCAGTCAGCAAAACTATATAACTGTGCTTTAACTGACATAAAAAAGGTGCCAGTATTATCATGAGCAGATAACACTGGTGAGAATGAAGAAAAGAAGATCTTGTTCCCAGATCTTAGAAACGTTTTAAAAGTTTTAAGTGGAGCCCCTGTAGGATACAGGCTTTACATAAAATGTCATGAGAATAAAAAGTTTTCAACCCCAACAATGGATATGTTTTATATAACTAACTTTCTGAGTTCAGGCAGTCATTCAAGTGGGATGACTGTAGACAGATCACATAGAATATACATGTGCAATCACAAAGAAAGAAAGAAAACAGGTTGTCTAATAGAAGCACATACTGTATATACAGTATGTTAATTCATATGCAAACAACATTCATTAATTTTATCCAGATTTTCTTTAACTGTCAAGATTTTGGACTATGTAAATTCAGCGTATTTAGGACAACGTAAGAATAATTTCCCCATCACAGAAAATTGGTTTTAGTTGAACCATCACAGTCTCCTTTTACATCAAACTGGCCTCACATGAGCCAGGCTCCAGTATCTGAAGTGTAATAATATATTTAATAGCTTTTCTGAACCAAGGGTAGAAAAAAACATAGATCACAGGATTTAGACAGGAGTTAAAATACAACAGCCACATATGGATTTCAGGATATGCCGCCTCTGTCGGGTTATTTGCAGATTCAACAGTGGAACAATAATATGGACAGGAGCACAGAATAAACACAACTACTACAACACCAAGAGTCCTGGCTGCTTTCATTTCAGATTTCTTAGCTTTTACAGTCTCTGAACGCTGAAGTGTTACAGGTGCAACGTGAGAGCGCATAGCACGAGCCTGAGACACAGCCACCACAAATACTCGCAAATACAAAAGTATAATGACTAGAATGGGACCTAAAAAAGTCACAACAAGATCAACCATTCCTTCAGCAAAACCGCTTACAACTACACACTCTCCATAACAGGAGATATACTTGTCTGGTTGTTTGAGGACATCCCTCAGTATCCAAGTGCTGTGGACAGCAGAAAATATCCAACACAGACAAATGCAGAGTTGAACTTTTTTCAGAGTGACTTTGGAGGTGTAAAACATTGGGTCACAAATTGCCATATAACGGTCAACTGATATGAGCACCATGCTTCCTACTGAAACACTGACAGTAACGAAACTTAAAAAGTAATTCATAACACACATAGAGTCACCCATCATCCAGCAGCCACCGAAGAGCGGGATTTCAGCTGGCATCTGCATGAAACCCACAAGAAAGTCTGCAACAGCCAGAGAGAGGAGGAGGAGGTTGGTGGTGGTATGGAGTTGTCTGAAATGGGAGAATATCAACACTGAACTCACTGTTACATGTAAAGGTTGTACAAATAAGTGTTATTAGCAATTATAAAACGAAATATTAGTGCCTCAAGATAACTTCTGTTGTGAATTGGCGCTATATAAATAAAATTTGACTTGACTAGTCCTATGCACTATTTATTTCATGGAAGAGAAAGTTAGTGAATGTTGAGTAGCCTGGTGTGTGAGAAATCATTACTAATCACCTTGCTGACTCATCTCAAAAGATCAATATATATATATAAATCAATACACAGCAAAATCACCAGTGTTAAATTTAACACTAGAAAGGTGTCTATATTTGTCCACTCTTTTCAGTGTTAAATTAACACATTTAAAAGTGATCATTTTTTACACACACCCAGAGTGTTACAATGGTAATTGTAGAAGTGTCACACACACTGTTATATGTAGAAGATGTAGCGATAAGTGTTATTAGCAGCTATAATTCTACAACTATGAACTGTCCTGTAAAAATACGTCACAGCATCACAATAGTAAAAATATTAAGTATGCACTGAGCAAAGGTCTGAATTATAAAATATAAGTCCTATGAACTATTTATTTACTTGAGGCAATGTTTGGTGGATGTGCAGGAGCCTGATGTGTGAGAAATAAATTTTTCAGTGACACTTTTTGCTGACTAATCTCAAAAGCACCATAATCATACTTATCATTAGCTCTAAAAATAATACTAAATGTAGAGATATGTCTCAAACAGTGTATCACAAGTTAAACAAAAAGATAAAACTACTGCCTGGCTCAAAGAAATTTCTTCATGAATCTGACTGGAACCAAAACAGAAACATTTTTAGGCCATGAAGAGAAATTTATCTCTGCCTGAAGTGTGAGATAGAGATGATGACCAGCAGGTTAAGAACCACTGTGAGCAGAGTGATGCACCACAGCACACTGAAAACAAGCACAGCCTCCAAGTGAGGATGCATCGTCTTCTTGCAGGAGGTGTTGACGTGAGGAAAGCAGAGCTCAGCTTCCTCCAGAGCCTCCATCATCAGAGTGAGAGGAGAAGCTGCAGAACTGACACTTCTCTGATCAAAGCTCTTTCTTAATACAACGGATTTATCTCTTTACTTCCTCCCCTCCCCTGTTCCCCTCTCCTGGTACTCTATCTTTCTATCTGCAGGTGTGTGAATTCCATAGTTGTATTAGGACGTAATAAACAATAATCTGGTCCTTACCAACTATTTAAATCTAACCTAAGGTGTAGAACAACACACAACAGATTCCACTGTGTCATTGTTTATTTAACAAAAACTAAGCCAAAATGAAGAAGCCATGTGTGAAAAACCCAGTACACCCCACGATTCAGTAGCTTGTAAAACCACCTTAAGTGGCAATAAATTGAAGTAAGCGTTTTCAGCATGATTTAATCAGTCTCTCACATTGTTAGAAAGGAATTTTGGCCCACTTTTGTTTATTGTTTATTTTTGGGAGTCTCCACTCTTCAAGGGTCAGATACCAGAGTGCTGCACAGGCTTGTGCATGAAGAGGCAGTTAGCAACAAAAGTGTACATTTTTTACTGTTATTTGCTAACTTAAAAGTAATGTTCCCAGGCCAGTGGTTACAAAGGTGGGGCCAGTGATCCTCAAGGGATATAACTTAAAGTCATCTCCTGTAATGCATTTATTTTTTTGGGTGTCAGCAAAGCCTACTCACTGTTCAGTTCAATTCAAAGCAGAAAGACATTAACACTGTATACTGAAGTATTTGTTAATTTATTGCATGTTTTCCTAATATCATTCAGCCCTACAGAGGAGTTCATGGTTGACTCAATGACTGCAATGTGCCCAGGTCCTGTGGCTGCAAAACAAGCCCAAATCATTGCCTCTATACTGTGCTTGACAGTTGGTATGAGGTGTTTGTGCTGATATGCTGTGTTTCGTTTTTGCCAAACGTGGCACTGTGCATTGTGGTCAAACATCTCCACTCTGGTCTTGTCTGTCCAAAGTATATCATTTCAGAAGTCTTGTAGTTTGTAAGATACAACTTTGCAAACCCAAGCTATGCTGCAATGTTCTTTTTAAAAAAATATTTTTTACTGTAGAATTATTGACTTAAATTGTTTGGAAAAGGTCTTATAATCCCTCTCAGATTGATGGACAGCAACAATTGTTTCTCAAAGATCATTGCAGATGTCTTTGCTCCCTGGCATTGTGTTAAAGACACACCTGAATGCTCTAGACCAGCAAACTGCTAAAACTTCGTTTACAGAGGTGGTCACACTTGCTAACGATAGCAAGGAATAGATTGGCTAGCTTTATAAACATTTATACTGATGGCTCAAGGGATCCTGAAAGCAGAAGGATTTGATTTGGCTTATATGCAACCCATGTGCAAATATGTCAGAGTAAAACGCTGTCTGATGGATCACTATTATTCTCTGTTGAATTAGTTGCTTTACTGTGGGCACTGTGGTAGGTAGAAGAAGGGGGACTGGCTAAAGTTGTCTAGTGCACAGATTCATTATCTGCCATGATGGCATTGGAAGGTGGGGAGGGGGACAAAGCAAGACCGGATATAGTAGCAGAGATCTTAATGATGGATCTAAATATATACTACAGTTGGATATTCTAACTAATTAAGTGTTAGGTAGATGCTGAGGGATGGCCTGTGCATTACTCATACTGAACGGGAAGGAAGTCCAGGACCCAGTGCAGTGGGAAGGGGTCATGCAGAGTGACCAGCATTTTAATGCAATTCTCTCGCTTGAACTGGAATAAAAAAGGTGCCGGCACTCTGAACTATCAACTGAAATGCATCACATATGTGGCTTTTATGTCAGCTTATCATATCCTAATATCATATATGGCTAACAATGGTGAGAATGACTGTTTGTACAATAATGATATGCGGTCAATATCCTTACTGTACGCTAAAACCTGGTTCTGATTCACAACTGAGTTTTAGCTGGCGTCCCTATAGGGCAATGGTCTTACAAGATACATACATTGCCATGACAATAAAAGTTTTTTCCCCCAACAACAGCAATATGTTTATATAACTGACTTTCTGAATTGAGTCATTCAGATGAGATGACTGTAGTAAGATCACACATACATGTGCATTGGGTTGTCTGGTAGAGGCACATACTGTATATATAGTATGTAAATTTATATGCAATCAACATACAATCATTTTGTCCAAATTTTCTCTGTTAAGACTTTGGGCTGTGTAAATTCGGTGTATTGAAGACAACATAAGAATAATGTTCTAGTTACAGAATAATAATTGGTTTTAGTCCATAGACTTGTTCTACATAAGACTGGCCTCAGAGGAGCCAGGCTGCAGTATCTGAAGTGTAACAATTTGTTTAATAGCTTTTCTGAACCAGGGGTAGAAAAAAACATAGATCACAGGGTTTAGACAGGAGTTAAAGTACAATAGCCAAAGTTGGATGGCTGCAGATGTCGCCCCTATTGAGTTGTTTTCAGTCTCAACTGTGAAACAGTAATATGGAGAGGAGCACAAAATGAATACAACTATTACAACACCAAGAGTCCTGGCTGCTTTCATCTCAGATTTCTTAGCTTTTACAGTCTCTGAACGCTGAAGTGTGACATCTGTGATGTGAGAGCGCATGGCACGAGCCTGAGACACAGCCACCATAAATACTCGCAAATACAGAAGTGTAATGACAACAATGGGACATAAAAAGGTCAAAACAAGGTCAGCAGCTCCTTCAACATAATTAATTATGACTACACATTCTCCATAACAGGTGTTATACCTGTCTGGTTGTTGGAGGAAATCCCTCAGTATCCAAGTGCTGTGCACAGTAGAAACTATCCAACACATCCAAATGCAGAGTTGAACTTTTTTCAGAGTGACTTTGGTGGTGTAAAACATTGGGTCACAAATTGCCATGTAACGGTCAATTGAAATGAGCACCATACTTCCTACTGAAACACTGACAATAAGGAAACCTAAAAAGTAATTCAGAGCACATATGAAGTCACCCAGCATCCAGCAGCCTCGAAAAAGCAGGATTTCAGTTGGCATCTCGGGAGACCCATAAGGAAGTCTGCAACAGCCAGAGAGAGAAGGAGGAGGTTGGTGGTGGTGTGGAGCTGCCTGAAATGGAAGAATATCAACACTGAATACACTGTTACATGTAGTAGTTGTAGACATAAAAATTAACTAAAATTATGACTGTCCTATAACAACATGCATTAATACAGCACAGCATTACAATAGTAAAATCGTCTGCAAATATCCAATCTGCACTGACCAGAAGCCTAAACAAGAAAACATTAGTGTTATGTGTTATATATATTCTAAATAGAGAAGGTTAGTGGATGTGCAGGAACCTGATGTGTGAGAAACCATTCCTTATCATTTCTACAATGACTCTTCCTGACTGTCTCAAAAACACCACAATCATACTTATCATTAGTTTTCAAAATAACAGAGGTAAATCACATGTTAAACATAAAAATAAAACTACTGTCAGTATGTTCTGAAATGCTACTGTTTTTATCAGAGACTTAAATAAGACACTAAATTTCTTAGCTCAAAGTCATTTCTTCACAAATTTGACTGGAACAAAAAAGATAAAATTTTGTAGATCATGCAGAGAAATGTATCTCTGCCTGAAGTGTGAGATAGAGATGATGACCAGCAGGTTAAGAATCACAGTGGCCACAGAGATGTCGGACAGCACAGTGTAAATGAGCGCAGCCTCCAAGTGAGGACGCATCGTCTTCCTGCAGGAGTTGTTTATCTGGGGAAAGCAAAGTTCAGCTTCTTTCAGGGCCTCCATAGTCAGAGAGAGAGGTGAAGCTGCTGAACTCTGACAGCTGTTTGAGTAAAGCTCTTTGTCATACAGCTGATTTATCTCCTTCCTTCCTCCCCTCCCATATGCACATTTCATCTATTCCTAAGGCCAAAGCTGAGTACATCATACTCTATCTATCTAGTCTATCTATACACACACACACACACACACACACACACACACACACATATATATACATATATATATATACATACATACACGTTTACATATTTAAATACTATGTGATGTTCTCAGTGTTATGTAAAAATAATACAACAGTCCACAATAATGTATCCCATCTGGTCTGGGAATGCCTTGAGATCCCCCAGGAGAAGCTGGAAAGTGTTACTGTCCTGTGGTCTGAAGAGACTAAGATAAACTTGTTTGGCTCAGATGTTGTCCAGCATGTGTGGTGGCACCCTGGTGAGGAGTACCAAGATAATTGTGTCTTGCCTACAGTCAAGCATGGTGGTGGTAGCTGTCACCAGGTGAGGTCCGGGGAGAAAACATCACACATGCAGGCAGTTGTGCAGGGAAACATAGGCAGTCTTTTATTTGTAGTCTTCCATGATAATGTGTAAAACAAAGGCCAACATGTGGAAAACCACTCTGCACTCTAGTGCTTCTCTTCACTCAGGGAAACCCCTCCATCTCACCCAAATATATAACATAAGAGTCCGCCTTCTCCATTCAAACCAGGCTATCAGGTCAGGGCTCAAAGACATGCCATGAAAATATACACTGTTTTCTGGCACTTATTCAGTTCAATAAGTCTGTAACTTATTCTTCATACTAACATATATACAGTAATCAAATAATCAAATTATTTGGTTAACACTCAAAGTATTTACATTAATTAGCTGATACCCCACCCAGTCATCATCCAATCAAACGAAGACCCAATTTGAAGGTTTTTCTACTGTAAGGGCCACTGTCGATGCGGCTTCTCTTTCAGCACCAGAGCAAGAGACCCCACAGGACCCATTTGACAGGTTACTTCTTCCTTACTATACCGGTTTTCCCTTATGTTAATATATCTCACAAAATAAACTTAACACTGACAAAACATTTCTCTGTCTTTGTCTGATCCATGTAGTTCCTTTAGTTTTAACATAAATTGATAAAGAAAAATGTGAAAGAATATCAAACACAAAAGTTCAGCAAATAGTTAGCAAGGTGCTACTTCCTCACAGTAGCGTATGGTCTGGGGCTGCATGAGTGCTGTCACTGGGGAACCGCGTTCATTGAGGGAAACATGAATTGTGACATTGGCGAAGCAGGAGCGCGATCCCCAGAAACTGAAGGTATGGCAGTTTCCTCAACATGAAAAGATGACAACTGCCGTGCTGAGGAAGCTGAAGGTGAAGGTGATGGAGTGAAGGTGATGGAGTGCCTGGCAGTTTCACAACATGAAAAGATGACAACTGCCTTGCTGAGGAAGCTGAAGGTGAAGGTGATGGAGTAGCCAAGTATGTCTCCAGACCTGTACCCAATCCCAATTGAGCATCTGTGGGGCATCGTCAAGCAGAAGGTGGAGGAGCACATGGAGTCTAACATCCACCAGGCCTGTGATGTCATCATGGAGGAGGATTCTAGTAACAACCTGTGCAGTTCTGACGAACTCCATGCCCAAGAGGATTAAGGCAGTGCTTGATAACAATGGTGCTCACACAAAATAGTGACAATTTGGGCACAATTTGGACATGTTCACTCTGAGTTTATCACTTTCGCTGCCAGCTATTTAGATAATAATACAAAGTTGAGTTATTTTCAGAGGCAACCATTCTCATACAACTGTACACTGACCAAGTTATATCCAAGCTTCATTTCCATAGTATTGTCCCTTTGGAGAAGATATAATAAATGGTTAAGGAAATGTGAGGTATCACTCTTTGTGAGATACTGTAACTCAGATGTCAAAAGGAGCGACAATGTTAAAAACATTCAGTGGAGTAATGCACCAAATGCAGTCTTTCAAGGAAAACAAGAATAATAATATTCTGGGACTACATTCTCTCCTTTCTCGTAAAGAAAGGTTCAGTGTATCCTGAGCTAAAGGAGATAACATAGGGAGCACAGAAGCTCCTTTCCTTAACATTTAGAGAAATTGACCACCTCTCATCATGGCTGCCACTGAGATACTTCTCGGTTATTTAGTTAAGTTAGGAACCTTCCTAAGCAAAATAGACCATTCGCCCGCAGCCCTTCTCTCACAGCTACTTGGGAGGTTAATAGTTTCCTTGCTCTGGCAACACTACCAACTTCAGTCAATTCAATTCCGTTTCCAGTTCTCATCATAAATTTGAATTACAATTATCTTCACTCTTCTCCAGACCTTACAGAGTTATTGTTACACATTTGTTTCATCTGTGTGTTCTGAGGTAGCCAAGAAGGTGGATTGGCTACAACAATGTGTACTGAGTCACTGGAACAGCATGAGCCTGCAGGTGATGCATTCAAGGAACTTCTGTAACTGTTCTAAATGACAAGTATTTAGGTGCAGGTTATTTACTTAAAGGACCACACAGTAAAACTACAGAAAATAAAGTGGGTTACACTTGCATATCCTTTGATGAGCCCTGTACTCTTGTGGCCTGAAAGACAACACCCAATACTTGGAGAGTCAAAATTCAAACTGTTCCATATGAGTAGAGGGTCAAGCCTAGTATGTTGAAAAACACGTATACTTCCTGGCACTATATGGTGCACCTGACCCTGGCTGAACATACTCTCTAAGTATGTCACTGCTATGTTCCTGAGCACATTCTACAGAAGATAAGGCGAGGCGGGTGAATGCTTTACTCAGAATTTATGGAGTGCACAATCCAATCATCTAAATATTCACTACAGTTGGATATTCTAACTAATTAAGTGTTAAGTAGATGCTGAGGGATGGCCTGTGCATTACTTATACTGGAATATGAAGGAAAGTCCAGGACCCAGTCCAGCAGGAAGGGGGGTCATGCAGAGTTACCAGCATTTTAATTCAATCTCTCACAACTGAATAAAAAATGGTGACGGTACTGAATCATCAACTGAAATGCATCACATATGTGGCTTTATGTCAGCTTATTATATCTTAATATCATATATGGCTAACAATGCAGAGAATGACTGTTTGCACAATAATGATATGCGGTCATCCTACTGCACGCCAAACCTGGTTCTGATTCACAACCGAGTTTTAGCTGATGTCCCTATAGGGCAAGCAATGGTCTTACAAGATATACACATTGCCATGACAATAAAAGTTTTTCCCAACAACAGCAATATGTTTATATAACTGACTTTCTGAATTGAGTCATTCATGAGATGATCAGTAAGATCACACACATGTGCATTGCTGTTCAGTATAATATACTGTATATATATAGTATGTAAATTTATATGCAATCAACATACAATCATTTTGTCCAAATTTTCTGTTAAGACTTTAATAAAATCGGTGTATTGAAGACCAAATAAGAATAATGTTCTCTAGTTACAGAATAATAATTGGTTTTAGTCCATAGACTTAATTCTATATATACTGGCCTCAAAGAGCCGTGGCTGCAGTATCTGAAGTGTAAATAATTGTTTAATAGCTTTCTGAACCAGGTAGAAAACGAGATCACAGGGTTTAGACAGGAGTTAAAGTACACAGCCAAAGCGGACACAGACGCCTTATTGAGTTGAAAGCTAGTCTCAACTGTGAAACAGTAATATGGACAGGAGCACAAATGAATACAACCATTACAACACCAAGAGTCCTGGCTGGCTTCATCTCATACAGATTTCTTAGTTTTTACAGTCTCTGAACGCTGAAGTGTGACATTTATGATGTGGGAGAGCGCATGGCACGAGCCTGAGACACAGCCACCATAAATACTCGCAAATACAGAAGTGTAATGACTAAAATGGGACCTAAAAAGGTCAAAACAAGGTCAGCAGCTCCTTCAACATAATTAATTATGACTACACATTCTCCATAACAGGAGTTATAATTGTCTGGGTTGCTGGAGGAACCAGGGTATCCAAGTACAGCACAGCAGAAAAATATCCAACACATCCAAAATGCAGAGTTGAACTTTTTCAGAGTGATTTTGTAGTAAAACATTGGGTCACAAATTGCCATGTAACGGTCAATTGAAATGAGCACCATACTTCCTACTGAAACACTGACAATAAGGAAACCTAAAAAGTACTTCAGAGCACATATGAAGTCACCCAGCATCCAGCAGCCTCGGAAAAGCAGGATTTCAGTTAGCATCTGCAGGAGACCCATAAGGAAGTCTGCAACAGCCAGAGAGAGAAGGAGGAGGTTGGTGGTGGTGTGGAGCTGCCTGAAAAGGGAGAATATCAACACTGAATACACTGTTACATGTAGTAGTGGTAGAAATAAAATGTAACTAAAATTATGACTGTCCTATAACAACATGCATTAATACAGCACAGCATTACAATAGTAAAATCTGCAACTATCCAATCTGCACTGACCAAAAGCCTAAACAAGAAAACATTAGTTTTATGTATTATCTATATTCTAAATGAGAAGGTTAGTGGATGTGCAGGAACCTGATGTGTGAGAAACCATTCCTTATCATTTCTAGAGTGACTCTTCCTGACTGTCTCAAAAACACCACAATCATACTTAACTGATTAGTTTTCAAAATAACAGTGGTAAATCACAAGTTAAACATAAAAATAAAACTACTGTCAGTATGTTCTGAAATGCTAATGTCTTTACCAGAGACTTAAATAAGACACTAAATTTCCTAGCTCAAAGCCATTTCTTCACAAATTTGACTAGAAAAAAAAGATACAATTTTGTAGATCATGCAGAGAAATGTATCTCTGCCTGAAGTGTGAGATAGAGATGATGACCAGCAGGTTAAGAATCACAGTGGCCAGAGAGATGCCGGACAGCACAGTGTAAATGAGCGCAGCCTCCAAGTGAGGATGCATTGTCTTCTTGCAGGAGTTGTTTAGCTGGGGAAAGCAAAGTTCAGCTTCTTTCAGGGCCTCCATAGTCAGAGAGAGAGGTGAAGCTGCTGAACTCTGACAGCTGTCTGAGTAAAGCTCTTTGTCATACAGCTGATTTATTGCTTTGACCCCTCCCATACGCACATTTCATCTATTCATAAGGCCAAAGCTGAGTACGTCATCTATCTGTCTATATATCTCTATCTATCTATCTATCTATCCATCTATAATATATATATATATATATATATATATATATTTTTATATATCCCATCTGGTCTAGGAACTCCTTGAGATCCCCTAGGAGAAGCTGGAAAGTGTTACTGTCCTGTGGTCTGAAGAGACTAAGATAAAATTGTTTGGCTCAGATGTTTTCCAGCATGTGTGGTGGTAGCTGCACATAAACTCTCTCATTTCCTCAACAAAATTTGGCTCAGAGAGTCTTCACTTGTATCATGAAGTGTAACCGTTGGACCACCAGTCCTTCCTCACCTTCTGTGGCCATTAGCTCCGACAGGTGGAGGCTCTGTCTCCTCTGTGCTTTCAGCATTTCCTTCCTCCATGTCTGCCAAGGTGTGTTTTCTTGCAGAATGGGCTCTTCCATGGCCCACACCTCTCATTTGGCCAGTAAACCAACTCCAACTCTACACAGGCGTAGAAAATCCCACTACTGCCACCATTTGTCGCCAGGTGAGGTCTGGGGAGAAAACATCACTCATGCAGGCAGCTGTACAGGGAAACATAGGCAATCTTTTATTCGTAGTCCTCCATGATAATGTGTAAAACAAAGACCAACATGTGGAAAACCACTCTGCACTGTGCTGCTCTTCACTCAGGGAAACCCCTCCATCTCACCCAAATATATAACATAAGGGTCCGCCTTCTCCATTCAAACCAGGCTATCAGGTCAGGGCTCAAAGACATGCCATAAAAATATACACTGTTTTCTGACACTTCAGTTCAACAAGGCTGTAACTTACTCTTCAATATACCAACATATATACAGTGCAATCAAAATAATCAAATTACTTGCTTAACACTCAGCATTTACATTAATTAGCTGATAATTCCACCCAGTCATCCAATCAAAACGAAGACCCACCTAGTTAGTTTTCTAATAAAAGGGCCACTGTCGATGCGTGCTTCCTCTTTCAGCACCAGAGCAAGAGGACCTCTACAAAGGACTCCATTTGACAGGTTACTTCTTCCTTACTATACCGGTTTTCCCTTATGTTAATATATCTCACAAAATAAACTTAACATTGACAAAACATTTCTCTGTCTTTGTCTGATCCATGTAGTTCCTTTAGTTTTAACATAAACTGATAAAGAAAAATGTGAAAGAATATCAAACACAAAAATTCAGCAAATAGTTAGTGAGGTGCTGCTCATAGTAGCCATGGTCTGGGGAAGGCATGAGTGCTGCCGCACTATGAATCATGTCAATGAGGGAAAGTTATGACCAGACATTATGAAGCAGAGCATGATCCCCTCCCTTCAGAAACTGGGCTGCATGGCAGTTTTCCAACATGATAAGATGACAACTGCCTTGCTGAGGAAGCGGAAGGTCAAGTATGTCTCCAGACCTGAACCCAATTGAGCATCTGTGGGGAATCCTCAAGCGGAAGGTGGAGGAGCGCAAGGTGTCTAACATCCACCAGCTCCGTGATGTCATGTACTCACTTTTGTGAGATACTGTATATCCCAGATGTCAAAATGAGCAATAATGTTAAAACACCAGTGGGAGGCAGCAATGCACTAAATGGTGCCCTGTCTGCTGGAAAACAAGAATAATAATTATTCTGGGACGACATTCTCTCCTTTTCGTAAAGAAAGGTTCAGTGTATCCTGAGCTAAAGGAGATAACATAGTATATACATAGGGGAAAAAACATGTATACCTCCTGGCACTAAATGGTGCACCTGACTGTGGCTGAACATACCTAACAGGGGGTGATTTTTTTTATAACTCATCCGTTTAAATTGTATTAATGCTTAAAGTTATGAATAAATGGGGTGAGTGATAGCTGGGTGCCGCCACAGTTGGCTAGCTGCTCAGAGCTAGCTACGGTAGCTGTCTGCTAGGCGGCACCTCAGCTAGTCATTGACTGTGACGTCTTGGTTGTGTGCCTGGTGGTGTGGGTACCTTTTGGGGATTTTATCATCCAAGTATCAGACAAATACTTTGGCTTCCTGTGTGGTTAACAGACCATCACAGAGCCTGTGCTCCAGTTTTTTTGGTGTGAAATACTAGTATTGTTTTATATAAATGTTAGCAGTTATTAGCAGGTATCAGTGTCAGCCTTAACGATACCTAGCTTGTAAATTTATCTTGTTAACTAGCAGATTAGCCAGAGTTATTAAACCGATATGCTCCGAAGTCAAAAGAGTATTAGAGAAGTGTTATTTTATGTGATAAGGCGTCTGAGTGAGTTTAGAAAATAAAGGTCCACCACATTACTTAGCTAACATTATACGATATTAACGTTAAACATTACCATGTTTAATAATATTATTACCAAGAAGACATTTTAAGGTTAGGGCCCAGCTAGCTCTGTGCTGTCACTGTTTAGGCGAAATTATTTAAATTATTGTCTTGGTAGTACATTGCAATAATGAAAACCACATTCTAATACAAAGCTAAATATCTACAGAACTTAAACACACAAACCTCTTTTATGAATAACAACTCTGCAATAATGTGATATTTTTTCTGTTTCTTTTTTATTAAGGAAGAACGTGCCTGAAGGACACTGCTTACCATTTTCTCTTTCTCCTCCTTGGTTCTTATCCATAGGTTCTATCATTTATAATTACTGTTGCAGCTGTTACACATCTTTTCCATGTATAGTGTACTCAAGTCACAGAAAATATAAATATGGAAACTTTCAATATTGGTGTTTTCAATGTTTTCTGCAAAATATAAACGTAATTACATTTAGTAAAAAGAAAAAAAATCAACAGACTGAGTTAAAGGAATGAAAGGTGGGATTGTATTGGTGAGGAAGAGCAGAGGTGGAAACATGAACCAGGACAGTCAGGGATATGTTATATTTTCTGCATTTAACAAAATGGATCCTAAAGGCCAAATTCAAAACGCTTGCTGTTGCCTCCACAGTGGATGATGAGGACATCTGGTGCTGATCTTCCTCATAGGGAGTGAGAAAAGAAGGGGAGATGGCCTTTCCACCGCAGTCCACCTCAGGCATGTGGCACGCTGACGTTGCCTCCAAAGTAGGGATGACCAATTATCATAATATTCAGCATTTTGACGCATTTCGGCATTAGCCTTTTTTAAAAATCCAATGGCCTATAAGAGATCAATTTAAAAACTGGGTTATTTTGGCTCTGATGCAGCGGCGTCTCTCTGTCTGCAGTCACTACTCTGTCTCCAGCATTGTCCCCCCCACAGCACCATCTGATTGGTTACACGCAGAGCCACGGCACGGGTAACAGCCAATCAGCAGTGAAAGTTTATAAGAAAACTTTATAAGAGATAATTCTTACTCTGGGAACTCCCTGCACTTTTTGTTTTTGTTTGAACTTAAAACAAAGATAAGTTAAAGATAAAATGACATTTCAGTTATATTGAAATTTTGGAAAACTTTATTTACTGTAGAAAACTTTAGGGAGCTATTAATTTAAGTTTTCATTAAACTTTATAAGACATGCTGCTGATCCTGGGAGCTCCCTGCACTTTTTAGAATTTTAAAACAAAGATGTCTATTGTCTAAGATAAAAAAAAAAAACCTTTAACATGTTGCAAATCTAAAAAGCTGTTACAGGCATTTAAACAAAGTTAAGTGTTGGAGTTTGTATTATTCAAAATTTTGACGCCAGTATTTTCATTTTTACTGCAAATGAATATCGGCTCCAAATATCGGTTATCAGCCTCCTTGACTACTAATAATTGGTATCGGTACCAGCCCTGAAAAAAACATATCGGTCTTTCTCTATTCCAAAGGTCTCTGCAGCTCTGAGCACCACAGTGGACATGGCTTTCATCAGTAAGAGGAAAATAAATGAGTGTCATAAATATGCCAGATAATGAAAAATACAAAAATTGGCTACAAAGGGTGGCTTATTTTTTCATGTTGACGATTTTATTTATCCACATCTGTTGCATAAAATGGAGCAAGAACACAACACCTTAAAATATAGATGACGATGTAACATCAGCTGTCTGAAGTCAAGAAGCCAAGACTGGTACTTACAGTTTCTGCTGTGTGGCAGGTGTGATGGAGGCATCACAGGAAATGGCCTCAACAACGACATATGTACTGAGAGAAATAAACATGCTAAAATAAATATGAAAGTGCCTTTCTTTCTCAACAGTCATATTTCAGGTAATCTCTCATAGCGGTGTTGATAGCAGTACACAGACATGTGCCCGCGGATTTCTACCACTGTCAAAACTATGAATATGTGCACTGTTTGCAGTAGCTGTGTGGGGAATTATAATCTTTAATGTAAGCTGCACAAATGCATCCCGAAAATTCAGCTACAGATTTTCTAATGTCTGGTTTAATTCCGTAATAAGCTTAAGAAGGATCAGCAATAATAATTATGGCTATAAAAGCCGGTATTAGCAAATAAAGTCCTGAAAATCTGAACTCAAGTACATTCACATGCTTCATATTGTTCGTTAAGCTTTTAAATTTTTTGCATTAAAATTATAATTTACAGATAAATAATTATATAAAGTTTTGTTGTTAAGTCTCAGGTTGACATACCTCAAGTAACATACACAGTGACAAGTGGTACCATCCTGGAACAGCAAGACTATAGCCGGCTAGCATGTAGCATGTAGCCTAGCTCCTTAGCCTTAGCTAACTTGGCAGCTGCAAGCTATGTGGGCGTGTTTAAGCAGTCAGGCGTCATTTGGCCTGCCCACAGCTCCACCTCTTTGTCCATTTTTGGTTAGCCGGAAGTTGAGTGGAGTTAGGCACTACCAAGATGGCGATGACCTTGCCGCCCAACTTTGAGCTTCAAAACCGCTCTTCAGAATCCTATGGGTGACGTCACTTGAGGCTACGCCCATCTTTTATATACAGTCTATGATTGAAATGTTGATGTTTAGGGCAGGTCTGTTGTCAAAGTCAGAAATTGGTGGCAGATCAGATACAAAGTATGGCTGGAGCATCAACTTCCTGGTTAATGGCGAACATCACCGCCATGGCACTGATACAGACATGCCTTCAACAGAACAACAAAATTTTCACAATAAGGCATCCAGTCTTTAAGGCTTCTGACCAAGTCTGAAGCGGATCAACGCCAACCTCCTAGTAAAGAGGACGCCAAAGTCGAAACATGTCATTTCAGGCTGTACGTGGCGCTTATACATTTTAATACGGGTATGATGTCGGGACCCTTAATATGTTCAGGAATGGTGCTGATTGAACAGTATATTGAGTTACAGCAATTTAAACACAACTTCCTGTTTCATGGCGAGTCATGGAAATTTGATGCCTTTCACAGCCACAACTGCTCGACATCAACAAAATCTAGGAGTGTCTAGAAACTGGAAATATCTGCAGCTTAAATTGATTACAAATTGGAGGGTCTTTATGGTAGATGAGATGAGGTACGTCACATGAATAGAGCAGTGCAGCTGAAGTTGACTACCTGAACTACCTTGGAAGCATTACTCCTAGTAAAAACACTAATATCAAAATGTATTAGCTTTATTTAGCCTACAGATTAATATTTAGAGGGTAGTGAAGCATATTGCTTTACTTCCACTTGATGCCCAAACATTACTATGTCTTGCAATTTTAAATGCAGCACACCAGCAAAGGACCACATGTTTTATTTAAAGGAAGAAAAACCCAGTGATATACAAAAGACAACGATTATCGAGTGTCAGAAATGTCAAGTTACTGCTTCCTGTAGTGTGTCGGGAGTGTCTGTGACATGGGAGTATTAAAATGAACGCTCTTCAGAATCCTATGGGTGGCGTCAGACTCACGTCCATCTTTATATGATCTATGGTGGAATGTTGATGTTTAGGGCAGGTCTGTTGTGGCTGCCTTGAAATTTAAGGGCAGATCAGATAAGTATGCATGAAGTTACATCAACTATAATTGTGTGACATCAAATTCGCCATGGCACCCTGAACATGCCCTTCAGCAGAACAACAAAATTTTCACAATAAGGCATCTCACTTAAGTTCTGAGCTTTCCTGACCAAGTCTGAGTGGATCCGTCCATGCCTCTAATAAGGGGGCGTCAAAAGTCTAAAACATATCATTTCCTGTGGCCAGTACGTGGCATATACATTTTGAATATTGGCGTGGTGTGATGATGTCGGGACCGCCATATCACTGTGAAATTTGAAGTGCTGATTGGAACAAAGTATGGCTGAGTTAGAGCAACAAACACAACTTCCTGTTTCATGGCGAGTCATGGAAATTTGAGGTGCCGCCACAGCCACACCGTTCGACATCAACAAAATCTTAGGAGTGTCATCTAGAACTGGGAAATATCTGCAGCTTAAATTGATTGCTAAATTGGGAGGGTCTTTATGGTAGATGAGATGAGGTACGTCACATGAAACAGTGTGGCTGAAGTTGACTACCTGAACTACCTTGGAGAAACATTACTCCTAGTAAACACTATGAAATGTATTAGCTTTATTTAGCCTACAGATTAATATTTAGAGGGTAGTGAAGCATATTGCTTGACTTCCACTTGATGCCCAAACATTACTATGTCTTGCACTCTTGTGTCAAGAAAGGTGCGGAACACCAGCAAAGGACCATGTTTTATTGAAGTGAAAGTTGTGCAACCCAGTGATGATACAAAAAGACAACGATTAATGAGTGTCAGAAATGTCAAGTTACTGCTTCCTGTAGTGTAAGCCAGAGTGTCTGTGACATGGGGAGTATTAAATGAATGAACAAGGAACATAGTCACTGAGCATATTGCATTAGTTCGGAGCAAGCAGTGAAGTTGTTCATCTGTCAGCTGAGTGGTTTTTAATTGATTCATTCATGCTTTATCATCAGTAGCTCATTCATATACTTTGCATCAGTCAGAAAACTAGAAACATCCAATCACATTTCTTCAGGTTGTTGACCGTCTTCTCAACTGATGAATATTTTGAAGTCACTGACTTTGCAAAGACCTAATAGTTACAAAGGTTTACACCCATCTCAATGTACACAGTATTCGGAGATTAGGTCTTTGCAAAGTCAGTGACATCAAAAGAAAGAGAGAGAGAGAGAGAGAGAGAGATATAATTGGTTTTATTCCCAGTCTCTTTCTACATAAGACTGGCCTCACAGGAGCCAGGCTTCAGTATCTCAAGTGTAACAATATGTTTAATAGATTTTCTGAACCAGGGATAGAAAAAAACATATATCACCGGGTTTAGACAGGAGTTGAAATACAACAGCCACATCTCAATGGCTGTAGATGACACTCCTATTGCATTGTGCTCAGCTGCAACAGTGACACAATAATATGGACAAGAACACAAAAGAAACACAATTACTACGACACCAAGAGTCCTGGCTGCTTTCATCTCAGATTTTTTTGCTTTTACAGTCTCTGAACGCTGGAGCATGACAGCTGCAATATGAGAGCGCATGGCACGAGCCTGAGACACAGCCACAACAAATACTCGCAAATAGAGAACTGTAATGACTAAAATGGGGCCTAAAAAGGTCACAATAAGATCAACAACTCCTTCAGCAAAATTGCCTACAACTACACAAACTCCATAACAAGAGATATACTTGTCTGATTGTTTTAAGAAATCCCTCAGTATCCAAGTGCTGTGCACAGCAGAAAATATCCAACACAGATAAATGCAGAGTTGAACTCTTTTCAAAGTGACTTTGGTGGTGTAAAACATGGGATCACAAATTGCCATGTAACGGTCAATTGATATAAGCACCATGTTTCCTACTGAAACACTAACAATGAGGAAACCTAAAAAGTAATTCACAGCACAAATAAAATCACCCAGGCTCAAGCAGCCTTGGAAGAGTAGAATATCAGTTGGCATCTGCAGGAGACCCATAAGGAAGTCTGCAACAGCCAGAGAGAGAAGGAGGAGGTTGGTGGTGGTGTGGAGCTGCCTGAAATGGGAGAATATCAACACAGAACACACTATTACATGTAGTGGTTATAGAAATTTTATAATTCTAAAATTGTGAACTGTCCTGGAACAACATGCATAAATACAGCACAGTACAAGAACAAAAGCACATGCAAATTTGCAGTATTCTCCAATGAAAGGCCTAAAAACATTATTTTTATGCATTATTTGTGTTCTAAATGAGAAGGTTAGTGGGTGTGAAGGAGCTTGATGTGTGAGAAATCATTACTAATCATTTTTTCAATAAAAGCTTTGCGGATTATCTCAGAATCAGACTCATCACTAGCTTTAAAAATAATTGTAAATGTAGTGCAAAAGTATGTCGAACACAGTGTATCATATGTTAAACATAAAACAACTGTCAGACCTAAATGTGACATTACGTTCCAAACTCAAAGCAATTTCTTCATGAATCTGACTAAAAACAAAAAACAAAAAAAAAAAGTATATCATGCAGAGAAATTTATCTCTGCCTGAAGTGTGAGATAGAGATGATGACCAGCAGGTTAAGAACCACAATGAGCAGAGAGATGCCAAACAGCACACTGTAAATGAATGCAGCCTCCGAGTGAGGACGCATCATCCTCTGGCAGGAGTTGTTGAGTTGGGGAAAGCAGAGTTCAGCTTCTTCCAGGGCCTCCATAGAGAGAGAGAGGAGAAGCTGGTGACTTTTCTGATTAAAGTTCTTCATCATACAGCTAATTTATCTCTTGCCTTCCTCCCCTCCCCATACACAATTTTAATTAATCCAGAAGGCCAAAGCTAAGTACTTCATATTCTGGCTGTATGTAATTCATCTATCTATCTATGCTACACAAGTTAAAATTCTATGTGGTGCTCTCAGTGTTATATAAAAATACTACAACAGTCTAAATCTGCCCAGTTCTAGTACTGTCCTCTCAACAGATGAAATAAAATGACACTAAATTTCAAGTAGTTTACAATTACAGCTCCCAAACTGCATCAATAAAGCCCAACACTTTGCTATGGTTACGTATGCATGAGAGGAGAAGGTCAATAGGAGCTATGATAGACGAGTAGCTGGAGCAAAGACTAACAGTACATCAAAATGTTACAGGGCCAAAAACAGGGTTAGGGTTTTTTGATGGCAGAATATTTTGTTTAGTGCTTTTGCTTGTACTGTAATCAACCTCCAAATTGAAAGGACTGGAGATGTCATGGGCAGCCAGCACTGCTGTCAAACATATGCTGGCACGCAAGGTTTCAAGTTACTCTACATTTGGGCTGTCCAAGTTCATATGCTTGAACTTTGAAATCTGATACTGAAAAATGCTCTTATCTTTTCCCACCAACTCTCAAGTTTTATAACTGCCAGACATGTAGATGAAGTCAGTGGGACACAAAATAGTTTTAGAAACTCATTTGAGTACTGTGTGACAAAGTTTAGGTTCCTTTAAGCAGTGCAAGTCAGAACTGTTCAAGGGTTTTACCCTTGGGGCTTACTGCAGCTGTATGTCCTCACTGCTGAGACTGTTCAGCACTACAAACCCACACACTCAACTCCCCTGAAGTCTGCTAATGATGATACAGCCTCTCATACCTACCTGTTGCCACTGACACCTACCTTACCTGTGAACTGCAGCTCATATTCTGAAAAAATATATATATTTACAAAAAATACAAACAGACCACTTTGCTGCACTTAGCTTCAGGGCCTGCCAGATTTATTCATGGGATGGAGTCACAGTAGACTCAATGCATCTTAGTGTATTAGCCTGTGGATATTACTCCTGATTCCTATTGCTTGTGGACTATCTGCTTGTTAGATTTAATAACTGTTATGCCTTTAGATTTTTTTAATCATCTCCATCTCATTTCTTATTTCTGCAACTGTCATGATACAACATACATTCAAGTTGGCAGATCTTTGTTTACTCACTGTCAACAAAATACAAATGTCAATAACACCATTATCACACTTGAGTTAAAAACAAACATATTAATTTAATAATTTATTGGCTTTATTTTGCCCTACAGACTTTTTTTTTGCCTACTTTATGAGGAAATTAAGCAAAACTCAGTAGTGATGACTTTCTGCGCTTCTTTAATAATAAATTCTAACTATTAGAGACAAAATTTGCCACCTCTTACCCTCAACCAGTACTGATTTATCTAAAAATACAGGACCCTTAGTAACAGCTGTAAAACCTTCCTTAGATTGTTTTTCTTGTGACGACTCCTCCACCTGGACACTAGGTGTCCCTGTTGTGTTTCTCTTTGCATTCCTTTCTTGCTGCAGGTATAGGGTGGAGGGTCATCAGCTGATTGAGCCACACCTGGGCCCAGTGTGTGCTCCTTCTTATATTAACCCTCAGTCTGGAGTCCGAGGTGGGGGCTGGGAGGATGGTTCCTGGTCCCGGCCGACCGTGGTGGCAGCTGCCGTTTTCTTTTCGTTAGTTTGGGTTGTCCATGTGTTTGGTTAAGTTGATTAATTTACTTTTTGTAAAAATAAATTCCTTTTTTTTTAACCTGCCAACTCGTGCCGTCTCCCTCTCTTGTCACAGTTGTTGAGCCGGGCTGTGGCATTCTCTTATCAACATTTGCCTACTTACTTCAACAATCCCAACTAAACCGCTAAAGGAAGTTTTACCCTTAATTAGGGTAGGGGCATTAAGACTGGGATGACTAGCAATTTTCTGCTACTAAACTCAGACAAATCGGAGGTTATTATACTTGGCCCCTTACACCTCAGAAACACATTTTCTAATGATATAGGAAATAGCAAATGCTAAATGGACTGCACTTACTATATAGCACTTTTCTAGTTATACTGACCACTCAAAGTGCTTTACAGTACAGTACTGTCGACACCCATTCACCCATTCACACACACACTTGCAGCATGGTAAGTGCTCTAACACAAACACACCTTTTCACACATCAATGACACATCGGGGGCAATTTCGGGTTTAGTATCTTACCCAAATTATGGTCACGTGGTGTTCCTGGACCTTGCTAATGCCTTGGGTCAGTGCCTCATGAAATCCTGTGGGCTGCATTTAACTTTTTCCAGATCCCAGAGAGCCCTGTGACAAAGTCCATGGATATGTCGGCCCACGGTCTGGAGGGGATGGGAAGCGGCTGCAGTAGTCCCACGCGTGACCTGGAGGACGTCTTATTCCTGGCGCAGACCGAACATGCCTCGAATTACTCCCGGACCTGCGGTTCCATGGATGGCCACCAGAACCTCCGGGAGATGGCGAACATAGTCCGTCGAACTCCCGGATGACAGGAGAGCAGCGATGTGTGGGCCCAGTGAATCACCTGTGGGCGCAGATCAACAGGGACAAACAATCGATTCTCAGGGCACCCACTAGGTGGAGGAGCCTCACCATTCGCTTGCTTAACCTCATTTTCTATCTGCCAAGTAACCGCTCCTACCACACAGATCAGTGGAAGGATAGGCTCTGGTTCCTTGGCAACAGGCTCAGGGTCGTAGAGTCGTGACAGGGCGTCTGGCTTGACGTTCCGGGACCCCGGCCTGTAAGAAAGAGTAAAGGCAAAACGGTTAAAGAACAGCGCCCACCTGGCCTGACGAGAATTTAGTCTCTTGGCTTTACGTATATACTCTAGGTTCTTGTGATCAGTCCAGACGATAAATGGGTGTTCAGCCCCCTCCAACCAGTGCCTCCATTCCTCCAGGGCCACCTTGACCGCTAGCAGCTCTCGATTACCGACATCATAGTTCCGCTCTGCCCGGGACAGCCGCCGCGACAGGAAGGCACAGGGATGCATCTTCCCATCCTGCTCCGACCGCTGAGAGAGGACCGCCCCGATCCCTTCGTTGGAGGCATCCACTTCAACCACGAACTGCCGTTGGTGGTCTGGCATAGTGAGGATCGGCGCCGTGGTGAAGCGGGTCTTGAGGTCTTGGAAGGCGGCCTCTGCTTCTGGGGACCAGGAAAACTGCACCTTCGAGGAGGTTAGAGCATGAAGTGGGGCTGCTATTGCGCTGAAGCCTCTGATAAACCGCCTGTAAAAGTTAGCAAATCCGAGGAACTGCTGAACCTTCTTGCGGCTATCAGGCGTGGGCCAATTGGCCACAGCGCTGACTTTTGCCGGATCCATCTGCACCTTCCCAGGGGCTACTATGAAGCCCAGGAAGGAGATGGTGTTGGCATGAAACTCGCTCTTTTCTGCTTTAACATAGAGTTTGTGTTCTAGTAGTCGTTCTAGGACAGTGGCTACATGTTTTTTGTGGGTTTCTAGGTCAGGCGAGTATATGAGAATGTCATCTAAGTAGACGTACACAAAATGGTCTAGGAAGTCTCTCAGGATGTCATTGACCATGGCCTGAAAGACAGCGGGAGCGTTGGTGAGTCCGAATAGCATGACCAAATATTCATAGTGACCACTAGGTGTGTTGAATCCTGTCTTCCACTCATCCCCCTCCCTGATCCTGACTAGGTGGTAAGCGTTTCGGAGATCTAGTTTGGTGAAAATCTTGGCCTGCTGGAGCTGATCAAAGACAGATGACATGAGAAATAATGGATATCGGTTTTTAATGGTAATATCGTTAAGAGGGCTGTAATCGATACAGGGCCTTAGAGACCCGTCCTTCTTAGCCACAAAGAAAAACCTGGCCCCGGCAGCTGATGAGGAGGGGCGAATAAGCCCTGCCTTCAGTGAGGTCTCTATGTACTCTGTCATGGCCGCTTTCTCCGGACCGGAGATAGAGTACAAACGACCCTTGGGGATGGTGGAACCAGGGATCAAGTCTATGGCGCAGTCGTACGGTCTGTGAGAAGGGAGTGACATGGCCTTGGTCTTACTAAAAACCTCCCGGAGATGGTGGTAGCAGGAGGGTACGGATCTCAGGTCAGAGGTCTCAGGGTCTGTGGTAACATTGAGAGAGACATGGTTAATAGTTGTCATATTTTCTCCCTGAAACGAGTTGAACCCACAGTGGTTCGCACAGTCCTTCCCCCATCCCAAGATTTCCCCTGTTCTCCAGTTTATGTGGGGGTTATGTTCTTTTAACCACGGGAAGCCTAGAATGAGTGAGTGCTGGTGGGAATGAAACAAATGAAAATGCATGAGTTCATTGTGGTCATCTACAATAACTTTGATCAGTTCAGTCTTGTGAGTCACATTGAATATTAAGGTCCCATCCAGGGCACTGGCCTTTAATGGCTTGGATAATTGTTCAGTTTTCAACTTGAGCTTTTGGGCAAGATCCCAGTCCATGAGACTTTCATCAGCCCCTGAATCAATAAGTACCCCAAGTGAAATTGTGATGTCATGATGCTTTACCTTGATGGGTGTGAGTGTACGCGGAACATGGTTAGAATCCGTGAGTTGACTCACCACCTTGGGCCTTTTAGTAGGACAGGTAGCGACGAGGTGGTCTGACTCCCCGCAGTAAAAGCACCGGCCCTCCTGCTGCCTTCGTCGTCGCTCCTCTGGCGTCAGCCGTGCCCTGCCGAGCTGCATGGGCTCCTCCTCCCCAGCCGTGGGGAAAGGAGGATGTTGCTCAGAGGGAGTGCGACGGGACTCCAGCCAGTCAGGTGCAAGTGTGCGGGGTGTTCTCCCTGATGATGGCCTGCTTCCCCGTTGCTGCTTGAGTTCGCGGATTCGGTTGTCAGTCCGGATGGCGAGGGCGATGAGGGAGTCCAGGTCCGGAGGTAGGTCCAAGGGAACCAGCAGTTCCTGTATGGAAGCCGTCAGACCCTTCAGGAACACGTCATATAAAGCTGTGGGGTTCCACCCACTCTCCGCCGCCAGGGTGCGGAAGTGGATGGCATAATCACAAACCGAGCGACTGCCCTGTGTCAGCCCGCTCAGCTCCCTAGCCTTTTCCCTATCTGTGGACACAGGGTCAAAAGTTCTCATAAGTGCTGCCTTAAAGTCCTCGAGGGAGCTGCAAAGTGGGGACTCTCGAGCCCACTCTGCCATGGCCCAAGCTCTAGCTCTGCCTGCCAGATGGGAGACCATAAAGGCTATCTTGGACCTGTCTGTGGTAAAAGCATGGGGGGAATGTTCAAAATGTATAGAGCAGTCAATCAGGAAAGCTTTGCATTGCCCTGGTTCCCCAGAGAAACGTTCTGGGGGCGCCAATTTAATTCCTGCCCCGGTGAAGGGAACGGCCTGAACTGCAGCCGCTGCGGTATCTGGAGGTACAGGTGCTGTGGATGGGCTGGTAGTCTGTTGCAGGTGGTCGATCAAGTCCCGCACTTGGGACGACAGCTGGCCTAGTTGCGAGGCCATCACCGTCTGAAACTCCTCCTGCTGGGAGAGGCGTACTTCCTGCGCGCACAGCGCCGCTGTCAGCTGGCCAGTCTCTGCTGAGTCCATACTGGCCAGAGTGTATTGTCAGGCCGAGACTAAAGGCAGGACTCAGACGCAGAGATGACGTTAATAAAACAGACTTTATTAACAACCAAAGTTCTCTCACTTGAGTGACAAAGAAACAGAGGCTATAAAACTTTCCTAGGGCGGATAAGATAACAAAAACAAAAAGTCACTCTCAAAAAGGAGGAAAAAACAAATGAACGGTGGCTAATAAAGTTAGAACAAATCAAAAATCACTCACAGAGGAGGCAAACAAAAGGCTATGAAAGGATTTAACAAAAAAACGCTCCAACAGGAGGAAAACCAGAAAAGCTCTAAATAAAACTCTCTCCTAAAAAACGGAGGACCTAAGATAAGCTATGAACAAAAACGAGTAAAACAAAATCGCTCCAAAAGGAGGAAATCAAACAACTAGGAAAGTACTCTAAGGCTAAGGCAAGAAACTGAGATATCAAAATGTACAAACAAAAAATCACTCTTACAGAGGAACAATGGTTTACTGGAGGCAACACTGTGGCTGTGGATTCAAGGCTGGAGGTAAGTCGGGTGAATGGACGAAGACACTCTGGCACAAGACAAAGGAGACACAGACTATTTAAACACGCAGAGGTAATGGGAAACAGGTGGAGACAATGAGTAATCAGGACACACAGGTGACACATGAGGAAGGGCAAGTGCTCTGAAACGAGAGGAGAGTAAATCCTTCAAAATAAAACAGGAAATGACAAGACCAAAATCCCAAGACAAGACAAACCTCACCGCAGTGTGACAATGGAAAGTCTACTGAGACGGTAATTGTATCATAGTAGATCTCAGGTAAGTTTTAATGAGTTTGAGCTTAGAGAGGCTTCTTTCAGCAGCAGCCACTGTAACAGGAACAGTAGCAGAGATTCTCAGAGCAACCCACATGTTGGGGTAAATTTCTGTCAGCTTTTTCTCATGCAGGAAGGTCAAGAGTTCCATGTTTGTCATATTCTTTGACACCAATTGTGGAAAATTATGCATTTCCATTGCGAGTTCTGTGCCATCAATGTCTGGCTGGCTGTCATGGGTCAGAGCAATATTCAGGGTTTGACAGTGCTGCAGCAGCTCTTCTTTTTGTATGTTGGGGAAATTAAGGGGCACTCCAAACTTGTCATTCACCTCTCCAAGGTTCTGAAATCTCTCATCAAGTGAAGAGATGGCTATATCCACTACCTCATTAAAGGTTTCCATTTTTTGAAGTGCATCTTCTGTGGGCTCATCTGGAGACTCATAACCAAAGTACCTTTTTGTGGTTGTCAACTGCTTTTGTTTGAGTTCCGCCTCCCTTTCATGTCTTCACACATCTCCTTTCCAGTGCATCAGAAAATCCAGTGTTTCTGTAGCAGGTGAGGGAATCTTTGGTTTTCTTCAGCAAGTCAACAGCCACATCTAGCTGCACGGAGGACAACTGCATCAGTTTACTCACATGCTGGATCTTGCTGAGAATATCATACACTATGGCTGTACAAATGCAAAAGTGATAGGATCCAATCTCCTCAGCCAAAGACTGGGCTTCAACTCTCACCACAGGGTATTCAGTCATTTCCCTCACCTCCAGAAGAGCCTCTCTGACTTGACCAGCCTGATACCTTACTGCCTAAATGCTTTTTATCCTGTTTTCCAATCTGGTCTCTGCCCATGATTTCAGAGTGATTTTAATATGTTTCATGAGAAAATCAGACAATCGTGAGGAAATCCCAACACCAGAGGCTGCTCTCCGTCACCCTCACCTCGAGAGCATTGCTGCTAAAATCCCACCTCTAGCTCAGGAAGCCCACATCCTCCTCCTACTTGGCAATACGCCCTTCGCTCAGAAACTTGACCCAGGATGGGTGTCTTGGTGGGTGATGTTCCAGGATGAGTCCAACCACTGGGTGGCGCCTCTCCCAATCAGGTCTCCTAGACTACCTCTGGCAAACAATCGAGAACAAGCTGTGGCCCATCTCGCTTCTCTACAACACACACTGGAGCGAAAGCGAGAAAGAAAAGAGCAGTTTGTTGCGTTCATGTAGAGGGTATTTGACAGCAACCATGCAGAGCCAGCACCTCCACTAGTAAAGGGAAAAGACTGTTGGTATTTACCAATGTTTGCAGTTTATCAACCCAGCCTGTCCTCTCAGTGATAACTGCCACTCTTTGTCCGAGAAGGAGAGTAACAAAAGGCTAGTCCCTCACCTTCTGATCCAAGCCCTCTGAATGCAGCCAGGAACTGGGAAATGCTTGCTGACGTGGGCCAGAGGCTCACACTGCAAGTGCTGATAATCTAGAGATTGTAACAGCTAGTCCTACTACTCAATCTATTATTAGGACCGCTTTCCATCTCGATATGGCATCTCCTTTATGTCATGTTCGCCTTTCCATATTATTTATTGAATAATATGGAATTAAATATTGCTTTACTTGCACTTAATAGGTGTGGCATGCACTATTGTGCCTCATGGGTGCAGAACACCAGCAGAGCGCCACATTTTATTGATGTGAAACTCTACATGTCACTGATTATGCAAACAGACAACGCTTAATGAATGTCCGAAATTTCAATTTACTGTTTACTATAGTGTAAACCAATGTCTGTAACACAGGGAGTATTAAATGAATAAACACGGGAGTCATCATCGACACAGTCATGATGTACACTGTGCTACTTTGGAGCAAACAGTAAAGTTGTTCATGTTTTTAACCATTCATGCTTCCTCATCAGCAGCTTATTTATATAACAGCTGAACATCATATGACATTTCTCTCCTGTACCCTAAAACCTAAATATATGTAAATTCATATTCAGTCAACAATAATTTTGTCCATATTTTATTCATTTTCCAGACTTTGGGACATGTCAATTCAGTGTACTGAAGACATCGTAAAATTAATTTCCCCTTCACATGGTAATGATTTAGTTTAGCTGAATCATCCCAGTCTCTTTCTACATAAAATTGGCCTCAGAGGAGCCAGGCTTCAGTATCTGAAGTGTAATAATATATTTCATAGATTTTCTAAACCAGGGATAGAAAAAAACATAGATCACAGGGTTAAGACAGGAGTTAAAATACAACAGCCAAATCACAATCACTGTAGATGACATCCCTACTGAGTTGTGCTCAGCTGCAACAGTGACACAATAATATGGACAACAGCACAAAAGAAACACAACTACCACAACACCAAGAGTTCTGGCAGCTTTCAACTCAGATTTCTTAGCTTTGACAGTCTCTGAACACTGGAGCGTGACAGCTGCAATATGAGAGCGCATGGCACGAGCCTGAGACAAAGCCACCACAAATACTCGCAAATACAAAAGTATAATGACAACAATGGGACCTAAAAAGGTCACAACGAGATCAACAACTCCTTCAGCAAAACTGCTTACATATATACAAACACCCTTAGAAGAATTATAACTATTTGATTGATTTAAGAAATCCCATAGTATCCAAGTGCTGTGCACAGCAGAAAATATCCAACACAGACAAATGCAGAACTGAACTCTATTCAGAGTGACTTTGGTGGTGTAAAACATTGGGTCACAAATAGCCATATATCGGTCAACTGATATGAGCATCATGCTTCCCACTGAAACACTGACTATGAGGAAACTCGCAAAGTAATGCAAAGCACATATGAAGTCACCCAGGCTCAAGCAGCCTTGGAGGTGCAGGATTTCAGTTGGCATCTGCAGGAGACCCACAAGGAAGTCTGCAACAGCCAGAGAGAGGAGGAGGAGGTTGGTGGTGGTGTGGAGCTGCCTGAAATGGGAGAATATCAACATTGAACTCATTGTTTCATGTAGTTGTGGTGTGTAGTAGTTGTTTGTATAGTAGAAATTTTATTAACTTATTAGCAATTATAATTCTATGAGTATGAAGTGTCCTGTTACAACATGCATAAATACAGTACATCACTACAATATCAAAAGCACTTGCAAATATTCAGTATGCACTGATCAAAAGCCTAAACAAGAAAACATCAGTTTTAAGAATAATTAATGTTCTTTATGAGATGATCAGTGGATGTGCGAGAGCCTGATGTGTGAGAATCATTATTAATAAATAATAAATAATAATAATAATAACATTTTTACTTACTATCTGAAAAAAAATCATACCTATTATTAGCTTTAAAAAACAATGGTAAAGGTCACAAATATGTGCTATATAATCTGTATTACATGTTAAACATATATACATAAAACTACTGTCAGTATCATCTAATCTGCTATTGTATTCCTCAGAAACCTAAATGAGACATCATGTTTCCTAGCTCAAAGCCAAATATCTAACTGGAACCAAAAAATGTACAATTCTTAGTCCATGTGGAGAAAATTAATCTCTGCCTGAAGTATGAGATAGAGATGATGACCAGCAGGTTAAGAACCACAGTGAGCAGAGTGATGCTGAAGAGCACAGTGTAAATGAGCGCAGCCTCCAAGTGAGGACGTGTCATCTTCCTGCAGGAGTTGTTGAGTTGGGGAAAGCAGAGTTCAGCTTCTTCCAGAACATCCATCACCAGAGAGAGAGAAGCTACTGAGCTCCGACAGCTTTCTGAGTAAAGCTCTTTGTCATATAGCTGATTTATCTCCTTCCTTCCTCCCCTCCCATACACATATTTCATCTATTCAGAAGGCCAAAGCTGAGTCATACTCTGTCTGTCTGTCTGTCTGTCTGTCTTACACCAACTGTGCTACAACATGTGTGAGGGTGAGGGACAGTATGAACTATGATAGGTCAGTGGCTGGAGCAAAAATAAAAATTACTAAGTGTTACAGGGTAAACTCCAGAGTACAGACTGTTTGTCTTCAATTGTCTTGTGTGATCTCACTGGTGCATTTGACATTATTGAGTGTAACATCCTGTTACAGGCTGGATCATTTTAATGGCATTAAAAGAACTGCATTATTCTGGTTTAAGTCCTATCTACTTGATAGGCTTCAGTTTGTACATACTGTATTATCGACAAATACTCCATGTTCACAAAATGTAGATGCAGAGTTCCTCAAGGTTGCATGCTTAGATCAGCTCTATTCACCTTTTTTGTGCCTTCTTTAGGCAGTGTTATCGGGAAACACACGATAATTGTCCATTGTTATGCAGATGATACTCAACTATACCTGTCAGTGAAACCAATCAGTTAGCTAAACTTCAGCCATGCCTTAGGTACATTAAGACTTGGATGACAAGCAATTCTCTGCTACTAAACTCAGACAAAACTGAAGTAATAGTACGTGGCCCCTAACACTTCACTTTTTGCACTTACTATATAGCACTTTTCTAGTCATACTCAAAGTACTTTACACTACAGCTGACATTCACCCACTCACACACACATTCATACAGTGCTCATTGTATATATGGTAAGTGCAATAACACAAACACAGTCTTTCACACACTGATGATACATTGGGGGCAATTTAGGGTTCAGTAGCTTGTCCAAGGATACTTCAGCACGCAAACTGGGGGAGCCAGGGACCATCTGATTGGTGGGCGACCCACTCTACCACCTGAGCCACAGCTGCTAAATGGCATTGCCCTTGCCTCCAGCTCGACCATAAGGAATGAGTTATTAAATGCATTATTGTGCATCATGGGTGCAGAACACCAGCACAGTGCCACATTTTATTTGTGAAACTTGTGCAACTCTACAAGTCACTGATTATGGAAACAGACAACACTTAATGAATGTCTGAAATCTCAATTTACTGTTTACTATAGTGTAAAGTACTGAGTGTCTGTAACACAGGGAGTATTTAATGAATAAGCAAGGGAGTCATCATGGACACAGTCATAAAGTACACTGTGTTACTTTGGAGCAAACTGTGACATTGTTCATCTGTCAGCTGAGTGGTTGTTAACGGATTCATTCACGCTTCCTCATCAGTGGCTCATTTATATAATAGCATCCAATCACACTGAACATTTTGGTGTCATTGACTTTGCAATGACCTAATAGTCAAAATATGGGTTTACACCCATCTCCAAATACTGTGTACAATTAATCATCTGCTATGCTGAGGGTTCAGTGGGAGGAAGGCAGAATCAGCAGGTGGTGATTTAATAAAGACCAATCATGTTACATCCTTTTCCAGTCATCTCATAACTCAAATGAGAGATAAGTCAGATTGCGGGACTGTTCTGGTATGACCAATGTGTTATTTAAATATTGAAATACAGTCAATTTCCTTCCTGTACCCTAAAACTTATTCAAATTGGATGGCCATAGTCAGATCACACACAATATACACATGCCATCACAAAGAAAGAAAGAATCATTGTTTTATCTGGTAGAGGCAGATATATATGTTGAGCCGGTTCATGACATATTCAGTCAACATGCAATAATCTTGTCCATATTTTTGTAAATTTTCCAGACATTTTGGGACGTGTCAATTCAGTGTACTGAAGACAACGTAAAATTAATTTTCCCTTCACAAGGTAATGATTTGGTTTAGTTGAACCATCCCAGTCTCTTTCTACATAAAACTGGTCTCAGAGGAGCCAGGCTTCAGTATATGAAGTGTAACAATATATTTCATAGATTTTCTGAACCAGGGATGAAAAACAGAGAGGAGGAGGAAAGGAGTTAAAATACAACAGCCACATGACAATCACTGTAGATGACATCCCTACTGAGTTGTGCTCAGCTGCAACAGTGACATAATAATATGGACAAGAGCAGAGAAGAAACACAACTACCACAAAACCAAGAGTCCTGGCTGCTTTCAACTCAGATTTCTTAGCTTTGACAGTCTCTGAACGCTGGAGTGTGACATCTGCAATATGAGAGCACATAGCACGAGCCTGAGACAAAGCCACCACAAATACTCACAAATACAGAAGTGTAATGACAACAATGGGGCCTAAAAAGGTCACAACGAGATCAACCTCAACCTCACCAAAATTGCCTACAAGTATTCCCCATTCAGAACTGCGTATTGGCAGGAATCTCAAACGGGCACAGATCTAACAGGATACATGTGTTGCCATGAATTCACAAGTTTACCCCAGAATAACAGCAAGACTTTCTGGCTTCACTTATTCAGATGAGATGACTATAGTCAGATCACCAGAATGTGCAGTACATGGGCAATCACAAACAAGCACAGAAGGAAAGAACTGTTTTTTTTCCTGGTAGAGACAGATTTGTATGTAAATTCCTATTTGATCAACACATATTAATTATGAGACAGAGATTCAGACTTTGGGCTACATAAATTCAGTGTATCAAAGACAACATTAAAAATTATTTCCCCTTCACAGACATATACCGTAATTTCTGGACTGTTGAGCGTACCTGAATATAAGCCGCACCCACTAAATTTAAAAAGAAAAAAAAATTGGTACATATATAGGCCACGCATGTCTATAAGCCACAGGTGTCTACGTTGTAACATATATTTACACATTCACGCTGCCGTCTCCAACGTCTCACCATCGATTCATTGATGCCAAGCTTACGTGCAGCAGCTCTTTTTCCTTTTTCAACAGCCAGATCGATTGCCTTTAACTTAAAAGCTGCAACATATGCATTTCTTCGTGTGTTTTCCATGATGAGGGTGTGTGCATTAAGCGCAAAATGACTGATCTGAAGAATTTACTGTGAGTGCGTTTGATCTAATTCGAACAGTTTCATTGGTCCACTGTGACCTGTTCGGTAATTTCATTGGTCTGATGTGACGAGGCTAAGTGTTTTGGTGGCATGAAGTTCGTCAGCTCGTAAAAATCTATAAATTAGCCGCATCATTGTTTAAGCCACAAGGTTCAAAGCATGTGAAAAAAGTAGCGTCTTATAGTCCGGAAATTACGGTAATTGGTTTTAGTCAAACCATCACAGTCCCTTTCTACATAAGACTGGCCTCACAGGACCCAGGCTTCAGTATCTGAAGTGTAACAATATGTTTAATAGATTTTCTGAACCAGGGGTAGAAAAAAACATAGATCACAGGGTTTAAACAGGAGTTAAAATACAACAGCCACACCACAGTCACTGCAGTTGACACTGCAGACGAGTTGTTCTCATCTACAACTGTTAAGCAATAATACGGAGAACAGCACAGAAGAAACACAAATACTACAACACCAAGAGTCCTGGCTGCTTTCATTTCAGATTTCTTAACTTTTACTTTCCCTACATGCTGGTGTGTGACAGTTGCAACGTGAGAGCGCATGGCACGAGCCTGAGATACAGCCACCACAAATACTTGCAAATACAAAAGTGTAATAATAATAATAGAGCCTAGAAACGTCACAACAAAATCAACAACTCTTTCAGCAAAACCGATTACAACTACACAATCTCCATAACAGGAGATATACCTGTCTGGATACTTAAAGAAATCCCTCAGTATCCAAGTGCTGTGCACAGCAGAAAATATCCAACACAGACAAATACAGAGTTGAACTCTATTCAGAGTGACTTTGGTGGTGTAAAACATTGGGTCACAAATAGCCACATAACGGTCAATTGATATGAGCACCATGCTTACTGCTGAAACACTGACAGTGAGGAGGCCCAGAAAGTGCTGAACAACGCATATGAAGTCATTCAGGATCAAGCAGCCATGGTTGTGGAGAAGTAGAGCTGGCATCTGCAAGAGACCCACAAGGAAGTCTGCAACAGCCAGAGAGAGGAGGAGGAGGTTGGTGGTGGTGTGGAGCTGTCTGAAATGGGAGAATATCGACACTGAACTCACTGTTACATGTAGTGGTTGTAGAAATAAATCTTATTAGCAGATCTAAGTCTAAAAGTATGAACTGTCCTGTAACAACATGTATTAATACAGCACAGCATTACTATAGTAAAAGCATTGTAAATATCCAGTATGCACTGATCAAGTTCCCGAACAGTAAAATATTAATCCAATGCACTTTATATTCCTTGGAAGAGAAAGTTAGTGAATGTGCAGGAACCAGATGTCTTCATCATTGCTAATCATTTACACCTTTGTGTAGTGTATCACATTAAACACAAAAACTAATCAACTACTGTCTGCCTGGCTACTGCCTAGAAAAAAATGTAGATCATGCAGAGTAATTTTTATCTCTGCCTGAAGTGTGAGATAGAGAAGATGACCAGCAGGTTAAGAACCACAGTGAGCAGAGTGATGCTGAAGAGCACAGTGTAAATGAGCGCAGCCTCCAAGTGAGGATGTGTCGTCTTCCTGCAGGAGTTGTTGAGTTGGGGAAAGCAGAGTTCAGTTTCTTCCAGAACATCCATCACCAGAGAGAGAGGAGAAGCTGCCGAGCTCTGATGCCTTTCTGATTAAAGCTCTTTGTCATACAGCTGATTTATCTCCTTCCTTCCTCCCCTCCCATATGCACATTTCATCTATTCAGTAGGCCAAAGCTGAGTACGTCACACTCTGGCTGTATGTAGTCTATCTATCGGTCTTTCTGTGCTACACCAGCTGTGCTACAACAACGTGGGAAAGGAACATAAGGGTGAGGGATAGTATGAACTATGATAGGTGAGTGGCTGGAGCAAAAATACACAGTACTTTAAAGTGTTACAGGGCCAACTCCAGATAGTCTATATGGTGTAAGGAATTGTCTGGTATACTGAAGTGTGTAGGCCAGCATGAACTTGTACAAGCAATGTGGAAGAACGATGTGTACTTGGACAGAAGTAGATAGACATAACTATCAGACAGGCATATCACTAATGACGCAGCGAAGACTGCAGTAGGGAGACCGACTGTGGTATAAATACTGAATTGTTCTGTGTGTCAAGAGTTTTTTTGCAAATAAACCCTCAAATCCACAAGTTCGGTTCACTTTCCATTGTTTGCATTGTCATGCAGTTGTACAGTCCCTGTGTACCACTGGAGTCAATTTCCAAATTGAAAGGACCAGTGAAGTCCTTTCAATTCTGAAGAAAGGGTACTGCAGAAATGTCTGTACTAACCAGCAATACCAAGGAATCACCACAACAGAGAAGGGATCTCACCTTTTCTCACCATCATAACTTTTATAACTGCTTGACATGTAAATGAAGTCATTAGGACAAAAAAAAAGTTTTAGAAATTCATTTGAGTACTGTGTGACAAAGTTTAGGTTCCTTTAAGCAGTGCAAGTCAGATCTGACTGATACAGGTTTTACCCTTGGGGCTTACTGCAGCTGTATGTGCTCACTGCTGAGACTGTTCAACACTACAAACCCACAAACTCCCCTCAACTCTGCTGATGATGATACCACCTCTGATGCCCACCTGCTGCCACTGACAGCTGCTTGACCTAATCTCCTGCCCATATTCCAAAGAATACCAAACAGACTCTTTTTCTTAGACAATTCTTCAAGGTTCGCCAGATTTATTCAGTGCATCTTAGTGCATTAGCCTGTGGATGTTCCTCCTGATTCCAGCTGCTTGTGGACTATCTGCTTGTTAGATTTAATAATTGTTTAGCATTTTTCACGTTTATACTGGTTGTTGACCATCTTTTTGCCTGTTTAACATTTTGGTGTTACTGACTTTACAATGACCTAGTCATAAAGGTTTACACCCATCCTGATATACTGTGTACAATTAATCACGTTATTGTGAGGGTTTGGTTGGAGGAAGACAGAGTCAGTAAGTCGGGACAAACTAATTACCACACACATCACATTAGATTCCTTTTCTTCACCCTGAATCCTAGGTGACCAATTAAAGAGAATGTGGCACTGTTTTCCTATGACGTAGGTTTTGTAGAAGTAATGAAATACAATACAATGAAACAATAATATGGACAGGAGTACAAAATTAACACAACTACTTCAACACCAAGAGTCCGGGCTGCTTTTATCTCAGATTTCTTAGCTTTGACAGTCTTTGAACACTGGAGTATGGTAGCTGCAACGTGAGAGCACATCACACAAGCCTGAGACAACTCCTTCATCAAAATTGCCTACAGCTAATAAAAGCATGTACAAATATGCAGTGTCATGGCAGACACTGAACATAATAATGGACACAACCAGGAGACAATTTATGTTTACTGAAATGACTGAATAAGTGAAAACCAAATACCTAGCACCCCTAAACGTGCTTCTGCAGCAAGATGGAGAGAGAGAGTGCCCAAAAATGCTCAGCCCATAGCACAGGTGTGTGCCAATCAGATCATCCAGTTGAGAGGGGTCAACAGGAAACCCCAAAGTACAACAGGATGCCACACTGTATGTGACACAAAGATGGAACTGTGATATTATTCATACACTTGTAATAGGGCATTGTCTACAACATTTTCATGCCCTGTAGTTTTCAACTATGCGATGTAGAAACACAAAAGGGTTATGGTCTGTGCAAACAACAGGCTGCAAGGAAGAGCCCACATATACCTCAAAGAGCTTTAAAGCTCACCACAAGGCCAAGGACTCTTTTTTCAACTGTGCTGTACTTCTGCTGCATATGCAACTTTTTGGAAAAGTAGAAGACAGGATAGACCAGTGTCTGCTGAATCTTCCTGGATGAGAACAGCACCAGCAACTGTACCACTAGCATCGACGTCAAGCTTGAATGGAACAGCACAGTTGGGGGCGATAAGAACTGATGAGTTACACAGGACAGGTTTCACAACATGGAAAGCCTGGTCACATTTGGAGTCCCACATCACATTGGTGACTCCCCCAGTCAGGCAAATACACAGCAACATCATCTAAGTCTGTCCACATGAGTAGCTGAGAGGCCCACTGTGTCAAGAAGACTTGCCAGTAGCCTTTCAGCTAGTCTAACTTACTAACTCACATAGCAAGCTGTTCCTCCCCTATCAATGCAGTCCTCAACACGTGGAAGAGGAAAAGAGTCAGGCCTCATTACATGGTAACTTTGCCATAGTCTGTGCAGAATCTACGAGTCAAGTCTACTTTTAGAACCAGTAACCAGGGTTAACTCGAAGAGCTGTTACTGGGAGCTGCAAGACCATTTTTTGGCAAATACTCAACTTCTTTCTTAAACACTTGACAGGGTTAATATGATAAGGATCGTGTTTGATGGGAGCAAAATCCCCTACAATGTCATGCTGCAGTACATTTGTGCGAATGGGTAGCTCTGACAGCAAAGCAAGATGACCACATATCAACCCAATGTGGCAATACCTAGGGGGAATATGGGTACAAGGGAGCCAGACAACAGCACCCTGGGAATTTCCCAGAGAAATATTGAACGGCAGCTGTACAGGTCCGTTCGACAGATGGGCAGGAGATGTGGCTCCAGTAAAAAGAGGGAATAACTTTATTACAAATTGATTTTAAAAAACAATAGAATTAACATGCACACCAGGGCGAAGGGGAAAGGGGAACCTAATCAGGGACCCACTTACCAGTGGATGGAAACAGGTCATGAAGGGGGTGAGGAATCCCAAATCGGGGGGACACACAGCACACAAGAAGGGGACACCACCACCTTGGACACCAGGACCACCACCTTCAGCTCTCAGCAACTGAAAAGGATAAGGGGAGGGATAAATGGGGTTACAAAAAGAAAATAAACCAAAATTTTAAGGTTGGCAGCCAACAAATTACAGACTCAATAAATGAACAAAATATACTGCCCAAAATAATCTTAATACACAACTTAGAAAATAAAAAAAAAGAACCATTTACCAGAACTCCAGATTAATGTAAAGATACAAACGATCTACCCAAATCAACAGACTAAACATTCAAAAATTACATGACACAACTGCAACTGAAACAAGACATAAAACATACAAATTTAGAAAATAACCCCACTGACACTTAAAATAACTAAACGAAAATACTAATGGCCACAAGTCAGCTATATGGCGACTATGACCAAAGTAACAAAAGCCAAAAGAAGAAAACAAATGAGATGGACTAATTCACCCACAAAGGGTGGGATCAAACAAAATCCAAAAAGAACGGAAACAAAAATGGGAATTAACCCCAACTCACTCATTCAGACATTATAAAATAACCTATGCTAAAACAGGGCTGACCAGTCCAACCATGGTGCAGGCTATCGTATGCATGCGTTGGGGATCAAACCTAGGCCCACACAGCGAGGCCAGTTAGCAGCCAGGCCAAAGCGGAGCAAGCACTGCAGTCGGGCAACGCGGTCAAGCGAAGCAGCCAGACAAGCAGTAATGCAAAACGGTCAAGGAACGCAGCTAGGCAGCAGTCTTCTCTGCTCTGAACAGCTCCCCAGTTCAGAATCGATCAGCGGCATCTATCGCCTGAAGGGGAGGAGGTGCGCTCCATACCTGAGTGGCAGCGGTGGGAAAAGCCCAGCAAGACGGCCAAGACAACCGCGCCGGCAATACGAATAGCTGCACCGATGGTAATCAAGGCCGGAAGCCGGAACCAAGGAGAAAGAAGTGGATCAAGATAGACACCGCACCCCTTTATAATGTGCCCCCAGCTGCTGATTGGCTGATGAGCTGAAGTGAATGGGAAGGCAGTGAATTCACCATTAGGAGCAGGAATGAAGCTCATCCTGCTACACCAAGAACATCCTTCTTTTAAGAGTCAGGAAGATAGGTCACCAGAGCCTCAAGATTTGCTAACACTTGAGAGTTCTGGAGCCTGTCACCCATAGCAGGCACATTTTCTTTGGTCAAACCATCATCAACAGGACAAGTGTAAACAATCTCAACAACACCACTCAGTTCATTTGAAGGACTTTGTCCCTCTGTGAGCTGGGCTGCATAAGACTTCAACATGTTGACATGACACGAGACTTACGCTTTCTGTCTGGGGTATAAATAACATAATCTGTGTCACTCAGCCTCTTAACAATGTAAGGCCCAGTAAACCTGGCATGTAACACTGACTTGGGTATTGGCAAAAGAGCCAAAACTGAGTCTCCAGGCTGGAAAGCATGCTGCAGAGGGTACTGGAGAAATTTCTGTACTAAACATACCAATACCAAGGAACCATCATATAACCACCTAATGGTTGGCAGTGGAAACTTGGCAACAACTGCAACTTTAGCAAGGATAGGATGCTAGTGCTGGCTAAAAATGAGTGACCAAATCCACTCTGCTGCTATTTGATTTCAGAGTCACAGTAGACTAATGCATTTTAATCTATTAGCCTGATATTCCTGATTCCTGCTGCTCACAGACTTTGAAGAGACTTGCTGCTGCAATTGGGTTAAGTTGCACTTTTAGGGCCTGTAAGCATTAATAATTGTTTAGCATTTTAATTTAATACTCTCATTATCTCCAAGTCATTTTCTTATTTCTGGTACGGTCATGATACAACATACATGGAAATGGGGAGATTTTTCCTTTGCATTCACCTTTAAACCCAAGTGACAGATAAGACTGAGTATGGGACAAACATAATATGCTAAAAAAAATTTGTGTCAAACATAAACTCAAAATGTTAAATGCTACTGTCCTAAGTTCATGGAAGTTTTAGTAGGTGTGTCTGTGTAACCATCGTTTTGTTTTAACTGTTTTAAAAACAAAAAAAAGTTGTTGTTGTTTTTTAACGCACTGTTGTAGCTGATACAAATGTAGTTTCACAGGTATCCACTATAAAAGAATATCTGCCATTTAATGATGGATAATTCAATATTATGACCCTGTACTGTTTTAGAATTAGGAACAGGTGATAAGGATATAATCAATACAGTTTCTCTTATCAGTAAATCTTATCTGTGCCATATTCTATTGATCCTTTTGTTGATTTCATTTGACTAAAGAAAAAAAAGATCAAATTATTTTCATTTTAACTGCATTTCAACTGCTAGCAACTGTTGCAATGAATGACAAGTGTAGCTTTTATCAAAGGTCATCATATCCTAGTATTACTAGTGGATAACAATGGTGAGAACTGAATTTTGGCAGGAATCCCTATAGGACACAAGTGTTACAGGATACATTTGTTGCCATGAAAATAAAATTCACAAGTTTTCCCCTTGAACAGCAGCAACATACTTTTTAAAGAATAATGTTTTTGACTTCAGTCATTCAAATGAGATGACTGTAGTCAGATCACACAGAATATATATGTGCAGTCACAAGCAAAGACTGAAGTCATTGGACATACTGTTACATGTAGTATTAGCAGTTATAATTCTATAGTATGAACTGTCCTGTAACAAGATGCAATAGTAAAACTATTTGCAAATATCCAGTATGCTCTGATGTAAGATGTGCAGGAGCCTGATATGTGAATCATTACTAATCATTTTTAAATAATATTTTTGCTAAGTATCTCAAAGACACCATAATCATGCTTAGCATTAGCTTTAAAAATAAAAAAATGGTAAATAGGGTTAAGGTGAAAGTATGTGTCAAACAAACAGAGAACTAAATGAGACATTATGTCACCTAGCTTAAAGCCATTTCTTCATGTATCTAACTGGAGCCAAAAAGTACACATTTCTTAGGGCCATGTGGAGAAGGTTTATCTCTGCCTGAAGTGTGAGATGGAGATGATGACCAGCAGGTTAAGAACCACAGTGAATAGAGAGATGCCAGACAGCACTGTGTAAATGAGCGCAGCCTCCAAGTAAGGACGCATCATCCTGTCACAGGAGGTGTTGAGTTGAGGAAAGCAGAGTTCAACTTCTTCCAAGGCTTCCATTTTCAGAGATGGAGAACTCCCTGATCACAGCTCTTCATCATTTTTTTTTCTTTCTCCCCTCCCACATGCAAATTCCAACTTGTCACAGGACCAAAACCCAGTCTGTCAAACTCATCCTCCTGGTATTCCTGAATGTAATCAGCCAGAGCAAATTTTAAATATCTAAAGGACAAACGTACTAACAAAGTGACCACAAGCTGCTTTGTGGGACAACTGGTTCAGTCACGTGGAATGTATTGAAAACTTGCCAGTCGCCACACAACATCTCATTCAAATCTATGTTGTCAGAAAATAAAGTCAGAAAAACAGACTACACAAATTGTAGTCAGCTTCAAAAGAATGATGTAAATTTAGGAGCTTTTTTATTCAAATCTCTACACCTATCCATTGATGCAGCTGCCATCTTATTGTAGTCCACTTAAAAGGAGGACATATTGACCTATCCATCAGTTTGTTTCAGTGTGTATGGGTTTTTTGTTTTGTTTTTTAAACTTTTTTAAAGGATACAGATATAAATACAGACAATTATTTTGTGTTATTCCGCTGTTGTCTACACAGCTACTCAGTAGAAAGCATACTGACCAACTGTATCACAATGTGATACAGAAATTATTCAGTCGCTGACAGAAAAGCCCTCCAGAGAGTCATAATCACTGCTCAAGATCACACAGCCAACTCAACCCTGCTGCCCCCTGGAGGATGCTACAGAGCAATAAAAACACGCGTCACCAAAAACAACTTTTATCCCTGACAGAGCTGAGCTGAGACATACTACCCCCATCACCTCTCTCAACATCAGCTCCACAGCTATGGAGGGCTTTAGTGGTCCCCTGACTTTTCCTCCAGTATCACCAGAGGGTCAACATTTTTGACTCAGAGGACAAATGTTAATTTTGTACTGAATTGATGTGCTACATGGTGCAATCAAATTTTTATATTATGGAATTAACAAAACAGTCTCCATGGCATGTACACTGCTGTCTGCTTCCAATCCCAGAAAGTTGTACAACTATTTACCTGCCACTGATGATGATTCATAAGTGTCATGAGGTTGCAACATCACGTCAGATCATTCTTCTAATTCTAAAAATTGTTAATGGAATAATCTATGAGTATGTTACTTTTGTATGGCGAGGGAAATGACTGTGATACATACAGTAAATGGCTGATTTCCCATGAGCAGCATGGTCTGCCACAGCACTCAATATGTGTATGTGTGTGTGTTTTAATAAAATCCCCCCTACATTTTGGATCAGGGCCTGCATGTTTATTGTTTGCACCTTTTGTTCATCTTCACTTATGTTATGTCCCCTAATTTCAACCAGGTTGTTTCCTATTTTAGCTCCTGCAGCCTGCATTGTATCTTGGCTGCAAGTGCTAAAACAGGAAACAAATGCAGATGAGAATACAGATTAGATTTAACCAAAGCAGCTTCCTGCCAAAGTGTCCAATAAAACATATACATACATACATTTAGAATTTAAATGTTAAAAGATGTTTTCCTGGTCTGTTGTGTATATCATGTCTGACAGGGGAACATGAAACAAAAGTCAGACTATGCTTTAGTTTTGAAAACCGAATATGAAAGACTTCATGTATGAATAAGATCATGAGTAACTAAGTTTTGTATTAGGACATTTTTCTTTAATCATGGAAATATCATATATGCTGTATGTAAAGCACACATCTAGACACACCTAGACTCAGTTCTCTGAATGTTTTGAACTCATCTTGTGTTTTAAGAGTACTCTAATCTTGAATTGATTAAAGTTAAATTATTTTCTTAAGCAAAGCTATAGGAACGGGGGAAACTGTAATCATTCACTATAACACAACTGACTATACATCCTTCCTAAAATTTCTATGATATTAACATGAGCTACATGGCCTGTTGAGGTTTCACACATAAATGTCACACTCACTATAAATGCACATACATATGTACCAGAGTAAAGCTGACAGCAGAATGTTTCACAGAGATGACAATTAATCAAGAGTTTAATGTATCCACACATATACAGTACAGTTATAAACATTAACAGGCTTTCACTTGATCCTAGATATTTGTGCTCAAGAACAGCACAAATGGATGCATTTACCTTTAATAAAGCATATCATCACTGTGTCGCTATAGTAGATGAATATCACGGGAGCCAGGCTTCAGTATCTGAAGTGTCAAAATGAGTTTTATACATTTTCTGAACCAGGGGTAGAAAAAGGCATAGATGACAGGGTTCACACAGGAGTTGAAATGTGTCAGCCAGAGCTCGAAGGCTACAGATGAAGCATCGACTGCAGTGTCTTCACCTGCCAAAGCAGGGAAATAGTATGGACAGAAACAAAACAAAAAGACAACTACAACAATACCAAGAGTTGTGGCTGCTTTCATCTCCCTTTTCTTCGCAGTTACAGTCCCTGAACGCTGGGCTGTTACAGCTGCAATATGAGAGCGCATGGCTCGAGCATGGGACACAGCCACTATAAATATTCTAAAATACAAAATTATAATGATAGAAGTTGGTATAAAAAAGGTGAAAACAAGGTCAATAACTCCTGCAATGTAATTTATGATAACCACACACTCTCCCAAACACGAGATAGACCTGCCTGGTTGTTCCAGGTGATCATTTAAAAGGAGAATCCTATATATAACAGAACAAACCCAACACAAACAAACACTAATTTTTGCTCCTCTCTTAGTGACTTTGGTGGGGTAACGCAGAGGGTCACAAATAGCTATATAGCGGTCCACCGATATGAGCACCATGTTAGCTACTGAGGCAGAGGTAATGATGTAGTCTACAACATAATACAGAGTGCATAGAATGTCACCAAGAAACCAGCACGCCTCTATGTAGATAATTTCAACTGGCATCAGCAGGAAACCCACCAACAGGTCTGAGACAGCCAGAGAGAGGAGAAGGATGTTGGTGGGGGTGTGGAGTTGCCTGGAAGAAGGAGATTATCATCATCACTTAACATACTGCAATCATACAGTCACGACAAATCACTGAATTAGTTTCTGTAATTAGAGTAATGCCACACTGTCTAAACGCAAGAGGAAGAGAAAAAAGTAGTTATCATACACTGTAAATAACCATAGAATAACTAGCATCTAGGTGTAACATCATCTGTATACCAGATCAAAACAATTTCCTCCTCCTAAGGTAAAATTATCTCTATAAATAATAACTAATTAGTTATAATTAGATGATCATATCTGCCTGAAATGGGAGATGGAGATGATGACCAGCAGGTTAAGAGCCACAGTGACAAGAGACATGGAGGAAAGCAGAACATAAATCAGCATGGCCTCAGTGTGAGGCTGTGTAGGCTTCTTGCAGGAGGAGTTTAGCTGTGGAACACAGAGTTCAGCTGCTTCCAGAGTCTCCATCATCAGAGAGCAGAAGCTGCAAAACTCTGGTGGCTTTCTGGCCAGAGCTCTCTGTCACTGAGCCCTTTTATCAAGCTCCTCCCTTTTCCACTCACACCACAGATGACATTTTTCACATGGAAACTTACGATCCCTTCTCCTTCAAGCTTTCCATCATGTTTTATTTCCATGTTGTTTACCTGTCCACTATTTTTGTTGCCTTTTATTTTCCACTCTTTACATTTAAATAATATTCTGATAAATAAGTTCTTTAATAAAACAGTCACTGGTTGATACTGGTACTTAAAGCAACTACATATAACTTTGCTGGGCAACAGCAGCCTCTGCAGTCACAAGTTTTAATCAGCGCTGTTGGGCTCTGAGTCCAATCTCCGATGTAGTTTTAATGTACAGAAAACAAAGCCTATCACTCAACTGACCAGCCCTCCGACTGTGTAGTCCTACTCATTGAACTAAAACATGACCAAACAGTGTAAATTCCTCATGACCCCCAGTTTCTGGTGCAATAAGTGCTTTAGTTTTAATAAACACACCAAACTCAGGTGTGTTTATTAGTATTGGAAATATTGCAGTTGTCAGAAAATCTGTGCATTTCCAACTCAGAATAACGACCCAGAGTTGGTCAAAATTACCATCTGAATGATATAATGTTAATGCAGCATTTGACACAGGTTGTGCAGGGTTAGATTAATAGGTATTTTTTTAAATCTATAATCTCAAGTAAATTTGGAACCAAAATGCATCAACAAAGCCCATTCTTAACTGATCCAATAGCCATTGGAAATTAGTTTGGTCATTTGGTATATTCTGTAAAATACAGTTGATGTACTTAAGGATGGTTGGTAGTGTGAGTGGGAAGGACACAGTAGTATGCAGCCATTGGTTCTTCCTATGAAAAAAAAGGCTAGACACAAAAAGAAGAAGCAAAATGGAGAGTGAAAAACAAACCAATGTTGGGACTCAGCCCATTCAAAATGGAGGATGAGACCAAATGGCTCCTTTTGTTCTACAGACAAACGAGAGCCACTGAACTGAATCTCCCAGCGTCCTTCACCTTTTCACACCTAAGTGTAAAACCTCCAACTCCAGCTGCAATAGGTCACTGCATGGACATGGAGAAGCCCCCTTTTCCTCTGCAGTTGGGCAGTCTCTAGAGTCTTCTCAGAGTCTTCTAAAGAGAAGTCTCTTTGTCTTCTCAGCCAGCTCCTCACATGAGGAGTTGAGCTCTGCTCTTCTCACTTCTGCTCTCTGACCTCCATGAGGTCTTCCTGAAGCATAGGCCTGCACTGGACTGAACTTTGGTAGCGACGCGAGAGCCTACCAGAGGAGTTAAGATCAAACACCAGCAAGTACGACACAAGGTCTGCCAGCTGGGTTTACCAAGAAAAACGAACCACACACCACAGCACAGAGGAGAGTTAGCCTCAACCAGCTAACACTGCAAGGACAACAACAAAGACAACGACACTGGAACCACACAGCCAGGAAACTACAGTTTACTGGACCTCAACAGCAACCACAGGACTTTGTTAACTTTGCTAGTATATGTGTTGATTTAGTTCAGCCTATTATTTGTGCACTGTTGTTCTGTCTGTTTATAGTCAGATTACTGGTCGTTAGCATTTACACACATGTAGGTACACCTCACTGTCTTGCATGCAACTGCTAACCTCCCTTCTCTGACACCCTCTGACTTCGCCTTAGACAAAGGAAAGCTTCATTGTTAACCTCCCCCACAGGAAATGTGGTCAGCCATCTTTGGCTCCGCCATCTTGGTTGTAGTTCCTTTGTTTTAAACCGTGCGGCTTAAGAAGAACCATGCGGCTTAAGAACTAACTTAAGTCAGCCATCTTGCCATTGTTTCCCCAGACACACACACACATACACATTCACACACGCACACATGTACATAGTGTTTGTAGACTAGGTTAGAGTTTGTGTTTTGTCATTTAATTTAGTATTTGTTCAAATAAACATGTTTGAACACTGAATAGTTTGCTGGTCTTTTTAATGTTGCACAAAAGTGAGTATTACCAGCCTCTACGCTGCAGAACTCAAAATCCTTCAACTTTTACTAACTATTGATATGGTAATTTTGGTTGTAGTTATTAACTTAATTATTAATCAAGGTTCCAAATTAATAATTAGTATATTTCATGAGACTGATTTAATGAATTGGCTATCTGGTGCCCTGAGGTGGATTTAATGCAAATTAAATGCAATTTATTTATATAATAATTAGTTATTTAATATTAATATTTTTGATATTAATATTTTTACTAATTTGATAGCCAATAACACCAAGTTGACCCCAACACCAACCAGTTTTCTGTCCTCCAAAACCATGTCACCTGCTGTCTGTGGCCAATCAGGGAGGATTTTTGAAATTAGTGCCACTTTGACCCAGGTACCATCAATTTCCTTATGTGAAGGTAATTGATAATCAGCTGTGCTTTTACCAAAATATTAATCAGATTTTAACCTCTCAAGAGGCATTAATCAAAAACATATATGATATTGGTGAAATTGATAAACAAATAAACATTTCTCTGTGTGAAGCTGGGTAATATTTTGGCGGAAAAAATTACCCATAAACATTTTAAAGGGTAGTACATATCATCTACTTAAAGGGTAAGGCAGGTCAGGGAATTTAGGTCCCCCTACAGAAAACCTGTTCGAGCAGAAAGACTAAACACAAGTGAATGAGCACTTCTCAGACATCAAAAGTTCATGACTAATGAATGATCATCAGTTGACTGAAAGGAATGTGCACGGTCCGCTCTGAATACATGCAAACATTTAACTCCAGGAAATTACATGATAGGAATGGAGGGAGAAGGCCATAATCACGTGTCAAAATCACGTCTTCTCATGATTACAAGACACAAAGAGGTTTTCTTTGTGCATCAAAAACAACATTATAAAAGTGACGGGTCTTGCATAAGATCATGTCCTGGTTAATCAGGATGGTGGACACATCTCATTGTCATTAGTTATAATCATGGAAAAAAAAATCCAAACAGCATTTTCTCCTCAGATCACAGTTATAAAACTGTTAACAGGACACCTCAAACTGCAAAAAATGTTGATTATTACTCTTTGTATTATGAGTATTTAATGAAGTTTTATATTTGCAAAACAGTCCCACAATGCCACCCCATTGTAAAGTCTATTCAAGTAAGTGGATGCCATCTTTGAGTCTGGTGTCAATCTTATAATACATCCATGGTTATAAAAACGCTATTTCTTAAGTAGTATAGTAAGTAGGAAATATTTGCTTCCTTTTTACTTTGTTTACCTCGTGATCAAAACTCCAAGTAAAAGTTCTGCACTTATTATTTATTAAAGTAAAGCATTAGTAAACTGTACTTAAAGTACAAAAAGTATACTGTAAAACATTTGAGTAAAATATGTTTTATTTAAACATCAATACCAACACCACTCTGCGAAAGTGCTCTGTTACAAATGCCCTTGTTTCAAATTTTACTTACTAGCAAAAGTGCAAAAGTATTATCAGCAAAGTGGACCTAAAGTATCACAAGTAAATGTACCAAATGGGCAGAATGGCCCCTGTTAGTGCTATATCATAATACAATATACTGTATTTCATAATATTTTATTATTATTATGTGTAAGCAGTATAATTAACAACAGTTGGTCAAGATGGAGCTGATTTTAAATTACTCTATGCATTGCTGGGTAGTTTAATCTGTAACACTGAATCATATTTTGTATATTGTTGGTCATATGGTAAAATCAGAATAACTTCATGTTAGCTGCACGGTCATGGTGCACTGGTACAGTTGTTGGGAGGCATTGTTAATGTTGTTAGTAACACCTGTGGTTTGTGAGGCCAAAGAGCGCTCCAATCTAAATGGCGACATAGGTTGATTGTCTCTGCAAGACCTCTGGGCATGATGGGAAATGCCTGGCTCTCATCTGATTGGTTTACAAGTTGGCTAAACAACATGAAGTTTACATTAAGTTTTTTTTTTTTTTTTTTTTTTTTTTAAATGTTCCAACCTGATTATGCTTGTGTTATTATTAACGCAATAAGGATAGGTTGTTAATTCATGTTTCTGGCAAGTCACAATTACATTGATACTAAACATATCAGTAAAATGTTTGTTTTCCGCCATAATATCCAATCTTGCAGGACAATATCCATCTATAGTGACTACAGCATTAATAAACCTTTTACAGTTATGTTTAGACACAGCACTTGGTTAAGGTTAGGGAAAAATTGCAATATTGCAACATGCTTGCAGAAACTACTATTGTTTGCTCTGCATTGTGTGCACTTTGTAGTGGATTATATACAAAGGTGGAGTGCATTCATCAAAGAAAAATAAGAAGTCATTTCTGTTTCTCAGAATTAGAATTTATCTTCAAGGCTGATGCCAACATATGTTCATTATTTTGTGATTTGGGTGATGGGATTCTCTAAGCAAAAACTGCAAGGTTTGATAGGTAATGATAGAAATTACGTCATCTAACATTATTGCTGAAAAGTTTACTTTGAGTCAGTCTACATAGCAATGATTGCATCATGTATTGATGTTAGAGCTTGTTTTGTTTTGCAGTAACACTTCTGACTGCAGTGGTCTCAACATGTGGCACTAATGAAATCAGGTGTGAAAACTTTCGTTGTCAGTGAGGTGCACAGCCATTAACAGCAGCTAATGGGCTACACACTGAGAGTGGTTCAGAGCCCCAGAGGGGTGTGTGAGTGTGTGTGTGTGTGTGTGTGTGTGTGTGTGTGTGTGTGTATGTTGTGGCCATAACTCGCAAATCTGAGGTTGTGTAAAATGAATGACTGTTTTCCAAACTTTCAACATAGAAATGAGTTCTGTACATTTGAGTCCACCCCAACATCCACACTTATAATCACTGACACTACAAACAAGAGTGTGCTGCGTCTGTACTGATCTAATCTAAAATTATGTATTAAACTACCACAACATCATTACTTTTATTATAATACTACAGCTGTGACATCATGCAGACTTTTGAAAATAAAACTGAAGATATTCTGAAAATATAACCTTAATCAATAAATAGCAAATAAGACAATATCATCCAACTCACATTAGCCTACCTCCCCTCCCATTGCAGCCAGTGTGCAGCTCTCAGTCAGGTCACATAACAAGCGTGTTTGTGCACTCAATTTTAATGAAAATAAAGTATTTGTTGTCAACTTTTTGCCTTTATATACATGGATACACATGCATCAAAACATACTACTATCAAAGTATATTCACATATCGCTCAGAGGGTTTACAAAATATAGTGATGAGTTACTGATGATCACATTTCATGACATTTTGTTAGTCTGAGTCTTATGAGGGGAAATACTGAAGATATAGTTGCAGTTAATGGGATGATCCACATTTTTAATCAAAAAATTGACACCTTCTTCACTGAACAACAGTTCTTCATTTGCTGGTGTTACAATGTTTGGGAATATATGCTATTAAAGCATAAAATCTACTGACATGATAAGGCCTCTGTGTGGATGCTGCCTTATTACCTGATCATGAAACCCTGTTTTGACGACAAACTTAGGGCGAAGAACTTCCTTATTTCAGCTGCTGTAGTGCTGAAATTTTGAATATTCCTTGATTAATTTGTCTTAATCAGGTTGCCACACAGGGAACTTGAATGTCAAGGTGCATAGAAATAGAGTAAACAATGCACAGAAAGGAGGGACAAAGGATTTTACCGATTGCTGTAAATTCCTTTTAAGTTGCTTTTCAGCTAAATTTCATTGTTTTTCTTTCCTGGTTCAGATGAAGGGTTTTAAGACCCTAAGGTCCTGTTTCATCACAGCAAAACTTATTTGTATCCACCTGTATTTGCAGCTACTCATATCTGTAAGCACATTCTTACAGTCACTAGCAACAGCCTGTGACAAAAGGTGAGTGTTGGAACATACTTTAAATTGACTGATAGATCAAGAGCTTTGCCTTGTTCACCACAAGTGTTCGGTACAATGTTCGGAGACACCATATCAGTCCATTTGACAGTCTTATGCTCTGTCTTACTATGACTCATGAACAACACTCCAAGATACCTGGAGTGAGCAGTTCACTGTTCTCATTATGATGGCATCACCCTCATTCAGCTACAAACTATCCCAGTATAAAGTGGAGGTCACAGGTCACCCCCACAACACCCCAGGGGAAACCTTATTTGGGTCCAAAAAACACCTGTAGACTGGCTGAGCAAATACCCATGAACTCTCTGGTACCCTTACAAGGGTAAAGAGTTGGCCCACAGGCTAGTATGCTATGCTGATATATTAAACTGATAAATTTAAGCTGACTCTGACAAACTACAGTTAAGATTAAAGTTTAGCTGACAGACAACGTAGGGCTGAACTTGACAAGGTAAAATAGCCATTGTATAGTGCATATCATACAATTCTGACTGATACATTGACCCTTGTGACTAAAATATCTGTTACGGACTTTGGAGAGAGATGTGTAACAATGTCATCTGAGTTAACACATTAATTCACAAATCAGAATAGGTTTTATTATGATTTAGGGGTAATGGGTGAACTTTGGCCCAAGCTGTTGACTGATAACTTAATGCAGATGCGGCACCTGGGTTTTAAGTGTTTGTTATGTGTAAGCTCTCTCTGATAATGGCAAAATTTTAGTGTTTGTTTTTTTAAACTGCTCTCCACACTCCACATGCAGAACATCATGTCATTAACATTTAGCCAGAACTCATAAAACCCATGAACAACCTTATATTTTAATGTTATATGTATATATCACAGCTGTGAGGCTCAGATAATAATTATGTTGTTGTGTTGTTTTTGGACTTGTTTTATTGTCAAATGAGGGTTATACAGCCACATAAGATACAACAATAATGTGTCATACCAAAAACTGTCTTGTGTTGAAGTTGCATCAGAAAGGGTTAAAGGTCAAGATCTCAGCTTAAAAAAAAAAAAACTTTGATGAACCATTTGTTTCTTAGACAATGACTGCACCATGTTTTGATGTGTTTTTTTTTTCTCAACACCTCTGATTGCATTGATGTCACGATTTGACCCTAGAGCAAGCAGGTGTGAAAACATTCTCAGAGGTACACAGCCATTAGCAGTAGGTAATGGGCTATACACTAAGAGTTGATCAGTCTCCAGAGGCTAATGTCTGTTTATGTGTGTGTGTGCATTTGTTTGTGTTGTGGCAAACCATAACACTGCTTAATTTTCAGAGTTAATTAACACACAGGGGGACCAAGTAGTGCTGTGTATTAAAATTTAAAAATTTTTCACCGCATGAAAAGTTTCACTATTGACTAAATTGATCTTTGCTATAGCTTACTTTATCCTATTTAAGGATTGTTTAAACACATTTGCAGGTAAAAAATAATCTTCAAACATGAATCAGGTCATTTTAAGTATTATTTTCTCTAAAATCTGATAGGTGACAGGTTGTATGTCCTGTATTCTCTGGCTCAGGAAATGAACCCAAGCCCACAACCTCTGTTATCATCATGCAAAATGTGTTGTTTTTGATTTCTGAAACCAGTTAAATAACAACAGAAAAATGTTCTTGAAAACAATGATTCATATTGATGCATGTACACAGTAAGATATACTGTACACACACACACAACATAAAAATAACAGCATCTTCACTAATTCCACAATGTCTCTTTACAGTAGCTTGGCCTCACATGAGTCAGCCTTCAGGATCTGTTATGTAACAACAAGTCGAGCAGCTTTTTTAAACCAGGGGTAGAAAAGGGCATAGATGATGGGGTTTAGACAGGAATTAAAATACATTACAAAAATCATAAAAACCTCAGTTGAAGAACCTACTAAGATGATGTTGCCTGTGAGACACACACAGTAATATGGGGAGTAACACATCAGAAACACAGCTACAAGAATGCCAAGTGTCTTTGCTGCTTTTATCTCAGATTTCTTAACTTTCATATTTTTCTGATGTTGGAGAGAGCCAGATGCAATGTGGGACTTCATGGCACGAGCATGAGACACAGCCACCACAAACACTCTCATATACAGAACTATGATGACAGTAATGGGAATAATGAAACCAACAACAACATCAACAGCTCCTGTAATGTTGAGCACACATTCCCCTTTACAGGAATTATACCTGCCTGGTTGCTTCAGGTTATCATATAAAAGAATAATGCTGTAAGTAACAGAATAAGTCCAACACAAGGAAACACATATTGTTCCAGTTTTTGGAGTGACTTTGGTGGGGTAATGCAGAGGGTAACAAATAGCCACATAGCGGTCGACAGATATGAGCACCACGTTTCCTACAGAGGCAGAGATTATGATGACAGGTAACAGGTAATAAAGCACACAAATCAGGTCACCCAGGATCCAGCAGGTCACTGCCATGAGTATTTCAACTGGCATCAACAAGAGGCCCACAAGGAAGTCTGAGACAGCCAGGGAGAGGAGGAGGTTGGTGGGGGTGTGGAGCTGCCTGCAGTAAGAAAATATTATCATTCTGAATGCTATCACCATTATTATCAACAGTAATTATTAAAAACCACAATTTATCAGAATAGTAAACTATAGCAACCAGTAAGTTATGGTCTCAGGGGGCTGAGGCCACTACTTCCTGTACATCTAAAGTCAACAACAAACAGTGCATTCTGCGAAGGTTGTGTGCCTGAAGTAGGAGATGGAGATGATGACCAGCAGGTTGAGAGTCACAGTGAGCAGAGAGATGATGAGCAGCAGAATGTAAATAAGCAGTGAGTCAGAGTGAGGAGGCTCTGGCTTCCTGCAGGAGGAGTTAAGGAGTTGTGGAAAGCAGAGCTCAGCTTCCTCCATGTTCTCCATCATTAGAAAGAGAAGAAGCTGCTGACCAAAGCTCTCTGATATACTGTTACATATACTGATATCTCTATCTGTTGCTCCACCTACCATATGTTCCATCTTTCTTTCTGTGTATTCCTCTGTATATTCATCAACCTCTCAAGCCCTCGCTCTGTGATGTAATGTGGTATGGACATGCTCTGTTAACACTCAAACAGTTAGACACAGCCACACCTGGAAGTTGCCCAGTACAACAATGATTTGAGGGTTAATGGCCTTGCTCAAGGGCACTTCTCTTCTCTAACATTTAGGCCACCAATGCCCTGAATGATAAAACCTCACCACTCATTACACTCATTACAGTGTTAACTCTGTACCAAAAGCTGGGTACAAGTCATGGTTATCCCTCACCATGACTACTGCAATGCCCTTCTGGCGGGCTAATCCTTACACCAATGAACTGATTAGTCACAACTGGAGTTGTACCAAAACAAACATGGACAACAACTAGTAACTAGCACCAGTTATGGCAATTTGCACTGAAAAGGCCAAAAAAATTAGGAAAAAGGCATTAGGAAAATAACAAACTGTCAGAGCGCTGCTTGTGCTGTATGAAGGACAAAACAAGTATAAATAAATAAATAAATAAATGTAGAAATAGCATTTTACATTACCAAATGTATTTATTTTGCATTTATTTATTTATACTTACGTCATATTTTGTCCTTCATAGTGCTGGTCATTCCACTACCACAAAAATATTTCCCAAAATGTTTGATGAACTGTACTCCATCATATCTGATAATAGTGAACTATTACACCTCTAATCTTCAGTAGAGCATAAATATGTATGAGGACACAGCAGAAAGAATTAGGCCTGTGATTGTGTTATCATTGTGTTAAACTAAAAAAAAAGACACAAACAAAAAACATAAATTCCATATAACATTCAATCAATGCCTTTATTGATTATAAGCTATCATAATAAAGGTAAATAAAGCATACAAAATCCCACATTGTCCATTGCAACTTTGTCCAAACTTGGGATGCCTGTAACTAGCAGTTAGGGTTCCAAAAATTGCAACAAAACCCTACAGGAACAATGGATATTCACCATTACAAATCTTTATATAATCAACTTTGCATGTCTGTTTTGTCTATAATCTAAAAATCCCTCAAGAAGAGCCAGCCACTTATATTCCATACAAGATTTGCCCAGAGATCTTACAGTATCAAGGTATATGTGGTTACTTATCAAGTATTGCTTGGTGCCGTTAATCAAATTAGTAGCCTCTCCAAAACTGCAGAAATATTTTTCACCCTGTGAAGTGAAACAACCCGAAAGACTAAACATATTTAATGCCTGGAAAATATCAGTGTGGATATCTGGTTATTACATTTATATGTGCTAGCACAGATTCACTTCAGAGATAACTGATCACAGACTCTTCATCAGGAGAAAACAGGAATTATTTTGTCCTGAGCTTCTTGGTCAGTACAAGTCTCCATGGAAACCTAAAACGATAACCAAATCCAAGTTTTAGTTAGTTGTTATATAAAATAATAATTAATACAGATGCACCTTCTTCAAAATGGCAGGGAAATGAAAAACGGCTGGATGTCACAGCTCAAGCCACACTTTCACTTATCTTTGCTTTTTATTGTCATCTTATGCAGTGCTTGTAAAAACTGAAGATGATAGGGGTGTTAGGATGACTAGGGTAGGTTGAATGCTCTTTTAGCAATGTCCTGCTGCATGCTCACACAGTAATGATTCTTCTTTTGATATAGCTGGTAGCACTTGTTTTGCTCTGCTTCCAAGTTCCATCTCCACATTTAAATCCACATGACATCAATTCAAACTGGAAGTGTTTCGTTTTTGGCAACAAGAAGAATATAGAATCCTGCAACAAGTGGTATGGGATTACATGCAAGCTTGCCAAGCGGGCACATCTGTGTTTTGCTCAACGCAGTGACAAACTATTGGAAATAATGGGTTTCAGAACACAATGGTGTGGTTTAGTGTTGTGTCTATTCAAGAGGTACGGTTAGAGAGAGGGCTGAGCCAGGTCCCCTTTTGAGACCATGTTTAAGAACCCATTGGATTATCTGAAAAATGCAGAGTCACAACACTCAAAACAGAGCTGCTCATGGAAAATGGAAGTTATCGAGATGCATAGTTTTCACAACGATGATCTAGAAATTTTGCTCTGATGCTATTATTCAACAGGAGAGTTGCACTTACTTAATAAGTCCAGGCCAAGTTGATGAAGGCAGGGTTTTCATCCTTGTATTTTGACATGACAGATCTGCGCCTTCTCTCAGCATGGCTGCACCTCTGGGAGGCGATTAAAAGACAGAGACATTCAGTTTTAGGGTTCAGGTCCACACAGGGCTGTCCCAATATTCTTAAATTTAACTGTTTACACATTTATTTGTGTATTTATGTGAATATAGTGACTGGGCATACCGGAATGCAGGAATTACCCTGCCTGACACACAGCTCTACTTTGCAGTGCAAGTAGACATCACCAGTCTTGCCAGAGAACTGAAATGTGTTGAAAGAGAAGTAGTTGGATGTTTCCTGTCCATTGCCCTCCACCTTCACTGTCTGGTCAGCAGGGTTGGGGCAGCTGCTCAAAGACAGGAGAGCACACATGACTGGAACTGGCCAGAAACAACAAAGACAAGTTTGATCAAGAGCATCTCCTTGAGTTTCACCCATTAATGATGAGGTCATATCTCAGGCTTCCACTTGGTGAAGGCTGATTGGTCGCCCAGCAGGAGTCAGTCACTATAACGACCATTTTTCCGTCAAGCCCATCTGTCTTTAGCTCCACCCAGATTTTCTCATCCAGTGCAATGTCACTGTTTGACTGGATAGCTTGCATGCGGTCAGGGCTGGTATAGGCCTTCATCGTGAGACTGTAATTCCATTCTCCAGAGGAAATCTGCTGGATCACAGAGCTGGAGAGAAAAGACATAATTCAGTGCTCCTCCACTCACACATGTCCTAACTATACTAGGCTTTCTCTTGGTAACAAAAGGTGATGCCTCTGGAACTACATACTACACACCCACCACACACCTGTGTTTGAGTGTGATACCCAAGCTCTTGACATCAGGCTGACTGTAAAAACAGGAGAAGTCAATATGCACTGGGCTGTGACGGTTGATTAGGCCAAACATGGAGCTGTTCCGTGTCACTATGGTATTCTTGTAGATAATTTGGCTGTTGTTTGACTACAGGGATACACAGGGACACAGACATTGTTACTGCACATTCAGGTGCATCTAACAGTTCATTCATTTGCAGATTCTATTAAATAAATATGAACATTTTAGGCTCCAGCAGAGCACCCACCATGACCACTGTACCACAAGTGTTGCTACTGTTGAAGCTGAACATCACCATGTGGGTCAGGTTGTCCATTTCACCTTTGCAGGCCTGGTCATTGAGGTGTAAGACAGAATAGTCGATGCCTTTGTCCTCCAAGAGACATTTGGCCAGAGTTACTGAAGCAGACTTCTGCGCGCAGATCGTTGGCTCACCTAAACACACATTACAAACCATTATTATTATTTCACTTAGCTTTTGTCCAATCAACTTACAACAGCACAGATGCCCTTGTGTCATAGCTGACTCACCAAAGGTGCTTGTCGATTTGTACTTAGAGGCAAAACTGGCCCGGCATAGACAGCGAGCTTCACCACCTTTGCTCTTTTCACCACAGAACTCATGAGCACTGCAGAACTGGTCCTGACAGAGGTCCTGACGGAAATCAGCTGCAAACACATACAGACAGGTAAATCAAGGAATCCCTAAAGTTTTAAAATGCATAAAAAAATGCCTGTGTATATGATTCTGATTCACATCTAGGGTTAACAAATCAGACCTGGAATTGATTCAGAGTTGGGGTGGATAATATTTCAATTCCAGTACTGAGCTTTGCAGGTGCATTGTAAGAACAACTTTGCAAAGCTGTCTTATCGCATTTTGACACATGACAGAAGATACTGAAAGACAGCCTTACAGCAGCTGAACTTTGACCTCCATCCCCCCACCCTGATGTTGCTATGGTGGCTGCAGGCTCTGGCATAGGCCTCCAGGAACTGGCATTTGAGGCCGTCCACTGCAGGGTATTTGCACAATGTTTGTGTGCAGGCACTTATGAAGGGCTCTGGGTCAATATGCAAGTTGCAAGCAGTGAAGGGAGCCTGCTTCAAGAGATTACACCTGTTCCAGCGATGCAGAGGAGGAAAATGAGACATGAAAGACCATTCAACAGAGAAAGTAAGGCACGAAACAAAGTAGCACTGTGTATAATTGCTATTATTTAGTGTTATTTTGTGAGGTGAAACATGGTGTTATGTACAACACAAGAGCGGTTCTCAAACAAAAGACAGTAGATACTGAGTTCTAGTGTCTAGGTTCCAAATCCATTACTGTTTAAAAGAGTTCCCCACATGAAAAATGTATCATGTCATAGTGGGTAAAGTTTCCTGTTTAGAAATCAAAGAAAAGCTTAATCTGTGTTTACAGGTGTCCGCATTTACCATTCAGTAGTAGTGTTGCAGTTGATTGTACTGTCAGCATCATCATCATACTGTATCTCACAGCTGTGGGGCAACAAACAACATACGTTAAAATACTAGATAACAACTTTTTACAAATGGTCGGTAGGAGTCCACAGGATGTTGTGTTTGAGGTCTTACCCAGAGGCACTGTGTTCAGAGGCCTTCTCTTCACTTAAAGTCCTGCTGGAATGGCCACATAAACCATGCATGGGTGCTCCACTTGGCCCTGACCAATTTCAGTAGAGAAATATGAATAACTGTGGATGTGCACAGCATGGAGCAGCTGGTATTCATTGATTTTAACACAACACAAAGCCTCCTGATAGGGTTGAGCAGATCAGTACATGTGCTGACTCAAGTTGATTCCAGCATAAGCACATTAGATCATCTTGTTAGTCCAGAGATTAACACAAACATTTGATATTTACCATAAAAAACAGTTTTGTCATACAAATACTTAGAAATCAACAAACTAGGCTTTCTGTTTAGAATTGAAGCCAGTTTGTCTTTTGTTAACCTTTAAACTATTGCTCTGAAAAATTTTATGTCTGCATTACTTAAGCAGCTTCTGTAAACCCTTGGTATATCATAGGGCAAAGTCAGAGGGCATATTTACTGACAATAGGGAATAATCACAACATGATATTACCACATAAATCTTTTAAAGCTTCCAAACTATCTCACATCTCTTCTCTTATTTAGATTTTGTGATATTTTTTGTGACTCCCCCATTAGCTGTGCTGCACCTTTGTTAGGGCTAGATGAATTTGATACCACACATAATTCTCCCTACATAGCTCTGTTCACCTTCAACCTGAGCAGAGATTAGTCTAATTAGCCGGAATAACTGAAAACACCTGTGTGGGTTTTCAAGACCATTAAGGGTTTTCCTGTCTCATCTGCAAGGAGAAAGCTGCCATTGTTCAGGAAAACAATTCCAACTATAATTACTTTACTGAACATGAAAGGCTATATCTTTGTATGAGGGAGTATAGGGGAATATGATATGACCCACAGTTTCTGTGGTTGCCTTTAGCCTTAATTGTTTAAATTATGTGTACCTTTCATATGGATCAGTGTGGTGGTGCCATCAAAGAGGACAGAAACTGTGTAATTGGAGGCTGATATCTTAGCAGTCACTCCTGTCTGGTCCTTGGTGAGCTCCACACCGTGGACCACCTGAGCCGTGGTGTTGAGCATCAAAACTTTATTGTTCAGCTTCATCACAGCAGAGAACCAAAGAGGAGGAGACACATAAACACCACAAATTCACAATGATGCTGTGCGCACACATACAGTACAGGATGTTTTTGCTGAAGCCTCAGTGATTTCAGTCAACATGATTATAGATGTCTCTGTGCTGAAATCAAACTGTATGTCTGTCATCAACTTGTGCTTATTTGAATTTACACCTGATGTCACTTGAACTAAAAGACACTGACACATAATGTGTTGTAACAATGAGGATTTTTTTTTTCACATGAATATCAGCTCTTGCCTATACACTTGCTGACTAAACTCGATTTTATTTTAATGAATTGTGATTCTGAGCCTGTATAATTTTGTCTTTTTCTCTGTCTGGCTACAAAATGTGCAGCCTACTCTGGAGGCCATTAACCACCTTAACCAGTCACTAGCTTACTTGTTGCTTACTGGACATCATCGATTGATTGGATCGTGGTGATTTCTGAATGCAACAATGTGAAGATTACTTAATTCAGTGATATTAGTAGTGCAGTTGGTAACTCACCCGAACTCTGCTACCTTGTTCCAGAGAGATTTGAACATCTGCCTCGTCCAGTTGCAGTATCACACGGTCCAAAAAACTAACATCTTGACGGCGTCTTTCCTGAAACACTCCCAGCACCTGGAAGCCTAGAATAGTTGTAGATCTCATCAGAGTATATCCACAGCGGTCTGGGACAGAGTGAGTCCCACCGACAAAATCGATGACAGTAGATCCGATCACAGTGCACATGGTGTTCCAGACGCAACTGGTGGAGTTGGGGAGGAACATATACAATAAGAAATTAACATCATCAGTGTTTGGTAAAGAATAAAACTCAAGATAAAACAAGAAAAACACAACAAATCAGGAGAAATTATAATAATGTTTGGCATGGAAAAATACATAAGAACTATATCTATTTTGTTGGCATAGTCCATTATAATGTTTCTTTTTTATGATTGAATCTCGTGAAAAATTGCACTACCCAAATGTATTTTTCTAAAGTTGCGCATTCACACAACAACGTTGTCAAAACGACCTTCGTCCACACTGATCTGCAAAAATGACTCTAAACGCAGTAATATGCATGACAGGCCAGTAGATGACGACGTAACTGCATAAGTCTGCAGCACAAACACAGCGCTCTGGTCTGCCCTTGTTCTCCTATTTCAGGGCCGGTTTTTGCTATGGGCAATGTGGGCGACCGCCCAGGGCGCAATCTATGTGAGGGCGCACGCCCTCAAAAAAACAAAACAAAAAAAAAACTAAACTCAAAACAAAACTCGCCAGTTTTCTAGACTACCGCTCATTTCTATGTCAAGTTAGTGGAGTGGGCGCTCACAGGGGGCGGGAGATCAACTTGCGACTGCAGAGGTTGGCAAGGGGGAGGGGGGCGAGGGATAGACTGATGCCAGGCCACACAACACAAACTGCTTCCAAATAAATTGTATTTCATAATTAACTTATTATGTGAAAAATATTTTTTGAAAAAAATCATCTAGGTAAATTTGTTTACGTCACGTGACTCCGGACTCCGGTTGATTGACGGGTGAACGGAAGAAGTACAAAAGGTACGCGAAAGGTCATGTTATGATGTCGAAATACAATGAAGATCATGGACCAAAGTAAAGACCAAAGCAGCTATCAGTGCCCAGTTTAGAAAAGAAGAAAGAAGAAGAGGAGAAACGGGCAAAAAAGAAAGGTATGCAGATTTCATGAGTGATGGGGAGGACAGTAGGCTATAGGCTATAGATTGCTTTCAGATTGCACTTCACACCTGTTGTTAATGTTAATGCCAGTCTCAAACAGGTGAAAACCCAGGCTGAAAATAGTTTACTGCACCTTTTTTTTATGCTCCATAGAGTTGCCTTTTTTTTTTTTGCTTTCTTCAGGATTTCAAGCATGCAATTTATATACTGTATTTTACTATTGATCTTGTTTTTTCTCTGTTCTGTTACGTTTTTGTATTTAAGATTATATAGCTGCCTTTTTGCTTTCTTCAGGGATTTTTCAAGCATGTGCAATTTATATACTGTATTTTATTTATTGATCTTGCTTTTTCTCTGTTCTGTTACGTTTTTGTATTTAAGATTATATAGGAGTTGCCTTTTGCTTTCTTCAGGATCTTTTCAAGCATGCAATTTATATACTGTATTTTACTTATTGATCTTTGTTCTTTCTTTGTTCTAGTTACGTTTTTGTATTGGTGATTATATGTAATAAAAATAATACAAATAATATAATATATTGTTGTGTTGGTGGCGGGGCTTGGGGTAAGTCCTTTGGGGGCAAGGGATGGTTCGCCCGAGGCACAAATCTAGCCAGGACCGCTTCTGTCCTATTTGCACCTGGCTATAAGGCTGAGAAGGTAAAACTTTTTTTCTTGTCATGTGAGGGAGACATTTCCTTTCCTATTTATCATTTCCTCAAATATTTACCTGCCATCGCCGTGGCAACGCTCCATGGGTCCACAATCACTGATGGCACGAGCGACTCCGCTCACGTCACAGGTTACAGTAGAACAGGTGTTTGGGTCCCTTACTGTCGTATTTGTCTTATAAACAACACCTAGGAGTTTGGAAAGGTTTATGAGGTTGTTACTAACAGCAATTTTGAATATTACGACTCATTAGAGGCCTAGAATTGCATTTTAGGAACCACTGGACTCACTAACCTGAAAGTCTGCATCCGCTCACATCTGTGATGACCCCTTTATTCGTTTCAGCTGTCTGGAATTTCTGTTTAGAAACTGTGAGGCCATTGACTTGTGCATCTGCCTCCTAGAAAGTGCCAAAAAGACGTAGTAATTGTTTAAAAATATAAATGAGATTAATTGATTAATACGTGTTTGTGGAAAGACTTCATGGGAGCTTTTCCTGTGAATATCACAAGCCATCCACCCCCATTTCTGTTTTGATTATTTCCATTTGAAGACAAAAAAATAATAATTATTATTAAGTATTATCATGTTAATCACAAAATTCAACTCCCCTCTTTTTTTTGCCAAGAACATGTATCAAAGCAAAAACATAATCCAATTTCTGATTTCAAATGGATATGGACATGACAGAAAGCACACAGATAATGCTGGTCCAATATTGTGATATCTCCCAACCCTACGTGAATTGCCTTAATGATTTACAATCACCCGGTTTGAGTTCGTGATGATCAAGACCCTGAATCATGATGCAGCTTTTGATTTGCCTCACTGTCCGCCAACTTACATCACACTCTCAAAAATATATTTATGTTTCAAATCATCCATACTTTTATGATTATTACACTTACCACATCAACATGTGTGTATCCAGAATAAGTCTTGATTGCCAGAACTGATTGTGTCCCAAAATTGCCAAGTTCAATTTGTTCAATCTGAAAACAAGAATATGGACAAAATACAGAGACTACTAAGGTGAGGTGTAAAATTTGTAGAAAATGCTATGATTTGTAATATTTCTTCTGATCAGATGTATTACTCCATTTAAAAAACAACTGTCACTTACACAGGTCAAATAAGTCACAGAAATAAAACTGAAAAATACTCACCTCATATTGTTGACTGTCTTTTAAGGGGATGATGTTGACACATTTCCCAGCACTCTTGAGGTTTGGCAGAAGTTTGTGGACCCCAGATCCAGTGGGTATTTCTTTTGTAAGTATTGCCAAGTCACCTCTGTCAGCTGTTCCTCCGGACATCACAATACAGTCATTTTTGATATCAGGTTTGTATTCGCCATTGAAGCAAACTGTAAATCTGCTTTCATTGAAGGCCACCTGTACAAAAGGAGGGGGCACAACCAATAAATTACAACAACAAAAATATTTGTTAATTTATTAAATGTATTGAATGAAACTTTCTTATTTGATGATTTCAAAACACCTTTCAATCATTTCAGAGCCAACAGAAACAAAACAGAAACCCCCTTTTAAACTCATTTTATTTTCCACATTTTTGACAACAGAAGCACAGAATTGTGTAGATGTGTGCAGTAAAGTTTTGTGTCGCTCACAGTGTAAAAACTTTGGTGATAGGAGTTATGGTTGTTGACTGACTAGCAGGAGTTAAAGAGGTGTCCCAAACCAAATCTCATTTAAGTCTGAGTGGCCCTTAGGGAGAGAAAAGCTGGTTCCACCACAATGGAAACCTTAATTGGAGTTAGCTACACATAGCTGACAGACATTTAGCCATTAATAGTTAATAATATCTGTCTAATTAATCATTTCTGTCACACACACACACACACATTAGTATAGATTTTCACAATATAAACCAAAAAAATTATTAATTTAAAATAAAAAAAATTAAAATAATTCTTTTTTTTTTTTCCAAATAAACCCCTGTCATGGCATGTTTTGCATCTTTCAGCCCCTTTTCACCTCAGACAATTTCATCTACTTCTTCACACAAATTTATTCCAACAATACAGATTAGCAGCATCTCCAGCAATGAAGTTCTTTTTTTGTTTTGGCAGTCAAGCATCATCTTTTCCAGAAGCTCTTCAAAAATTCCATAGTCTAGTTTAACATCAATTAGTTCATCTTATTCTGCTCCTGATGTTCCATCAACCTGCAGAGATTATCTCCACCAAAGGTGGATACAAAGGGACAATAATCACAGTAGGTGGAAACACATGTATGCATGTTGTAAAAATGTGACTTTAGATTACTCACATATACTCTGTCATATTTCTGTCCATAATAGGTGATGGGGCATGAGGCAATGTTCATCTCGCCAGAACTGGTAAAAGTCTGTCTTGCTGCACCAGTGCCTGTATTTATGGAGACATGCTTTGTGAGCAACATATGTGTTCTTACACCAATAAACCTGAGTAAGACCAGTTCCTTTACCATTTACAGAAAATGGATGCCGTGTGAATAACGTCAGTGTGCCTGTGTTTTTACTGGTGAAGGCTTCTTACCTGTCAGCATGCTGAATGCAGCCAGGTACAGTATGAAGCGGAACATGCTGGTGGTCTGCTGACAAGGACCTGAAACACAGCTGGAGTAATCATACCTGTGAAGTCACACTTAGACTTTTTCCAGACAGAAGAATGAAGCCTGGTACGCATACTCAATGATCTAAATGTCATCATACAAAATACCTACCAGCAGTATTTGAATTTTTATGTTTCTCCTCAGCATTTTTAAAATCGCTGAGAGAACAAGTGGTAGAGAGAAAGCACAAATGGATGGATTATTAGTTGAGAGTTTAAATGGATTGTGTTAGATAAGTTCTATCATTCTTTGTGACCATGTCCCAGCCTGACTTCAACCTTAATGCTAACAGAGACAAAATATTTTATTCTGTTATGAAAATCTTATTCTATGGCACCATCTAAAATTATAGTATTTCCATTTTTTTATAACAAAATGAACATAAATAAATCTTCTAGATCTGCAGTTAACCAACATCCTAGATGAATTTTCCAAAGACATAAATGCTGTAATTTCGGTGTAAACCTGAATTAACTGTTCAAGTAATGTGGGTGCAGTTTCCACACTGCTAATGCTTATGGTGAATTTATTTAATAAAATCACTTGACCAAAACAAAGTGTGTGGGAGTAGGGTATTTTTTCGTTTGTTTGTTTTTATTTTGTAACACTACTTTATCATCACAGGTGTGTACCTGAAGGTCTACAGGTGTGTAAATATCACTTCTGCAAAATGTTCTGGCTATCAGTGTAGCAGAAATGCATGTTTATTTTCCTACTTTTTTTCTTCTAAATATTTTATCCCAAAAGATTTTGGGAGATTCAGAGCTTTAAAAAAAAAGACAGGGTGAGCCAGTGGTTTCCAGCTTTTCTTACCTTCTGGAGGAATTGAAGGAAAATGAAGCAGCTTTGAAGAGATGTTTCACTGGATGCTTCAGCCCTCTCTGCCTCGTCTCTGTGCGTGAAAGATGCAGCACGCTCTTTGGCTACCTCTCTAACTATATACATGTTTACTCTCCAGCAGAGTGATGAAATTCTCACAGTTTCTTGTGACCTTTTATCCTCCCAAACTGGCTCCTGTCACGGAACATTCCTGCTTCCAAATAGCCTACATCATAATTAACTGAGAGTTACTGATGCAGACTGTGATTACAACTTGACAATGTCAGGTGTCACTCTTATCAATGCCTCATTACTGTCATCATAAGGTCTATTTTGAAAGAACACAGCAACTTATTTAGCTGACTTATTTAACATGTAAATATTAAACCTCTCACTTGTCATGAACAAATGTAGTGTAAAGATCCTTATGTTAATGAAAATCTTATAGCATAGATTGTAAAATACAGCATTGATAATACAGACTACTGACATGGCCTTCACTTCAATATTGAAAGCCATGTCAATGCTTTGGGTAAAAATCTGTATAACTGTAGTTACAATCAGGGGTGAAAGTAGTCTTAACTTCTTTGGTCCAGAATAGAGACTCTGTGTTATACTGTATGTCTATATTTAGTTTTAAGATAAAAGTAAACCATCCTAAAACTCAAATGTTCAGTTCAAATCCGAAGAGATCAAGTCTGGAATGTAACAGGGCAGGACGGAGTTTGGCAGTTCCATTATTAGTGGTGTCACAAATGAATTTTACCTCCAGGGTAGAACTCTGACAGCTGTAAAGCCCAGGTGTGGCCAACCAGTCACAAACTGAGCACAAAAATTAGGGTTACATAACATCACTTTACGCACAAGCATCCTTGTAGGGCAAAAACATGCACACACACATAAAAACATGTTATCTCCAAATTCAAGTAAAATATTAAATAAATAAATAGATAAATAAATAAAAGACACCTTATTTTCATGGGTGCATATAGCTACTTTTGACTCACATTCCCTGTTTTTCAGAGTCAATTTGAAATATGACTTAATGTGTGTGTCAGGAAGGACAGATCAGTGCTTGGATTTCACATGTTTCAGAGTATGAGGGAAGACAAGCCTTTGCACTTGTAGATGAAGAAATCTGCTCTCTTAACTGTCTTGGAGAACTTTGTTACCTGCTGTCAGGAGATGTGCATCAGCATATTGCTGTAGGCTTTGCAAAATCCCTGGCAACAAAGTTGTTTAGTTAAATGAAACCACTATGTGGCTTGTGGCTTTGTTCTGTTAATTAAAAATTAGGAAAATCATTTACATCTATCCATCCATTAGCTGTAACTAAGTACACCTGTCGGTTCACTATGACAGACATACAGTATTTATCAACACTAAAGGGGACTGATGTGGCTCTGGAGGTAGAGGTCATTCACTAACTAACCAGAAGGTTGGTGGTTTGCTCCACAGTTCCTCCTCCAGTCCACATGTTGAAGTGTACTTGTGACTCAATCAGGCGTGAATGTGTGAGAATGAGATACACTATGTCTGGAAGTGCTGTATGAATGGGACAAGAAAAGACTAGAAAAGTGCTATATAAAAACAATGCTGCTTAGATCTGATTTTCAGGTTGTAGCAACAGATTATAAATATAAATTAGGCTACCTTTTATTAACCTCTTTGAGAATGTGGGATACACTTAAATCCAGAAAAACCTGGCTCAAACACTAAAAACAGCACCAGTCTGGAATACAAGTTCTAAACATCCTATAATAAACCCGAGGATAGAAATACTTGACTTGAAGCTTTGCTGGTGTAGAGGTTGACTGTTCAAAGGCTTTATTGTAGTGACATCTCGCAGTGACAAAATTTGGATTTTCAGAGTGCAGTGATCAAAAATGTACCAGTGCATTTGGTTCCTAAATCAGACCCATCCTGCGTTGGCAACACTCAGTGACCCATTGATAATAATTTGGAGTTAGGTCCATGACCCAGTAAAATATACAGGCTATGCCTCACTCAGTAGGAATTTCTTGTTTAAATTTTAAAATTATGGCTGTTAACTTCACTCTTTCTTCACAGAAGACGTGTCATGTCAGTGACTACACATTCTCTCTCTACAGTATGCTGGCCTCACAGGAGTCAGGCTCAAGTATCTTAAATGTAACAATGAGCTTAACAGATTTAACAAACCAGGGGCAAAAAGACAGATCACTGGTTTGGGACAAGAGTTAAATGAAATGTTGGTGGGTCCTAAAGGTACAGTTAGAACAAAAAGTGTTCAATCTACAAGAGAGGAACAGTATATGGGCAAGACATGCATCGAAACATAACTACAACAACAATTAAGGGTCCCAATGCTTTATCCTGATTTCAGCAAACAGACTGAATGTTGAAGTGTGAGATGGTAATACAGAGAGCGACACCAGCCTGACACAGCCACCAGTTAAATACTCTCAGATCACAGGTTCATGATACAGTGACTGGGACCAATAAAGGCCAAAGGTCAGCAACCCTGCAATGTAATTATACAACGAATACTCAAAGCAGGGAATTATACCTGCCTTGGTTGCTTCGTTATCCTTCAGTATGAGAAAGTGTTGTAGAACAGAACAGAACCAATAAAGACAAATAATACAGATTGTAATTCCTCTCATAGCATTTTGTTGGGGTAATGCAGAGGGTCACAAATGGCCACATAGTGCTTAATTGATATGAGCACCATGTTTCTACTGAGGCAGATGTAATTATGAAGTCTAAACACCGTGACAGAGTATACATATGGTCACCAAGAAACCAGCAGCCATCTGGAGAGGAGAATCTGAGACATCAGAGGCCCACAAAGAAGTCTGAGACAGCCAGAGAGAGGAGGAGGTTGGTGATGTGCAGCTGCTGGATTGAAAAGGAACATCATATGAATTACTGTTGTAATAGTAGTAGGCAATTCCACTATATAATATCAAGCAGATATAAACTAAGAAAATTTAAAAAGCAGTGTTGCATAAGACAACACATTTTTGTTTGTTCATCACTTTCAGAAATTGATTATATATTTTACTACTTGAAGTGGGAGATGGAGATGATGACCAGCAGGTTGAGAGTTACAGGAGTACAGAGATGGAGACAGCAGAATGTACACAGCCTCAGTGTGAGGGCGATTAGCTTTCTACAGGAGGAGTTTAGAAGCTGGGAAAGCAGAGCTCAGTTTCTTCCAGGGTCTCACTAGGATTAGGATGAGAGGAGATGCTGCACTCTGGGCAGTTTTTGACCAAACCTCTCATCATACAGCTGATTTATTGCTTTTCCATGTCAACCACTGTCCTTTCTGGTGCCCTACAGCATTTTCTTCCTTCCCATCAAACTGAAGTGCTCCTCCCTACCTCCAGTCTACCATCCTGCACTTACGCCTGTCAGCGTTAACCCATAAACATTACAGCATACCACAGCATTAGTCACAGTGTGCATGAAACTTGTAAAATATAGCCAAGCCTATAACAAGCCAAATATATAGGCACAGAAAGATTGAGGAAAGGCCCCAACCATTGACTTAGGTTACACACACAACTTTTACTTAACCACTTTATCGGCTATTAATTTCAATTCATATATACAGAATGAGGTTCTCTTGTAATGGCAAAAGTGCATGGAGTGTCAGCTGTTTGATGGAGAGGTTGTCTCAAGCGCCAGCGCAGCAGCATCTCCTCATTCTAATCCTAATGATGGAGACACAAGAAAAACTGAACCTGCTTTCCACAGCTCCTCAACTCCTCCTGCAGGAAGCCCTGCTTATTTACATATTCTGTCTCCATCTCGCTCACTGCAACTCTCAACCTGCTGGTAAACATCTCTATCTCCCACTTCAAGTAGTAAAAAATATGTAATCAGTTTCTGATAGTTGCGGATGATAGACAGATTATGATGGATACATTTGAAATATTATATGTGTATTTTATGAAGTAAATGTGATTATGTTTCCATTCTCCTCTTAACTCTCTCTCTTAATTTGCAAGTTGTGTACAGTAACATCTATATAATGTGCTACTTCTTTTCAATTCACACACCGCCTTGGGCAGGCTATTCCTGAGCCACGCTTCCAAGTCAGCAATCATTGGACCTAGCTTCCAGCCTGCTTCCTAGCCTGTTTCCACTTGCCAGCATTGGGCCCAAAAGCAACCACCCTGTCTTCCCTGCCAGTTAGCCTGACCTGATAGCCACCCAGCCTTTTCTTCCACCACTTATCTCTCAGCCTGCTAGCTTTCAGTCAGTATTCAAGCTCAAGCCAGCTTTTGCCTGCTAACATTCACCACTTTAGCCTGCAAGCCCCAAATCGACTGTCAGTTAACTAACCCCAGGCCTTTAGCCTAAACAGTGAGTCTAAGGATCATTTGTCACAGCAAGCGCAGGAAGTCACAGCTTGTAAGCTCTCCAGTCAGATTCCCATTCAGCCAGCACTGGGCCCACTGGTTCAGACCTGCACCTGAAGCCGCCAGCCTCCCGTCTTTCCTGCTCCCAGCTTCCCGTCTGTTTCTGTCCTTAAAACCCTGAGCCAGGACCAGACACATGCCAGGCAACTTGAGTGCAGGACCAGGCAGGAGGCTAGACAACTTGATGGAGGCCAGTGCCCAATGTTAGCCAACTGGGAAACGGAGGACGATATTTCGGTCATTTAGACCAAGATGTCATTTCACATGCAAATCATGAATAAAAAATCATTAATTATCTGATTTACTAAGTGTACACAAATTACATATGTTAGCATTGAAGCATTACAGACACCACGGTTGCTTGATAGCACAACATCTGACCAGGGCCTTTGTGGCATGTTACGACTTTAGTCTCCCAAGATTTCTGTCATCTTTATGCTGCCAACAATTTCTTCCCATGATTCGGAAAGTTTTTGTAAATTTAAATTTTAATTAAAATTTGTAGATTTCCCACAAGATCCTGTGACATTTGTATGTGTATGTATGAAGCCCAGAGGGCTGCGGGAGAGAGAAAAATATATAGTGAGAGTAACTTTACAATGTTGAGCTCACAAAAAAAAAAAAACAATTTGTTCTTAGTTTTAATTAATAAGGAGGTGAAGGGAGTCTGATGGGAGTTTTGATATCCATTTGTTAAATCTGACATCACGGCTAATACAAGTATCTATTTTTGGGTGCAATCACAAGGCTTCCTTTGTTTTCAAGATGCTACACAGCTGTTTCCTCATTTGGTTTGAATACCTGAGTCCACAAACCTATTCACTTGTCACTTTATCATTTTGTAACAAGGAGGAGAAGAGAAGGTATTTGCAGTTGGAGGCAAATTTTGAAGGAATTTTAAACAAAGCTTGATGCCAGCGTTGCCAATGATAGCCAGCGCTAACATGAGAGCCTCAGTGAAGTTGGACCTGGAAATAGTATGTCATGACTTAACAAGTGGATAGTTACTGCAGCAAAAATTCCATGGTTTAAAAGCTCAAACTCAGTACACTAACTCCTTATACTCATAGTGTGCTCACTCTGTGCATCACTCTGCAGGCATGTGTGAGCTTCAATCTTTAAAAAATAAGATAACAGAATGATTGATTTTGTTTTATTATCTTCCTTTTGGGGAAAAAGAGAAAGAGAGAGAGAGAAAGAAGAGGTGAACAGGAAATACTGGCCTCTCTCATATTATCTTCCATTAACTGATTTCCAAGATAATTTAAGTGAAATCCTGTGCTCTCTCCCTCCACCCTATGCTGACAAACACCAGATATGTTTTCAGTTAGCACTGACTTTCAGTGCCTGGCGCGCCAGGTGTCAAGAGCGCTGGAGGAGCCAGTGCCTTTCAGCTAAAGTGTGAGAGAACAATGAGGTTGTGATACTTTATAGTTATATAAATCTTAATGATTAATGACAAACTAATGTATTATGTGTTTATTTAATTAATGAAATTACTCTGTCTTGCTGGCTAATAACTTCACTTTAACACGGATATGCTTAAGAGAGAGAGGTGTCTGTAGTGAGGGTTCTGTGTAGCTACACTTAATTTAAAAAGTGAGATCACTTCGTGATGCTGGATGGATGGTCTCTTGAGAGAGGTGGTCTAATAAATTACCAAGTACTACACAATAATAATACTACACACACACACACACACACATATATATATATATATACATATATTTGATACTGACTGACCTCTATGTCTGATTCTATTGACGACAAATGGCCACATTAACACAACACCAGCCCAGTGCAAACAATGGATGGTATATATCATATTTGGCTACTGCACACACCAAATTAAGAGAATGAAGAGAAAAAAAATGAAACATAATCATATTTTCATTAGATTTCTGCAGGTGGCAAGCACTTTATAAAATACACATGTCATACTTTGTTTGTCAAGACTTTTAATGTATTTCAATACCAATAGATACCATACCCTTCACAGAAGAGGTGTTACGTCGGTGACTACACATTCTCTCTCTACAGTATGCTGGCCTCACAGGAGTCAGGTTCAAGGATCTTCAATGTTACAATGAGCTTAATAGATTTAACAAACCAGGGGTAACAAAAAACATAAATCAGGGGGTTTAGACAAGAGTTAAAACACATTAGTCAGGCCCATATAGGCACAGTTGTATCAAACAAGGTGTTGTGATCTGTAAGAAGGGAGCAGTAATATGGGCAAATGCACATCAAAAACACAACTACAACAACACCAAGAGTCCTGGCTGCTTTCAACTCAGATTTCTTAGCAACACAGTCTCACGTCATGTGACAGTTGCAATATGAGAGCGTGATGGCACGAGCCTGAGACATACTTTTCACCATAAATACCTTAGATACAGAACTATGATGACAGTGATGTAATTCAATAAAGGCCAAAATAAGGTCAGAAATTGTTTCAATGTAGTAATGATAACTGACACTCAATGCAGGAATTATACCTGCCTGGTTGATTTAAGTTATTCTTCAGTATGACAGTGTTGTATAGAACAGAACTGATCCAACAAAGACAAATACAGATTGTAATTCTTCTCACAGTGATTTTGTTGGAGTAATGCAGAGGGTCACAGATAGCCACATAACGGTCAACTGATATGAACACCATGGTTCCTACTGAGGAAGAGGTCATAATGAAGTTTAAGGTGCAAAACAGAACACACATGTGGTCACCGAGACCCCAGCAGCCGTCTGAGAGGAGAATCTCATAGGACAACAGAAGGCCAACAGAGAAGTCTGAGACAGCCAGAGAGAGCAGGAGGAAGTTGGTGGGAGTGTGGAGCTGCCTGGATTGAAAGAGTGACATCATATGTATTATCATTCATCATCAATTTAAAAAGCAGTGTTTAAAATTATAAATCAACACATCATCACATCTGAAAATTTCCACACTCTTTTCCATTAACCATTAATTTTTGTTTGTTCATCACTTTCAGAAATTGCTTAAATGTTTTACTACTTGAAGTGGGAGATGGAGATGATGACCAGCAGGTTGAGAGTTACAGTGAGCATAGAGATGGAGGACAGTAGAATGTAAATAAACATAGCCTCAGTGTGAGTGCGCTTTAGCTTTCTGCAGGAAGAGTTTGTTGTGAAAGCAGAGTTCAGTTTTCCCAGGGTCTCCATCATAGGGATTAGGATAAGAGATGCTGCTGTGCTCTGGCAGCTTTGTGACCAAACCTCTCTATCATACAGCTGATTTATCTCTTCTCCATGTTACACTCCATTTCTCTTTCTTGTCCCATAGCTATTTTTTCCTGAGGTGCCTCCTCCCTGTTCTTCTGAAGTCATCATTTCCATCTTGCACTTCCTTCTGTCAGTTAACCTAAAAACATTACAATATACAAAATTAGTCACAGTGTGTCTAAAATATAGCCAGGTCTATAACTAGCCAACAAAGGTACAGAAGGAATGCGTATAAGCAAAAGGCCCCAATCACTGACTACAGTGACACACAAAACTTTTCACTTTAACCACTTTATTTGCCATTAATTTAAATTCATACATTCATACATCCAGCATGAAGTTCTCTGGTATAATGGCAAAATAATAAATGGACATGCTTTACTTCACAAAAGTGAAATCCCAGAGTGTGATCTCTACACAGACAGCCAGAGCTGCTTAAAGGAGAATATGAAAAAAGCAAAACAAACAGCTGCACTCAAGACATTACCAAGGTAAAGATGAATGAAATGGAGGAGGCAGAACTACAAGTTCTGGGCCTGGGTGCCAGGAATGGTTTGCACCTGTGATGTATTTAAGGAAACTGATGTTCCCATGATCAATACTCATGAGAGTACAGAGTGGTGGAGAAAGAAAGATCATCTTGACTCGTATATTCTTGAAGGCCTGAGAAAGCAAAGGTTATCTTCAGGCACCTGTGATGTATTGAAAGAACCATGAGTCTATGTAAACAATACTTGGTCTGTATCCAAAAAAGCTATTACTTATAAGCCTGTCCTCAGCTCATTCCACAGCCAGCTAGCAATGGGCTTGCTAGCTTCCAGCCTTCTTCCCAGACTTCCATCACATAGCATTAGGCCCATACAACCAGCCTGGCCTCAGCCTTGGATCAGGTACCTCCAGCCTCTTTTCCGCCTGTCTAGCTTTCATCTTGCTTGCCTCCCAGCTAGCATTCAATTCAGCTAGCTCTCAGCCTGCCATATTCAACTCCGCTTCCAGCCTGCTAGCCCAGAATCTCTCACTGCCTGGCTAACCTTAGGCCTTCAGCCCAGACAATGGGTCTGTGGATCATTTGCCCGCAGTAAGCTCCAGCATTCACAACCTCTGTTAGGCCTCCAGTCAGTTTCCCAGTGAATCATTGGTCTGCACCCAAATTGGCTAGCCACTTACCTGTTCCCAGGTTCCAAGTCAGCTAGACTCCGCCTTTCCTGCTCCTGCTAGGATCCTGTCATCCTGTTTGTCTAGCTTATCGCCATGAAATATCCAGGGGTCAAAGCCCCATGTAGTGGCGAATCATGGAGATGTCGATGCTCCCAAATCACCCAGCCCACAGAGACTCTATTTACACTTTGTATTAAGACTGCCTATCCAGATTGTATCTACATCTGATTTTAGCTGTGATTCAAGCATTTGCACTCTACCAGGGTGCATTAATATGTGTCTCTGGGTGTCCACACGAGATGTGACTGAGATCCAATCACTCGTCCATCTCACGCCACATCCTCCTATCATTTGTGCAGGTCCAAAAAACAAAAAAATAAATGTGAGGGAGGTACTCAGCAATGGGCCAGCTAACCTAGGGAGTAGATGGGATGTGTTGGCCAGCAGCTGAACATCTGTGGAGCTGGGCACCTTGGGGGATTGATGTCTTTGACCTATGCTTTCCTCTAGGGGCCTAACCCCTAGATATCATCTTAAAGAGAGTCCCAAAAGGAAGGCAACTGGCAAAGTCTTCAAGGTAAGATATTAGGGCAACTTGAAGCCAGGAACAGCAGCAGGCTGGGCTGAATTTGGGCAGAAACAACAGTTGGCCAACCACTGATTTCTAGCCTCTGTCCAAAGAAAATCAGCAATAAGCCTCCAAATCCTGCAGCAGCAACAGGTGCTCCTGAATGAAGGGGCGATCACTTTCCTCCTCAGCAGGGAACAAAGGCATTCCATGCTTCATATCTTCCTCCTCGCCATAAACCCATTAATTGCCTACTTGAAATTCAGGATCAAAGGTGCGGAGGGCACCACCTTACCTTGGCTAGGTGGAAGCCAATCTGACCTTTCCTACACCGCCACTGGTACAGAAGAAGAGTTAAAAGTCTTAGCCTCGATTGTCCTGAATGCAATTTCAACAGTAAAACCTCGCCGTTAATTGGCTATACCTAATGCTATAGAGCATGGTTAATCCAAGTTATTTAAGAGGACAGACAGCTATGCCCTACCTTCTTCAGCATGTGGCCCACAGTGATAGGGGTGAAACCAAAGCTTGTCCTGTCAAACTGTATGGGAGGAGCCCCATCACCATCCCTCCTAAAACAAAGAGTCCAGGTCTTGGGAGATGCTGGAGTGGGCAAGACAAATCCAGCTTTGTCTCGAGCCACCTGAGTCTTCCTTACAGCCTGGTGGTTTAATGCTTGAATGTACACTTTTGGAACATTTCTGTAAGGTTGCCAGTAAGATCCCAGTTGTCATCAGAACCTGACAGATCATAGCATCACCCAACAGCAAGTAATTGATGAAATTTCTGCAGCAGATTCTGTAATGCCCTTGAATGCAGAACAGTCCTTTCACCACATCCAAAATCTCAAATGAAACACTCTGTCAGAGTCACCAACAGATTGGACCCAAATGCACGACTCACAGACTCAGTGGGTAAGACTGGGGTAAGCTTGAGGTTTGGGTACAAGAGGTAAATCCATAAGAGGTACAAAGACGGTAGGCAAAGGGCTGGTCAAAAACAGAGGCAAGGTCTAAACCGAATCACAACCATAAAGACCATGCTGGAACGCTGGCATGCACCCAAGACGAAGGGCACAGGAGGTGGCGAAGGGGGAGCTAAATGGGCATGGGTTCAACCTATAGGGCGGGCAAGTAATCAGGCACGGGGCAGGTGTGACAGAATGTAATTGGTCTGCTGGAATGAGAGACAGGGTTAGGGTTTTACAACAAAACAGGACAAGACACAAAAGGTGGGGGGAAAATATGACCTGCAGCTGACAGGAGATGTGGACACACTCTCAGCACTAAGTGGTGCAAAATGGTTTCCTGTAATGGACCTGAAATCTGATACCAGGTGGAAATGGTAAAGAAGACAAGTATAAGACTGCAATCATACATCCCTTGGTTTCTGGAATTTAACAAATGCCACAAGTATAACAACGCTCTATATCTTCAACTTCTAATAGAAAAGTGCTGGACTGATTTAATACTACATATTGAATACCATAGACTGATTTAATACCATAGTAGTTATTTTTGTCAGAGATAATTGATTGTTCATTGAGAGGTATTTTGATACTCCACTTATACGCCTCCTAGTAGAACCTAGATGGTAGATGTGCCTGTTAGCAGAAATACATTATAGGTGGGTTACAAGAGGAAGAGTTGTGTCTATGTAATCGTGCGCTTGGTTATTATTATTAAGTGCTAAAAATATTTTATTTTGAGAATCTAAATAGGAGTCGGGTTTACACAATATCCTAAATGTATACAAATATGAATGTAATGCTCTTTTCAGTTTTATAAAATGTGAAAAATGTAAAGCTCAATATATCAGAATGTGGCACTTATAAACAGGAGGTCTATTTTTATCAAAAGAAAGATTGTTTTTCATTTTACCCTATGTATGATTGCAATAACTCTCTACTAGAACACAATTAACAGTGGAAGGTGATTCTGATTTTGGCTATAAGGGTATAATTGATGTTAAAACCATTTTAACCAGACTTGGGTGTTGGGTAAATCATGCTTATCTTGAAAATGAAGTGAGACAATGTTTTCTACATTTATTATTTTAAATGCAACTCAATATATCAACTTGAACATCAACAACTATCACTTTTATCTTATGAAATTCAGATGAACAACTGAGGCATAGTCTTTGCAAATAGGGTGGTGCTTTAGAAAAAAAGACAGGATGTTTGGCTCACAAAACACATGCATCATAAAATTTGGCAGTATGTGTACTAGATGTACTTTTGTAGTTTCTGCATGTATTTGTGTCTTGTGTCCTTTTGATGTTCATACACTTTGCAGCGCTTCCTTCTGCCAGCTGCAACTGAATAATGAAAAGACAATTAGTTCAGGATTTATTTTATTTATTTTTTAAATCACAATAAAACTCAGTTCTCTGGTAGTCACATGGCTCCATAATATGATAATATGGAATACAGTGAAAATGTATTATCATGCTGGTACTGGGAGTGGGAAAGAGATGACCAGTGGTGCTTGGTAGGTTGTCTTGCCATAGGTGCAGATGGGGGCAGGGATGCCAGCCAACTTGTGGGGTGTCCAGGGATAGATGGCTGCCAGAGGCATTGTCACAAACTCTAGGGTTCTCTACCCTGGGTGATGGTAAGCTCAGGAGGAGTATCCCCATGGAGAAACCTGAGATCTCATTTCAGGATCAAAAACAATGAGCAGGGACCATTACCTAGGTCAGGATGATCGCCTGGTCCTCCTTAACCTGCTGCTTGATCTCTGCCACAATAAAGAGCCAACTTAGCCGACTAGAGGTACAAAAGGTTTTGTGGTCTGTCAAGATGACAAATGGCACCTCAGCATCCCAGCCAGTGCCTCCAGTCCTTCAGGGTCATCAGCAGTGCAAACAGCTGAGCAAGTCAAGTCAAGAAGAGTCAAGTCAATTTACGATAATGCCACCACAACAGAAGTTATCCGAGGCACTGACAGCAGAGCAGGTTCAGACCGTACTTTATCTTATAAAATCATGCATAGAGAGAGACCCAACAGATCCCACCATGAGCAAGTACTAGCGATCAGGCAAGGAAAATCCCTTTAAGAGGCAGAAACCTCAAGCAGATCCAGACTTAGGTCGGCAGCCATCTGCCCCCGACCGTTGGGTTTAGACAGAGATGGGGGTTCGGGGACGGGGTAAGAGAAAGACAATACTGTAAACACACAGTTCAAGTCAAAATGTAAGTAGTAATAATAATAATAATAGCTAAAGGAATAATAATGACAGAACAGTGAAACATAGCAATAACACTACCGGGCTAACACTAATAAATGTTTAAATGTTGTAACATCATCAGTTGAGCTGGACTATGGGAGCAGCAAGAGACTCCATAGCTCTGGAGGCAGAGAGAGAGAGAAGTATAGCCTGGGCACTAATGTGCTTGAGGGAAGAAACACACGATATATGATGCAGCGATATTAAGACGGTTTATAGTAACTGCTACAGGACATCATGGACAACATTTACTAACTACTGTTTAACTGATGCATTGAGAATGACCTAACGAAGGAAAATGGTAACCTGAAATAAGTATCAGAATAAGTGCTAACCAAAAGTTAAGCGCACAGATGAGTTTTAGCTGAATAAAGGCCCCAACTGTCAACTTGACTCTTTTCTCCCATCGACTCCCCCCAGCTCAAGCATCAATTATCTCAGCACCCAAACTTCAACTTGTCTCTAGACCTTATCCCAAATTAGGCTGCTTAAGGAAGCTCTGCCCTTAATTTGCAGTCCTGTACTAGATATGTTAAATCTGTCCTTGTTAACAGGTTATGCCGCAGTCATACAAAACAGCTGTAATCAAACCTCTAAAAAAGCCCACTCTAGATCCATACAGACGACAGCCAATCATAGACCTATATTCAACTCTCCCTTTCTTTCCAAAAAATCCTAGAGAAAGCAGTTGCAAAACAGTTGTGCGACTTTCTACAGGATAATAGCTTATTTTTTTTCTGTAATTTGTCTTGTTAGATCTCTTTAGTGCTGCTTTTGATAATGCATTGACCATCATATCCTTTTACAGACTGAGCACTTTATTGGCATTAAAAGGTACTGCACTAACTGGTCGGTCCTATCTATCTGATAGGCTTCAGTTTGTACATGTTAATAACTACTTCCATGTACACAAAAGTTAGACATGGAGTTCCAAGGCACAAAAAAAAAAGCTTGACCAACTCTTCACTTTGTATATGCTTCCTTGGGCAATATATCCGGAAGTTATTCCATAAATTTCATTGTTATGCAGATGATACACAGCTTTATCTGTCAATGGAGCCTAATGAATCCAATCAGTTGAAGCAACTCAGGCTTGTCTAGACATTAAAATTTGATGATAAGCAATTTTTTACTACTGAACCTAGATAAAACGGAAGTCATTATAATTGGTCCTGAACATCGCCAGAAATAAACTTCTAATGACGTAGCTCCACTAGACTTTTATTGCCCTGGCTCCCAGCTCCACTGTAAAGAATCTGGGAGTCATCTTTGGATCAGGATATGTCCTTTAACTCACATATAAAACAAACTTCTAGGACTGGGCTCTTTTTTCACTCATGTAATATCACCAAAATTAGACATTTTCTGTCTCAAAAGATGCAGAAAACTAGTCCATGCATTTGTTACTTCTAGGCAGGACTACTGTAATTCATTATTATCAGATGCCCCTAACAAGTCTCTAAAGACTTGCAGCTGATTCAAAATGCTGCAGCACGACACTGACAGGAACTAAGAAAGAGACCATATTTCTCCTGTGTTAGCTTTCATTGGCCCCAGTCAAATCCACAGTAGAATTCAAAATCCCTTCACGCAGACAAAGCCCTTAATGGTCAGGGCACCATCTTACCCAAGATCCTTATAGTCCCTACAATCCCACTAGGACTCTAAGGCCCCAGAATGTTGGTTTACTGGTGGTTCTCAGAGTTTCTAAGAGTCGAATGGGAGGCAGAGTTTCAGTTATCAGGGCTCCTCTACTGTGGAACCTTTCTCCAGTCTCGGGTCCGGGGAGGCAGACACCCTCTCAACTCCTTTTAAGAGTCAGCTTAAAACTTTCCTCTTTGACAAAGTTTATAGTTAGGGTTGGCTCAGGCTTGAACCATCCTTAGTTATGCTGCTATAGGCCTAGACTGCCGAGATCTCCCATATGATGCGCTGAGCTTCTCTCCCTCTCTCTCTCCTCTCTCTCTCTACTCAATATGGATTCATATCCCATGTTACATGTTACTAACTCAATATCTTCCCTTCCCGTAGTATTGTGCTCTTCCGTCCTCTCTCTCTCTCTCTTCTGTCTCTCTCTTTCTGCAGGTATTTCTGCCTCTGGAGCTGTAGAGTCTGATCTGTGATGACAAGTCTCCTGCCCTACAACTCCACTCAACGCCTGCTGCCATAATTAGAAATTACTTATACTGCTATTAGTTGTATTGCTATGTTAGCAGTTAATACTTTAGTATCACTACTATCATTACTACTGCTGTATTATCAAGTATCACCTCACATCTTATATGGAACCCGTGTTATGCTATGTTCTTCTCATTCTCTACCCCTCCCCCTCTCCCTCTCTCTCCTTCTTAACCCAACCGGTCGAGGTAGATGGCCGCCCACCTGAGTCCGGGTCTGCTTGAGGTTTCTGCCTTAAAAGGAAGTTTCTTCGCCACTGTCACCCAGTGCTTGCTCATGGTGACTTTGTTGGCCCTCTCTGTAAATACCCTATTTTAAAGAGTATGGTCTAGACCTGCTCTATATGAAAAGTGCCTCGACACTTTGCTGTGATATGGCGCTATATAAATAAAATTGAATTGAATTGAATTGAACTGAGTCAGCCTGTCTTCCTATCAGGAAGGAAGGAGGAAGGGGGCCTGATAGGAAAAAGGCCCTGCAGCCTGCTGACTTTCTTTTTAACTCTTGGGGACAGATAGTGCACTGAAATGCAGAGCACGGGAGTGAATATAAGGATTAAGAAGATCAGACAGGTACATGAGGGGCTACCATTTAGAATTTTGAGGCTGGCTAGAGCACTTTTAAAGTCTTTGATCTAATATGAATAGGAGCCGATGAAGGGAGGAGTAATGTACACAAACCTTCGACTTGGCTGTAGAGTCTCAAGTTTAGTGAATGCCATGTTTTGTTGGACCAAGTAAAGGGTGGCGCAATTAGCAATCTTACTATAGTCCTAGATGAAGCGGTGGTAGAAGAAAATCCCAAAACCACTGAAGCCAGTATAGGCCTCTCTGACACCGGCTTCTCCACTACCACCTGGTTTAGCGTGGTCCACTTGATCTGCCCTTCTCAATGACAAATGAGGAACGACACAGGCTGGAATTACATTTCTCGTAGCCTCGATATCCAAGCCATTTCAGTTTTGCAGCACCAGCCTCATGTCTTTTGCAGTTCCTGAGGTCGAGGGAAATATGAGTATATCATCCAGATATACAAAACTAAATAATTGATCATGACGAAGAGTGACATCAATATCCAGAGCCTGAAAAAACAGCTGCTGAGACTGAAGCTGCCAAAAGGCATCACAAGATACTTGAAATGGCCAAGGTGTGTTGAAGGTTATTTACTTATATTTAATTCTAAGGTGGTGGTAAGTATTCCTGAGGATCTAACTTTGTGAACACAGTGGTTTGTTGTAATATAATGTTATTTTCAGTTTTCTTTTATAGAATGTGAAAACAAAAGCTCAATATATCAGAAGAGGTTTATTAAAAGAGAAGATTGTTTTCATTTAAAATCGGGTTATATTGGCAAACATCAAATCGCTCCACTGAAACACAAAGTATAATATTGTATCATGATGAAACTTATAACCTCTATTTTTAATTGTTTTACTTTGAAATTACTTTTTTTTACCCTTTTCGTGAACATGCTTTCCTTCATCACTGACAGAAGAAAGCAAGATGAAAATGATGACTTAACAAGAATAAGGAGGACTTCTAGCATCATGGACAAAATAGCTGTAGGGGGTTAGATGCGGATGACATGAAGAGAGATAAATCATTGTATGATGGAGAGGTTTAATATGCTGCCAGGAGGCAACAGCATCTCTTTCTCATGCCAATCCCTAATGATGGAGACCCTGAAGAAACTGAACCTCCTGCAAGAAGCCAAAGCTATTTACATTCTGCTGTCCTCCATCTCTGTGCTCACTGTAACTCTCATTCGTTGGTCATCATCTCCATCTCCCACTTCAAGTAGTATGATATTTAATCAATTTGTGGTCGTGATCAACACATCTGATGACATTGATTTTAAATTTAACTATAGATTATATCTGCTTGATATTGTAATGAATTTGCTATTACTACTGTATGAACAATTATTCGCTACGTGGCTATTTAAGTACCTCTCTCCATTAATATTAACAAAATAACTTCTGAGAGGAAATATAATCTGTATTTGTCTTTGTTGGTTCTGTTCTGTTCTATACAACACTCTATACTCGAAGGATAACTGAAACAACCAGGCAGGTATAATTCCTGCCGGACACGTAGTCACTATAGTTCTGTGAATTGAGAGCATTGTGGTGGCTGTGTCTCAGGCTTGTGCCATGCGCTCTCATATTATAGCTGTCACACGCAAGTGTTCAGAGACTGGGTTTGCTAAGAAATCTGAGATGAAAGCAGCCAGGACTCTTGGTGTTGTTGTAGATGTGTTTCCGACATGCCTTTTGCCCATATTACTGTTCTTCTCTTGTAAGTCAGAACGCCTTGTTTGGTGTTACAACAGTACCGTTAGAGACCTGGCTGTTCTATTTTAACTCTTGTCTAAACCCCTATGCTTTTTGTTACCCCCGGTTTGTTAAATCTATTAAGCTCATTGTTACATTTATGATACTGCAGTCTGACTCCTGTGGGGCCAGCATACTTTGGAGACATAATATGTAGTCACTGACATGACACTTTTTCTCTAAAGAAGGAATGATGTATGTATTGATGTCACTGACTTTCAATCATTCAAAAATGTGGATAAATACAAAATATGAAATGTGTATTTTATAATTCAGTCAAATGTGATTATGTTTCATATTTTCTTACTATATAAACATCTATATAATGTGCTACCCTTCCTTTGTCTGCTTTGGACTAGTACTCTGAGACTGAACCTCAGTTCCCAGTCTGTTTTCCACTTCTGTCAGCCGCACAACCACCCTGACTTCCTGCCGCTTAGCCTGACCTGATAGCCACCAGCCTGTTTCCCCCAGTTGGCATCGCTTGCCTGCAGTAAGCTCCAGCAGTCATAGCCCTTTAGCCTCCAACTGCTCAGTCAGCTACATTGGGACCCACTGTCTTCAGACCCGCATCTAAGTGTGCGTTAGCCACCTCCCTGTTCCTGTACCCAAGTTAGCTAGCCTCCTCTCTTTTCCTGCTCCCAGTGTAAAATCTGACCTTAAAAACCCTGAGTCAGGACCGGAAAAGATGCTAGGCAGTTTGGGAGCAGGAACAGGCAGGAGGCTAGACAACTTAGGTGACTTGGATGGAGGGCTGTACCCAGTGTCAGGCAACTAGGAAACTGACTGAAGGATGTTTAGTCCTGTTCCACCTAGATGTCGTTTCACATGCAAATCATGACACTGGATTCACTAATTATTTTACTTACTGAGTGTTTCCAAAATTACATATGGTTTGGTACATCGAAGCATTAGAAAAGACAGCTTGGGGTGTCCTGGTAGCCGAGAGGTCTGAAGCGTGTGTGTACACACCACCAGCATTGCCACTGAGGCACTACTACTGTAGCCCAGTCTTTGATAATTGAGATAATTAATAGAATGATTGATTTAATGTTACTATATCTTCCTTGAGGGGGAGAGGGAGAGAGAGAGAATGGGGAAATACTAGCCTCCATATTGTATTGTGGATTGACATAAATATAAGTTGGGCTCTCCTTCACCTTTTACAACATGAGCACTAGGTATGTTCATTATTAGCACTGGCCTCAGCACCCATGTCCAGGTGACAAAGAGTACTGAAGAGCCAAGTCTCTTCAGCTAAAGTGAGGAGTGCAGGAGAGCCTGCCAGCTTCAGTGTCAGGTGAAAAGAGCCTATTGAGGTCTTGTTACTTTTAGCGCATACTGTACACGTCATGATTAATTACATGTCGATGGGGGTCTGGGGACCTGGGGTGAGGACCCAAATGCAGACACTGACCAGACTTGAAGAGATCAATGATTTATTAGAAAGAAAACAACTACACATACACCAGGGCACTAATTGGAAATGAAACACAGGTGGAGTGAAAAAGAAGGAAACAGAACAAAGATGGGGTACAAAACACCAGAGACATAAAGGAAAATCAAGATAAAACCAAGAACTCGTGGTGGTCTAGTACTAAATAAATTAAGAAGAAGTTGAGGGTGGTCAACCCATATTTATTGAGCCAGGTGTTTCTGTACAGAAGACACAGAATTGGGCCATTTCCTAAGTCACAGTTATTATACTTTACAGGGTAGGTTTAACTTCACCCCTCTAAACACATCATTGACGTTACATGGCCTGGATGGTCAACCATTACCAAATATGGATGGATAAAGTATGAACAACTGAACATTGCCTCGGTCATGTTGTAGAGCATGGCACAACTCACTGTTGATCACCGCCCTTTTATTTGATTACAGCTGACCGGGCTGCGGCTTTGTGCTGGTAGTGCCTGGCAGGCTGCGCCTCGCTGTCGCTCGGGTACGTGAGCATGCCACCATGTTCCAGGTAATAGACACTTAGATCGGGCGCATGTCTCCTGGCTACCGTTATACCTGCTTTGTATTCCTGCTCTTCTTTGTTAGTTCAGACATTCTCATTAGTTTTCTTTGACAGACTGAGCTGGGCAGCTGTTAAAGAGAGAGGAACTGCTGTTTGGTTTTGGTGTTTTTTTTTGTTTGGTTTGCCTCACGCTTCCCCTCAACCTGGTTGCCTGGCTGCCGTCTTGAAAGTGCCGTTGGCCGTGGGACCCGACTGTTGCCACCGCGCGCCTGACAGCTCTGTTTCGCGACTGGATAGCAGGCATCATGGCCTAAATTTTAATGTGTGTTTCATTTCATTGTTTTGTTTTATTACATTGTTTAATTATTATTGGGGTTATTTTCGAGTGATGATTTGTGTTGTGTTTCTGTTGCATTTGTGCTATTTCATTTTCCTTAATTAATCTTGCATATTTGGATTATTTAGGTAATTTGCTAGGTTATTTGTATTTTGATACTAGTTGGTATTTATGTTAATTAGTTCAAATTTATTCTTTTTCTAATTGTGAATTTAGATTATTTTGGGCAGCAGATTTCATTGAATTCTTGAGCAACTTGTGGTCTGCCCACCTTTATATTTTGATTTGGTTTTTTTTGGTAAGTTTTGCTTTATTTCCTTTGAGTATAACCCCTTTTACTCATTTCTTGTTTCTTTCTCCTTTTCAGTGCTGAGGGCTAAAGGTGGTGGTCCTGGGGTCCAAGGTGGTGGTTTCCCCTTCCTGTGTGCTGTGCGTTTCCTGGGTTCCTGGTTCCCCTTTACTACTGGGTGCATGTGTGTGCTTGCCACGTGAGACTGGGGTGATCCTTGTTTTTTTTGTTCTGTTCATTTTGGGATTTCTCACCCCCTTTGCGACCCATTCTTCCACCGGAAGCTCTCTAGCCCTGATAAGTCTCCCCAACTTACAGTGTGTGTGGCTGTTTTAGAGTTTATTTTGTAATAAAATATTTTTTTTCTTACTCTGGAACCACATCTCCTACCTGTTTGTAAGACGGCCTGCAATTTTATGGGCTTTACCACCAATTTAGGCACTTTCTGGGTGAAATTCCAGGTGGCATTGTCTGGTTACTTCTTTATTCACAGTCCCCTCAGACGCTACAAACTGGTTTAACATTACTTTTCAAGAGTTTGCCTAGAACTTGTCTGCATTTGCATATGAAACATTGACAGAAGATATAATTGCATGTATATATGATCCCACATTTATGTATATGATGAGTCTGAGTATGTGTATGTGTGTTGGTGTGTCTGAGTGAGTATTAATGCTTGTGTATAGATGTATGATCATCTGTTGGTCTGTGTATGTTTGTGTATCAGTGTATGTGTCCAGGTGTGTGTGTGTGTGTGTGTGTGTGTGTAGGTGTAAAAGTCCAGTCCAATCGAGGAAAAGTTCATGTTGTCATTGGTGGGTGGGTGATGCTCTGACTTAATAGAGGCAGCGTTTGACATACACCTAGACGAACTCATTGTTATAGTCAGAGAAATTGGTGTTCCTTCTCACTGTGGTCATTATTTTATTTGCTGTCCTTGGTCTTGAGTTATTGCTTGATGGCTGCAGCTCTCTCGCTATTCCCATCAGTCTCACTCTCCTGCACAGACTCCGAGGCACAGGTTCTACTAGTTCTACCACATAATGTGAGTTATCATGCAACTACTGTAACATGGCATAGACTAAAGTAAAGAGAATGTATGACATGTAATGTGTGCTCTAGATATGCTGTAGTCTTGTGAGTGAGACCACATTCTCTATTAGACCATTTCCTCCGTCTGTGTCAGTCTCACTACTTGGTGGCTGATTCAGCCTATCTGGAATCCATGGTGGAATGGGAAACAGATCTAGACCCTCTTTGATTTTCGCACAGGGGCCTGTACCTTCAACTGCTTAGACAGACAGAGATGATTAAGGCTCAGATCACAGGGATGCAAGTTACACACAACCAGACTCACAAAGACCAAACTTATTCCTACAGTAACCCCTAACACGCATTAGCATTGTTCCCTCATCTGCCAAGTAAGACTATTTCCATCCAGTTAAACCAATCCTTACTGTAACCTGCAAGACTTTGTTTCCTGTCTCAGTTGTTTCACCTTAACCATGGCTTCTGGAGGAATGCACCATCTGGTGCAGTGTTGTTGGAATGTACGGCAACATAACTCACCCTTACTCAGAGCACACTCCCCCTCTTTTCAGCCAGTAACCACCAAGAACTTGCTGATTCGCCATGACACAGTGCTAATAGCTGATAGCTGCTCCCCGAACGTAGAAGGCATCTGAATAGGGTAATGAATTGCTGTTGATTGTAAAGAGATAATTTATCCACCCTATGTTCTTATTAGGAGTAACCTATAACATAATGCATCGTCCTGATGCTATCTCAGCTCAGCTTATACTCATCTGGAATACCTTGGGCTGGCCAGTTGAATCTATGTATACCTAGGGCCAGCAAGACCTCTTTTGCCTCTCAGTGGTTCATGTGTTGTGTGTCTGTTGTGTCTTGATCTCTGTGGAGGTTAAAGTGTCTGATGTATCTGCTGGGTTGCTGTGAGACATTCAGAGTTAATTACTAGGAAATGACAATATCTCTCCACAACTGCTTGCACTCGCACACCTCCTCCCCAATCTGGTGGCAGAACTGATCTCAACACATCAGGTCCACACCACCAATAATGATCTGCCACAATCTCTTGTTCTGTTGAAACCAGGGACATGCAGGTACATCCCTGGTTAGTGGACTTTTACCTGTTTTAGATGATTGCATACCTTTTTGGGTGTACAGTTAGCCTTTATCTCATGTATTTACATGATGCTTCAGGTATTTCTCCCACCCAGTGACTGCCTGGTTTTTCAAAGCATTCCGCTATTAAATAGTACGTCCCCCAGGTGTGACACATATTTTTACCACTGATGGGTATGTTGATGTTTTGCATCCCTTCCCATTTGTACCTGGCCCATAAAGGCCATCACAAACTTGAGAAAAATACTACGAACAACAGAAACTAAGAACAGTCAATCAGGAGGCAGGCTGTGACAACTAATGTATTATGTAGGCAATTTAATTCATGTAATTACCTTAACTAATGTTGTTTCCCAGTTAATAATCAGCATTGCTAATTGAAATTTGAAGCAGGTGGCACTTCATGCCTCAGAGAAAGAAGTGTCTGTTGTCATGGCTATCTGTATCTACACGTACTATTCGTACATTAATTAATATGTGAGAATGAACATAACATGCCCACAAATTAGTTAAAAGTGTATTAAGTCAAATGAACTGTATTTCATGTTTATTGCATGTTTTCTAAGTATAGGAATAGTATGGTGTAGTAAAACGTGCCCTCACTATATTTAATGAAATACATTTTTTCTCTCTCTATGACCACTTTGAGGCTCCACATGCATGTGTACACAATGTATGCACAAGCTTGACATGGTTTGAAAGAAATCTAATGAAAATGTACTTTATAAAATATACATTTCCATTGTCCAGACTTTAATTTGTGGTGTCAGGGACATTAATACATTTTTTTTTTTCTTCACAGAAGAGGTGTTATGTCGGTTACACATTCTCTCTCTACAGTATGCTGGCCTCACAGGAGTCAGGCTCAAAGATCTTCAGTGTTACAATAAACTTAATGGATTTAACAAACCAGGGGTAACAAAAAACATAGATTAGTGGGTTAAGACAAGAGTTAAAAAATATAAGCCAGGCCCATATAGGCACAGTTGTATCAAACAAGGTGTTGTGATCTGTAAGAAGGGAGCAGTAAAATGGGCAAATGCACATCAAAAACACAACTACTACAACACCAAGAGTCCTGGCTGCTTTCAACTCAGATTTCTTCGCGAACTCAGTCTCTGAACGCTTAAGTGTGTGAAAATGAGAGCGCATGGCACGAGCCTGAGACACAGCCACCACAAATACTCTCAGATACAGAACTATGATGACAGTGACAGGACAAATATAGGTCAAAATAACGTCAGCAATTGTTTCCATGTAGAAAATGACAACTAAACACTCTCCAATGCAGGAATGATACCAGCCTGGTTGCATCAAGTTATCCTTCAGTATGAGAGTGTTGTACAGAACAGAACAGACCCAACAAAGACAAATACAAATTGTAATTTTCCAGTGATTTTGTTGGGGTAATGCAGAGGTCAGCAACAGCTACATAGCGGTCGACTGATATGAGCACCATGGTTCCTACTGAGGAAGAGGTCATGATGTAGTTTAGGATGGAAAACAGAACACACATGTGGTCACCGAGACCCCAGCAGCCGTCGGAGAGGAGAATCTCCATAGGACAACAGAAGGCCAACAGAGAAGTCTGAGACAGCCAGAGAGAGGAGGAGGAAGTTGGTGGGAGTGTGAAGCTGCCTGGATTGAAAGAGGGACATCATATGTATTTGTACAGTAGTAGCTGTAGTTCCATTATAATATTTAACAGACACAATCCATAGGTAAAATTTAAAAAGCAGTGTTTAAAATTATAAATCAACACATCATCACATCTGAAAATGTCTACATTATTTTCCATGAACCATTCATTTCTCTTTGTTTCCACATTTTCAGAAATTGATTAAATGTTTTACTACTTGAAGTGGGAGATGGAGATGATAACCAGCAGGTTGAGAGTTGCAGTGAGCACAGAGATGGAGGACAGTATCATGTAAATAAGCACAGCCTCAGACTGAGGGTGCTTTAGCTTTCTACAGGAAGAGTTTAGAAGCTGTGGAAAGCAGAGTTCAGTTTCTTCCAGGGTCTCCATCATTAGGGATTAGGATGAGAAGAGATGCTGCTGCGCTCTGGCAGCTTTGTAACCAAACCTATCCATCATACAGCTGATTTATCTCTTTTCTCCATGTCATCCACCTGTCTTTTTTGCCCTACAGCTATTTTTTTTTCCTATCAAACTGAAGTGCCTCCTCCCTATTCTTCTGAGGTCATCATTGTCATCTGTCACTTAACCTAAAAACATTCCAGTATACCAAATTAGTCACAGTGTGCGTAAAACTTTGTAAAATATAGCCAAGTCTGTAACTAGCCAACAGAGGTACAGACGGACTGCACAGGAGGAAATGGCCCAGTCATTGACTACAGTGACACACAAAACTTTTACCTTTAACCATTTCCATTAATATAAATCCATGCATACAGCACAAGGTTCTCTGGTACGATGACAAAATAATAAACTGACATGTTTACTTCACAAAGTAAGTTAAGTTACTTAAATCCAGAGATTGATTTATACAGACAGACAGAGCTGCTTGAGGGAGATTGTGAAAAAACAAACAAAACAAACAGCTGCACTGAGACATTACCAAGATAAAGACAACTGAAAAGAATGAGGCAATGAACTGATAAGTTCTGGGCTCTGGGTGCCATATTTTGCCTGGTACCTGTAATGTATTAAAGCAAACCAATGTTCCTGTAATCAATACTTGGTCTGATATATATCCAAAAGGCATATTACTCATAATTAGGTAGAAATTGTACATTTAATCATAAGCGGCCAAAATGGTGGAGAAAAGGAAAAAGATCATCTTGATCTTAAAGGCCTGAGAGAAAGTCGTTATCTTTCAGGGTTAGCTGGGGAGAGAGACAGGTATACAATTTTATCAGTGTGCAGGTAGGAACTTTATTGATCAAAAATGAGCAGCTCAGATAAGTAGGTGTTTACCTAACAACTTCAAAAGACAAGGAAGTGTCATATTTTGTCTGGCACCTGTGATGTATTGAAGGAAACTGTGGTGTTCATGTAAACAATACTTGATCTGTATCCAAAAAAGCTATCACTTATATTAGGTAGAAATGGTACATTTAATCATACGTATGCACAATAAGGTGGACCCTGGATGCCATATTGTTCCTTGCAACTGTACCACCATATCCCAAGCCCCAAGCCTGTTTCCTAGCATGTTCCCCCGGCAAACTATCAATGGGCATGCTAGCTTCCAGCCTGCTTCCCAGCCTGTTTTCCACTCTGCTAGCATTGGGTTCACAATCAACCAACCAGCCTGTCTCCCTTGTTAACCTTGGATCTGATACCCTCCAGTCTATATTCCTCATTGGCTAGCTCTCATCTTGCTACCTTCCAGCTAGCATCCAATTCAGCTAGCTCTTAGACTGCAAGCTTTCACTTTGCATTCTAGCCTGCTAGCCCAGAATCTCACTGTCAGCTGACTAACTCTAGGCCTTCAGCCCAGACAGTGAATCTGGGGATCATTTGCCTGCAGCAATGTCCAGCATTCACAGCCTTCTTTAGCCTCCAGTCAGTTTCCCTGTTGGTTAGCATTGGGCTCACTGTCTTCAGGCCTACATCCAAGTGGGCAGGCCACTTACAGGCCCCCTAGATATCTCTGGGCAATGCACAGATGAGTCCCAAAGAAAGGGGACTGTCAGAATTCAGACAGGTCAGGATCAGGCAAGGTACTAGTCAACTTGGGAGAAGGAACAGGCATCAGGCTAACCGAGTTGGATGCAGAAACAGGCAGGAGGCTAGCTGACTTGGGTGCAGGAACAGGCAGGAGTCAGCTAGCTGACTTATATGGAGGCCTGTGCCCCAGTGTTTGCCAAACTGACTGGGGGATATAGTTCTGTTAGACCTAGATGTCAATTCACATGCAAATCAAAAAACTGGATTCACTAATTAACAGTTTCACTAAGTGTATCCACATGGTTTGGTACATTGAAGCATTAGAAAAGACAGCTTGGGGTGCCCTGCCCCTCAGGCTGGAGGTGCTGGAGACAGGTTTGAGTAGAAAAACATTAAATGGGGGTGGATTTTAAGAGACTCAGTAAGTTTGAGCCAGACAGAAGTAGGGTTAATGACTCTCTCAACTTCAAAAAAACCAATGTATCTTGGTGCCAACTTAGTCAAGACTTGACTCGACAATGTAAGTCTTTAGATGAGAGCCAAACCTTCAGGGCAGGGGGGCAACAATGGTTGACCAACCGCTAATTTCTAGCCGCTGTCCAGAGAAGAGCAGCACAGGCCTCCCTCCAAATCCTGCAGCAGCGACGGAGGCGCTCCTGAACAGAAGGGATCACCATCTCATTGTCCTCGGCAGGGAACAAAGGGGGTTGGTAACCATACATAACCATGAGCAGATATACCAGTAGCAGATCTGGAGAGGGAAGTATGGTAATATTCTATCTAGGGCAGGTGAGCACTCCAGGGAGCAGGGTGGCGAGCATAGACTCAACAAAGGGCTGGTTCCAATTCTTGGTTGGCTCTCTCCTTCTGTCCATTTGACTGAGGGTGATAGCGCAAAGACAAGCTGACCATTGCTCCCAGTGCAGCACAAAAGGCCCTCCACATCTGAGAAGATAACAGGGCTCCACAATTGGAAACAATGTCCTGGGGGATATTGTGCAGTCGAAAAACATGAGAGATTAACAGGTCTCCAAAGCAGAAGGTAATTTGGGCATGGGAACAAAATGGATGGCTCTGGAGAAGCAGTCGACCACAGTCATTGTGGTTGTGTTACCTTGAGATGGGGTAACCCTGTGACAAAATCCACAGTGATGTGGGACCAGGGGCAGCTGGTCACTGGGAGTGGAAAGAGATGACCAGTGCTGCTTGGTTGGTCATCTTGCCATGGGCGAAAATGGGGCAGGATGCCACAAACTTGTGGGTGTCCAGGGAGACAGATGGCCACAAGGGGCATTGTCGTACAAACTCCAGGGTTCTCTCTGCTCCTGGGTGACAGGAAAGCCTAGAGGAGTATCCCTGCTGGAGAACCTGAGATCTCATATTTTCAGGACCAAACAGACGATGAGCAGGACCATTACCTAGGTCAGGATGATCCCTCTGGTCCTCCTTAACCTGCTGCTTGATCTCTCATTGAGCAGCTGCCACAACAAAGAGCCCACCTTGTCTGCCAGGAATTAAGCCTCTTAAACAACTAGAGGCACAAAAGGTTTTTGTGGTCCCTCAAGATGACAAACGGCACCTCAGCATCCTCCAGCCAGTGCCTCCAGTTCTCCAAGGTCATCAACAGTGCAAGCAGCTTCAGGTTTCCACTTCATAATTCTGTTCTGAGGAAGAAAGACAATGAGAGAAGAATGCACAGGGGTGTTTGGTCTTTGTCAGAGTGCTGTGCGAGCACTGCCCCCCAAAAAAACTGTTGGGGAGGGGTTAGAATCAGAATCAGAATCCGCTTTATTGTCATTATACAGAAGTACACTGGTGGAAAAAGTTTTTGGACACCCTTAAAATTTTACACAATCTCAAATATTATCATGAAATATTTATTCACATCATCAAATTAATATTTAGTAGTCCTGCCATTAGCACGCAGTAGAGCTCTAATCCTGGCTGGCATGTTCCCCACGAGCCTTTCACACTGTTGAGGGATAATCTTGTCCCATTCTTCTTGAATTACTACTTTTAATTCTTCAAAATTCTTTGGTTTACACTTTGAAACAGACCTTTTGATAATCCACCACAGATTTTCAATGGGGCTCATGTCCAGGGATTGAGCTGGCCACTCTAAGACCTGGATACACTGTAGGACCTTAAGCCATGATCTAAAAGTCGGCCACGTACAGTGCGGGTGGAACACTGGACACCAGTTTGGTTTGATCACTGCTGCTGAAGCTCCTGTGATGTCATTCAGTGGTTTTCCCTGCAGATCAGACCAGATGCGGATCAGGATGCGTCCATTTCTTGCTGTTGGTTCGTCTGTATTGCAGCGTGTTTCCTACTGCTGAAGGACTGCATCTGCACTTCCTGGCTATCTGGCGGCAGCTGTACCCTTCCTGGCTGATAATCTGTGTCTTCAGGTGTTTCCTGCATTAGGTTCCTTGTTTTAGCCATTCTTGTCTCTGAAGAATGTTCAAATGTGCTGGCTTTTTGTGTCTTTTAATAAAAAGCATGACCTTCATTAGTGGATCACTGGTACCAAAATGACCCAATACTCAAAATTTCTTATGTATTTTTATGGAACTAATCAATTTTAAGTTTTTAATGGCTTTTTTAGGATTTGTTTAGTATTTTGGCTGTAGTAAAAGAAATTGCACTTGAAGACCTAAGAGTGATTCTTAATGCAATATATCACAAATGCTTGGGGTGTCCGACAACTTTTTTCCACCACTGTATACTGCCATGATTGTTATTGTGGTGAACTCCCTTGGGAGAAAAAAACGGTATGCACCTTGAGTGCAGCAGTGTTTGTTTATGGTGTCTGCGGCTGTGCACCAGCTGTTGTTTACAAACACGCATGGGCCTCCTCCTCTACTCTTCCCGGATTGCTTCGTCCGGTCAGCTCTATGGACGGAGCAGCCAGCCAGCTCGATGGTGGCATCGGGGATATTGTTGTTCAGCCAGGTCTCTGTTATTACGGTCGCGCAGTAGTGTGTAGATGTCATTCTGATCTCGTCCATCTTGTCCACGATCGATCTGACGTTGGAGAGAAACAGGCTCGGTAGTGCTGGTCTAACCTTCCTCTTGTGTTAGGGTCAGCACCGACCCGTTTTTAGGTTTTAAATGCATAAAAGTACCACATAAATTTATATATTGCATCAAGGCTTTTTGACTTTGTCAAGGACCTTTATTTAAACAAAATTAAACAAAAAAATTTTGTTTCACTAAATTTTAAAATGCTCTAATGAAAATTATAACCTTTGTGTTGTTCGGGTCGGTTTCGACCCAATTATAAAATAAGATTATAAAACAATAATTTGTGCCAAAACTAAAATCATAAATACACTGTCAGCTCACTAACACTGTTAGCCAACAGTTCACTGACAGTCAGCTTCTCTCCCAACCCCGTGAGCTTTAGTTAGTGGCTTCTCTCTTCTCAAAACAAACAAAGGTTGACGTGTCCAGATGTGCCTAAGACCAATTCTGTTTAGAGTTGGCTACTTGCAGATCACACATCTCCAGTTTGCAGCAGGTGAAAATGAGAAGAAGATTTACAGTTAGTCAAGCTCTGGATCATATTTTTACTGAAAATGAGGCAGAGGACACAGAGCAGCATAGCGACATGGAGGAGTAGGTTTCATAGGAGGAAGACAATGTCGAGTATCATCCAGAAGACACGGACACATCTGATGAGTCTAATGAGGAGGTCACCGGTGCTGAAGCTGCTCCCACTCCTGCTGAAACATTCAAATCCAAAAGTGGTAACATCTGTTGGAGCTCAGTACCTCCTGATGTACATGGCAGGGCAACTGCTGCAAATATTATCAAAATGACCCCTGCCACTGATAGTCTGTGGGACGCGTGAATTGCATTTGTGTTGTGGACCTACATCCACCAAGGGTGAAACTCAACCAAAAAAAACAAGCGGAGAATGTTTCTCGAGGAGCCAAGAAGTTCCCTTGTCAAGGCATACATTGAATGAAGGGAACGGGTGCCCCAAGACCCAGTTGCTGCAGCCTTGGTCAGACAGCTGCAGAGTCCACCTAGCACTCCATCCACGCCATCACCATCACAAAGATCATCAGCGCCAGCATCCTCCACAGCCAGCCCTGCCTCAACATCAACCAGCACAGCCACAGCCACAACCCCAGTGAGGCCACCTGATTCTAAAAGAAAAAGGTGCCAGGTCTGTCCTAGCAACAGGGACAGAAAGACAAACACATCGTGCTTCTACTGCAAAAAATATCTCTGCAAAGAACACACTAAAAGTGTCACGTTTTGCCACTCATGCATCTAAACACACACAGATATACATGCATGTTCTTGCGAACAGAGACTTTTTTTGGAACTAGTACTTGATTCTATTGGTTTGATTTGCTTGAATGGTTGTTGTTTGTTTGACCTTGCAAATCTACATTTTGTATTATTACTTGTTCTGCTATTCATTTTGTATTTGTGTTAAAGTTCTATTTTTGAAAAAAAAGAAAATATGTTATTATTACCCCGCTTCTGTTTTCTTTCTCTCCGCCGTCGCCATCTCCTCACCAGTAGGCAGGTCAAGTCAAGTCAAATTTTATTTATATAGCGCCAATTCACAACACAAGTTATCTCGAGGCACTGTACATATAGAGCAGGTCTAGACCGTGCTCTTTATCTTATAAAATTTACAGAGAGAAACCCAACAGATCCCACCATGAGCAAGCACTAGGCGACTGTGGCAAGGAAAAACTTCCTTTTAAGAGGCAGAAACCTCGAGCAGAACCGGACTCAGGGTGGGCGGCCATTTGCCTCGACCAGTTAGGTTTAGATAGAGAGAGGGCGGTGGGGGGATGGGCTAAGAGAAAGATAACACTGCAGATACACAGACTAAGTCAAAATGTAAATAGTAGTAGTAATAATAATAATAATTATTATTATTATTATAGCTAAAGGAATAAAATGACAAAACTGTGAAAGATTAGTAGCACTAACACTATCACTAACACTAATAAATGTTTAATTATTGTCGCATCATCGGTTTTATTCCTTTAGCTATAATAATAATAATTATTATTATTATAGCTAAAGGAATAAAACCGATCATCGGTTGAGCTGGATCATGGGAGCAGCAGGAGCCTCTACAGCTCCGGAGGCAGAACCCTGCATTAAGCGACGGTAGAAGAGAGAGAGAGAAGCACAGCCTGGGCACTAATGTGCTTGAGGGAAGAAACACACAGTTAGAGTGATGCAGCGATATTAAGACGGTTTATAGTAATCTCGTCGGCAGGACATCGTGGACAACATTTAATAACTACTAAGCTTAACCGATGCATTGAGACTGACCCAACCCGCCAAAGGAAAAATGATAACCTGAAATAGGAATCAGAATAATATGCTAGCTGAAAGTTAAGGCATAAAGATGAGTTTTTAGCTTGGATTTAAACGCCTCAACTGAGTCAGCTTGTCTAATATCAATAGGGAGGTTGTTCCAAAGGAAGGGGGCCCGATAGGAGAAGGCCCTGCAGCCTGCTGACTTCTTTTTAACTCTGGGGACAGCTAGCAGCCCTGCACTCTGAGAATGCAGAGCACGGGAGGGAATATAACCCATTTAGAATTTTATAAGTCATTAGGAGAACTTTAAAGTCTGATCTAACATGAATAGGGAGCCAATGAAGGGAGGCTAAGATTGGCGTAATGTGGTCTGACCTTGATTTGGTTAGCATTCTAGCTGCAGCATTCTGAATCATTTGCCGACTTTTAGTGCTAACACGCGGTAGCCCCAAAAGCAAAACATTACAATAATCCAGTCTAGAGGAAACAAAGGCATGAACTAGAATTTCAGCGTCTGCTATGGAAAGAAAAGACCAAATCCTAGCTATATTGCGTAGGTGAAAAAAGGCAGTCTTTGTAATGTCTTTAATGTGCTAATCGAAGGAAAGAGCAGGATCAAGTGTGACACCCAGATTTTTGGCTGTTGTACTTTGAGAAATCACACAGTTGTCAAGGGATATGATTACTTGATCAAACTGGTGTCTATATCGCGCCGGGCCAATAACCAGCATTTCAGTTTTGTCTGAGTTAAGAAGCAGGATGTTTTGAGACATCCAGCTTTTAACAGAAGACAAGCAGATCTTAGTTCCCTAATTTGAGAGGCATTGTCAGCCTTTATAGGCACATACAGCTGGGTATCATCAGCATATCAGTGAAAATTAATTCCATGACTCTGAATAATTTGGCCAAGAGGAGAAATATAAAGAGAGAAAAGCAGGGGGCCAAGAACAGAACCCTGGGGTACTCCATATTTCACATCAGAAAAGGCTGATATGGTGTTATTACAAGAGACACACTGAGTTCTGTCAGATAAGTAAGATTTTAACCAGCTGAGGGCCAGGCCAGAGATTCCAAATCTATTTTCCAGTCGGTCCATGAGGATACAGTGGTCTATAGTATCAAAGGGTGCACTAAGATCAAATAAGAGGAGCAGAGAGGTAGAATCAGAATCCAGAGAGAGTTGAAGATTATTTTCAGCTAAGTGAGCTGAAAGCTGCTGAGACACCACACCACACTTTCTAGTATTTTAGAGAAGAATGGAAGATTTGAAACAGGCCGATAGTTACTCAAAGACCCAGGATCAAGGTGTGGTTTCTTAAGTAATGGTTTAACCACAGCTGTTTTGAAGCTAGAAGGAACGGTGCCAGTCTTCAACGATAGATTCACAATATTCAGCACTGCAGGGCCCAAGACTGACCAGAGATCTTTGGAGAGTTTACCTGGTCAAGAAGGCAAGTGGTGGGTTTAGAAGCTAAAACCAGCTTAGATAATGAATCAAGACATACAGTGTCAAAATTCATCAGAGCAGAAACTCTCTGAGACTCAATGTGATGCTCAGCTGGTTCTGCAGCAGGTGCTGGAGAAAATGATCTGATTTTTAATCTAATCTCATCAATTTTACTGCAGAAAATATTCTGAAACTCACAAGCAGTAAAGGGTGAGCAGCTAGGAGCCTGCTGCTTTTCAGTGAATTTAGCTACAGTGTCAAAAAGAAATCTAGGATTATGTTTATTGCTATTGATTAAGTTTGAAAAATATGCTGCTCTGGCACTAGACAGTGCACACTTATATACCAGACCACCCTGGTGCCACTGGAGATATAGAGCTTCTGATTTTGATTTACGCCATTTGCGCTCTAATTTCCGGCAGGCCTGCTTCAGAGCACGTGTGTCATCTGTGAACCAGGGCGTAGACCTCTTTGACTGTCTAACTTTAGTGGTGAGAGGTGCAACTGAATCGAGGAGACTAGACAAGGTTGTATTTAAATCCCTGGTACAGTTTTCAACAGAGCCTATTGCTGCAGTAAAAGGAGCCAGGACCTCTGGTAGTTGCTCTGCAAGAACAGTTAAAGTTGTGGGACCTATGTGTCTGGTGGGAGATACATTTGAAACAATTTTAGGGGGACAAGCTAAAGTTGTAGCAAATTTGATAAGAAAATGGTCAGAGATAACAGATGTGACAGGAGAGATAGTCAGATTAGACACCTCTATCCCACGGGAAAGAATCAGGTCTAGAGTGTTACCACCACAGTGAGTAGGTTCATGTACAGACTGTGTGAACCCAAAAGTGTGCCAGAAAGGCTTTATTTAGAGGGTCAGATGCCTTATTTAGATGAATGTTAAAGTCACCCATAATTAGAATGTCATCACTATGTGTGACAAGACATGATAAAAAATTTCCAAATTCATCTAAAAACTGTGAGTAGGGGCCAGGTGGTCTGTAAAGTACCACAAGGTGGAGTGGTCGCAATCTATTTCCCTGGTGATGGAGATCTGAAGCTACTGGTGAAGGTTTCAATACTACAGCCTCAAAAGAGTTAGAAGTGACATTAAGAGCCGAGGTTAGACCAAAGAAAGACTTATAAATTAAGGCGACGCCCCCACCTTTTTTTGTAGCCCGAGCAACATGTGCATTGGTATACTCAGGTGGGGAAGCTTCATTTAATGGCAGGAACATATCTGGTTTAAGCCATGTTTCACATAGACCAATCATATCCAGATTATGTTCAAGAATCAAGTCATTTATCAATAATGCCTTAGTAGAAAGTGATCTGATATTTGTAAAGCCAAATTTGAGGATCAAATTGAGCCTGGAGCTGCCAGTAGCAGGCTGATGTGGCAAGGTACTTATAGATGAAGTATTAATAGGAATGAGGCATCTAGTGTTTCTATTAGGAAATTTTTGTGGCCTTTTATTCAGTACTTTATGGGACATAGCACTGTCACCAGTGGTGGTTAAGAAACTTAGGAAACTTGTGATTAGTACTGCAGGGAATGGAGACAGTCTCAATGCAGTAGATCAGGCTATCAGTCTGAGCATCTAAAGTCTGCAAATTTTCCTGGTTAGATTTATCATCTAAGCTAGTGGACTCCAAAACTGCACCACCTAGAGACCTAGCAGGTTCTCTAATCACCTGCGACCTGCCGATCACTAGGGCCCTACTGTCAAACCCAACGTAAACACCTGTCTATATTCCTAGATAAAACAGCAGCGCCCGCTCCAGTAGGATGCAGGCCATCTGCCTTCAGCAGGTCAGGGTGGCGCCAGAAAGAAGGCCAGTTATCCACAAAACTAGACGTTAATCTGCTGTACACCTCATCATTACCCCGCATGGGTAAAGGACTAGAGACAACTAACTGATGCCGACACATCTTTCTAGCAAACTCAAACATCCTAGCTAAACTAGCTTTGGTGACCTCAGACTGCTTCGTTCTAATGTTATTGGTGCCGACATGAATGACAATGTTGCTATAGCTAGGTGTGGAATGTGCCTGAGCCCCCTGTTTCTCCCTGCGTGATGCCAGCACCCTAAGATTATCCTCTATGTCGGAAGCTCTGGACCCCAGGTAGGCAGTAAACATTGGCTGGCGAAGCTAATCTGACATTGCGAGTGATGGAGTCCCCTATGACTAGAGTGCGTTGTTTAGCCCTGTCAGCGGGAGTGGGGGAGACACGCGGGCGAACAGGACTACCAACAGGACTAGCAAGAGTCGAAAACCGGTTTGCAGTCAGGAGAGGCGACTGCAGATCAGGCCACACAACCGGTTGCTTGCTCTTACGTGCCCCTCTCCGCCGACTGACAGGGACGAACTCCGCACACACTGCCGACGAGGCTAAGCTAGCCCTAAGAGGCTTGCTGTCGAGCCTGTGGCTAACGTTATCTGGAGTGCCCCTCATATCTAAGGTAATTCTAGGAGAAAGGAGCTGCTCTAGTTGACAGACACGTCTCTCTAGCAGAGACACCCTGTCTTCAAGAACAGAACAGCTAACACAAGCCATGGTAGTAGTTAGTTTAAGCTAGGTTAGCTGTAGGAATGAGAAGTTAAGGGTACAATTTAAGATAATGAGGCTACAAACGGCTAAGCTAAACTAAACTAACAACGAACAGGCTAGAGTCAAAGAAAATATCAAGCAGGTAAGCCCGGAAATTCGCAGATGATGTGTCGAAATCCACAGCTGCATGGTTGTTTCTAAAAAGAAGTAACTGGGAACGGTCGTATGCTCTAAGTCCCACTGCTGTAGGAATACAAGAATTGGAATTAAGCACTAAAAATAGCAAAAAAAAGAAAACTGGAGAGCCCAGAGCCGCTGCGCCTATGCGCGCCGCCATCTTGCAGCCATCTGCACAGGAGCCATTTAGCACAGGAGCAGTGGTAAAGACAGTTCTAAGTTTAGTGAATACCATGTAAACCTCGTTGGACCAAGTAAAGAGGTGAGCCGTAGATTAACAATTAGCTTACTATAGTCCTGGATGAAGCGGCGGTAGAAGTTGGCAAATACCAAAAACCACTGTAATGGCAAATTTCTTTATCTGTAACCATTTGTGACATCTAGACCATTTGCTTGTTTACATTCTCATCGGGATGTGGATTCTGTGGGATGCCCCAGGTGTGAAAGATCACCCCAGGGGTGGGGTGCCACTTCCAGTGGCAGACAAAGGGGTGCCAAGGAACACCAAGTTCAAGGATCCTTTGTTCCCCTTGAGGGGTGTTCCTCAGGTATAAAGGTCTAGATGTCCCTATGTTCAGGGTCTTTTGCCATCTCCTGACCGCTTGGGTGGTGACTGACCTTTTTCTTGCAAGGAAAATAAAACTTTGTCGGCCGGCAGAAGTCTCTATTTCATTCTTCACCATGCAGCTGAAAATTTCCACAACACCACTGAAGCTGTATAGGGCTCTCTGACACCGGCTTCTCCACTATCGCCTGGATTCTAGCGTGGTCCAACTTGAATGAATGGAATGAATGACACAGGCTGGACATGGAATTCACATTTCTCAGCCTTGATATACAAGCCTTGATATACAAGCTATTTTCCAGTTTTTGCAGCACCAGCCTCATGTCTTTGGTGTTCCTGGAGGTCGAGGGAAATATGAGTATATCATCCAGATATACAAAAACTAAATAATGGATCATGATGAAGAGGACATCATTACCCAGAGCCTGAAAAACAGCTGGAGACTGGTTAAGCCAAAAGGCATCACAAGATATAAGATTGAAATGACCAAGGGGTGTGTTGAAGGTTGTTTTCCATTTTTTTTTAATTCTAAGGTGGTGGTAAGCATTCCTGAGATCTAACTTTGTGAACACAGTGGCTTGTTGTAATATAATGTTATTTCAGTTTTCTTTTATAAAATGTGAAAAATGTAAAGCTCAATATATCAGAATGTAGCACTATATAGTAAACAAGAGGTCTATTTTTATTAAAAGAGAAGATTAATTTTCATTTAAAAATCTGGTTGAGTTCAGGAATAAAAATGTCAAATGTTATTTTAGTTGCTTTTTGTAAATTGATATGAATGAAAGTGACTGTGTTAAATCAGGATATAATATTCTTTCATATCGATTGCTGGTTCCTGAATCGAATCAAGATAGTATCAGAGCAGACTTTGTGATATTGGCAAACATCAAATCGTTCCACTGAAACAATATAATATTGTATCATGATGAAACTTATATAATGTCTAGTTATTACCTGTTTTATTTTGAAATTGCTTCCCTTTTCAGGAACATTCTTTCCTTCATCACTGACAGAAGAAAGTGCAAGATGAAAATGATGACTAATAAGGAGGAGGGATTTCAGTATCATAGACAAAAATAGCTGTAGGGGTTGGGGGACAAGTGGATGACAAGGAAGAGATAAATCAGCTGTATGATGGAGAGGTTTGGTCACAAAGCTGCCAGAGCGCAGCAGCATCTCTTCTCACGCTAATCCATAATGATGGAGACCCTGGAAGAAACTGAACTCTGCTTTCCACAGCACCTCAACTCCTCCTGCAGGAAGCCAAAGCGCCCTCATACCGAGGCTATGCTTATTTACATTCTGCTGTGCTCCATCTCTGTGCTCACTGTAACTCTCAACCTGCTGGTCATCATCTCCATCTCCCACTTCAAGTAGTAAAATATGTAATTGGTTTCTGATACTGATGGATGATCTGATAATGTGTTAATGCATAATTTCAAGCTTTTAAAATTTTACCTATGGATTATGTCTGCTTGGTATTAGAATGGAATTTCTACTAATACTGTATGAACAATAATTCATATGACGTTTCTTTTTCAATCCAGGCAGCTCCACACTCCCACCAACCTCCTCCTCCTCTCTCTGGCTGTCTCAGACTTCTTTGTGGGCCTCCTGATGTCCTTTCAGATTCTCCTCTCAGACGGCTGCTGGTTTCTCAGTGACCACATATGTACTCTGTACTGTGTTTTAGACTTCATAATTACCTCTTCCTCAGTAGGAACCATGGTGTTCATTTCAGTCGACCGCTATGTGGCTATTTGTGACCCTCTGCATTACCCCAACAAAATCACTGAGAGAAGAATTACAATCTGTATTTGTCTTTGTTGGTTCTGTTCTGTTCTTTACAACACTCTCATACTGAAGGATAACTTGAAGCAACCAGGCAGGTATAATTCCTGCTTTGGAGAGTGTTTAGTTGTCATTAACTACATTGCCGGAGTTGCTGACCTTATTTTGACCTTTATTGGTCCAGTCACTGTCATCATAGTTCTGTATCTGAGAGTATTTGTGGTGGCTGTGTCTCAGGCTCGTGCCATGCGCTCTCATATTGCAGCTGTCACACTTAAGCGTTCCGAGAGTGAATTTGCTAAGAAATCTGAGATGAAAGCAGCCAGGACTCTTGGTGTTGTTGTAGTTGTGTTTCTGACATGCCTTTGCCCATATTACTGTTCCTCTCTTGTAAGTCAGAATGCCTTGTTTGGTGTTACAACTGTGCCTTTAGAGACCTGGCTGTTCTATTTTAACTCTTGTCTAAACCCGGTGATCTATGCTTTTTGTTATCCCTGGTTTGTTAAATCTATTAAGCTCATTGTTACATTTAGGATACTGCAGTCTGACTCCAGTGAGGCCAACATACTTTAGAGAAACAATATGTGGTCGATGACATGACACCTCCTCTGTAAAGAGGGAATGAAGAATGTATTGATGTCACTGAATCTAGAAATTCTAAAATTTGGATAAATATGAAATATGATATGTGTATTTTATAAAGTAAAAAGTAATTAATTTAATTTGGTGTTATGTACAGCAGCTTCTATATAATGTGTTACCTTTCCATTGTCTGCTTTGGACTGGTGCTCTGAGACAGAACCTCTGTGATATGATTGTCTGAGTGGCTGAAGGACTTAATAAACATCCCTGATTAACAACCAGTTTCCACTTCAGATAACATTGGGCTTGTTTTCCCAGCTTATTGCTGTTGCTCTTCTCTGCTATAATGGCAAAATAATAAACAGACATGTTTACGTCACAAAGTTAAATCCAGAGCTTGATCTTTCAGCCAGAGGGGGGGGAACATGAAAAAACAAAACAAAACAAACAGCTGCACTGAGACATTACCAAAATAAAGACCGAAAAGACTCAAAACTGAAAAGGATGAGGCAATGAACTGACGGGTTCTGGGTGCCATATTTTGCCTGGTACCTGTAATGTATTGACGGAAACTGATGTTCCTGTAATCAGTGCTTGGTCTGATATATATCCAAAAAGCATATTACTTATAATTAGGTAGAAATTGTATGTACAATGAAAATGGGGAAACCCCCCACACACCCAACCACACATTAAAAATTGGCCTATACTACGTGCAGGGCCGACCAGACTGACTGTGAGCAGAGCTGTCAGGCGCCGCGGTCGGCAACAGTCGGTCAACGGCCAACGGCACTCGGGACAGCGGCCAGGCAAGCGGGTTGAAGGAGTGGCGAGGCAAAACAACAGAAAAAAATGCCAAGGCAAAGCAGCAGTTCCTCTCTCCGCTCTAACAGCTGCCCAGCTCAGTCTGGAGTAGCGGTGACATGCTCTGCACCCGAACAGCAGCAATGAGGCACCCCAAATAGATAGCAGAGAGCACACACAGCTTGCCAGGTACTACACTGGCACAAAGCCGCAACCCGATCAGCTGCTAGAGGAGACTGGAGACGGGAGCGAGGCAACCCGGAAGGAAGCGGCCTCGAGGCCAACGAGCAAGAGAGGGGCCAGGAAGGACGCCCTGTCCCTTTATAAGGTGCCCCGCGATGCTGATGCACATGTACATTTAATCATAAGTGGCCAAAGTGGTGGAGAAAAGAAAAAGATCATTTTGACCTACAGATTCTCTAGGGCCTGAGAAAGCAAAGTTGTTAGGGTTAGCTGGGGAGAGAGACAGGTATACAATTTTATCAGTGTGCAGGTGGGAACTTTCTTGATTAAGAATGAGCAGCTCAGATAAGCAGGTGTTTACCTAACAAATCAAAAACATGAGGTAGTGTCATATTTTGGCTGGTACCTGTGATGTATTGAAGGAAACTGTGGTGTTCATGTAAACAACACTTGGTCTGTATCCAAAAAAGCTATCACTTATGATTAGGTAGAAATGGAAAGTGTGCACAATGAGGTGGATCCTGGATGCCATATTTTTCCTTATAACTGTGACACCATATCCCAAGCCCCAAGCCTGTTTCCTAGCCTGTTCCCCAGCAAACTAGCAATGGGCATGCTAGTTTCCAGCCTGCTTCCGATCCTGTTTTCCGCTCTTCTACCATCAGGCCTACAAGCAACCAGCCTGTCTCCCTGCAGGTTAGTCTTGGATCTGGTTGCCACAGGCCATTTTCCTCACCAGTTAGCTCTCAGCCTGCTAGCTTCCAGTCAGCACCCAAGTCAGCTAGTTCTTGGCCTGCTATCATTCACCCTGCCCTCCAGCCTGCTAGCCCCGAATCTGACAGCTGGCTATCTCAAGGCTGTCAGCCCAGACAGGTAGTCTGGGGATCATTTGCCTGCAGCAAGCTCCAGCAGTAACTGCCTCTGCAAGCCTCCAGTCAGCCCTTATCTTTCCTTATCTTTCTGCCCAGATTTCCTGTCATCTTTTAATGCAGTCAATTGTTTAATCATGTCACATAGGAAAAACATAGTATTTTTGTTATATCAGATATGGCCTTTGGGGTGGGATTAATGTTGGTAAAATCTTAAATTGGAGGTTTTCAACTTAAATGATTAATATATGTAGAGGTCCTGCCAAAATCCTGTGGTGTTTGTATGCAACAAGCTTGACATGGTTTGATTCAATTGATCCCTTTCTGGGGGACTCGCCTCACTATCTCGTCCAAATATCTAGGGTTTGGAGCCCCTAAAAGGGAAGCGTGGGTCATCTGTCATCAAGCCTCAGCTCCAGGTTTCTAGCAGCTACCTCAAGCCTAAGCTCCGGGTTTCCAGCTACCAGTCTGAGCCTCAGCTCCAGACTTCCAGCAGCCACCTCAAACCTCAGCCTCGGGCTCCCAGTTGTCAGTCCAGGATTAAGCTCCTGGTCTCCAGCTACTCATTCAAGCCTGAGCCCAAGGCTCCCAGTGACCAGCCCACACTTAAGCCCCAGCAACTCCAAGTCGCCGCCCAGCGATCCAGACTCCCAGCTGCCCAGCTTGTGCCTGCCCAGTGAACCAGAGCTCTAGCTGGCCAGCAACCCTGAACCCCAGCTGCCCAGTTACCCTGTGCCTCAGGTGTCCCATTCCACAGTAATCTTCCTGCCAGTTGTTCCTATGACTACCCCAGCCCAACTCCATCTCCAGTTCTCCTGTCAGCGGCTTGGCTGACAAAAGTTCCTGATCTACATTTGATGGCTCAGCTGATTCCCTCTCATCTCACTGGCTCAAATGACTCTTGCTCTGCTTCCGGAGGGGAATTGTCTTTGACGCCTTCGCATTCCAGTTCATTCTCCAGGGGTGAATTTCCTTTGCTGCCTTCACTATCTTCGCCCTCCAGTTTGGCCTCCAGAGTGGAATTGCCCTTGTCCTCCAGTTCAGTCTTCAGACGTGAAATGCCTTCAGAATGGATTCGCTTCACAGTCTTTGCCCTCCTTGGCCACCTTCACTCTTTTCCCCCTGGTCAGTTTCCTGTTGGGACCCTCCCACTCCAGCCTCCAGACAATCTGCCCAAGGTCTTCAGATGCCTGGCTCATCAGTCCCCGGGCCGTCTGCCCGAAGAAAAAGGGAAAATAAGGGAAAGTGAGATGAAGTGGAGGGAAAAGCATGATGACGGTAAAAGAAGTAATTGTACAAGGAACAAGTTTAGTCACTCCCACTAAAAGAAAAATCACCAGAGTGGTGCAGTTGAGGGGCGGGGTGGAAAGAAAAATAACTCATGTAACAGAGAGCTTCAGGCAGAAGGCTGACATAGCTCAGCAGTTCATTGTCTCCTCCTCTTTCTAACAATGAAAAACCTTGAAGAAGCAGAACTCTGCTTTCCACAACTCCTCAACTCCTCCTGCTGGACGACAACGCGTCCTCACTCTGCATCCATGCTCACTTACATCATACTGTTGTCCATCACTCTGCTCACTGTGAACCTCAACCTGCTAGTCATTATCTCCATCTCCCACTTCAGGTAGGTGCAATTTTTTAAAACATATGAAACTGCTAACTCCTAAGAAAGAAAGGGTCTATGGAACAGAACATAAAAAATTCATAATGTGAAGGGAAAGTACCATGTTTTTGAATAATGTTTTTATGTTTCAAACATGGCTGTAACCTGCAGAACTGATGAGTGACACCACAAATAATGAGTATAAGTATTTTGTTCTCTTACCTCCCCAGGAAGCTCCACACCCCCACCAACTTCCTCCTCCTCTCTCTGGCTGTCTCAGATTTCTTTGTGGGCCTCCTTATGTTCTTTCAAATTGTGCTCATAGATGGCTGTTGGTTTCTTGGTGATCTCATGTGTATTTTGTATTATATTTTGGACTATATCATTACCTCTGCCTCAATAGGAACCATGGTACTCATATCTGTCGACCGCTATGTAGCTATTTGTGATCCTCTGCATTACCCCACCAAAGTCACACAAAAAAGAGTAAAGATCTGTGTTTGTGTGTGTTGGGTATGTTCTGCTATCTCTCACAGTCTGCTGCTGAAGGATAACTTGGAGCAACCAGGCAGGTATAACTCCTGCTCTGGAGAGTGTGTAGTTGTTATTGATTATGTTGCTGGAATTGCTGATCTGTTCTTGTCCTTTATTGGTCCTGTCACTATTATCATAGCTCTGTATATGAGAGTATTTGTGACAGCTATGTCTCAAGCTCGTGCCATGCGCTCTCAAATTGCAGCTGTCACACTTCGGTGTTCAGTGAAAGTAACTGCTAGAAAATCTGAGCTGAAAGCAGCCAGGACACTTGGTGTTCTTATAATTGTGTTTCTAATATGTGTCTGCCCATATTTTTGTGTTGCACTCACAGGCCAGGACACCTTTCTCAATGCTTCATCTGCTGCCTTTGTCATATGTCTGTTTTATTTTAACTCCTGTTTAAATCCAGTGATCTATGCCTTTTTCTATCCCTGGTTTAGAAAATCTGTTAAACTTATTGTCACACTTCAAATACTGAAGCCTAGTTCCTGTGAGGCCAACATAGCATAGAGACGACAGAATCAATGAATCTTGAGACACATGGGAAAAAATATAGAAAAACTGGACAGGACACTTCTCATGTATTGTGACAGGAAATATCTTATAATATTGGATGAGTCGGTCTCCATGAGCATTTGCTGGTCATTGTCACTTTTATGTGCACTTGAGTGATAAACACAAGCACCATGAATGTTTTCAGTCTGAGACCATGATCAACCTAAGCTACGAATTAAACTTTACATGTGTATTTACTTAAAAAGAGCGACTGACATTATTAGTTAGTAGTTAGTTAATAACGGTGAACCAAAAGTGTCACGGCTACTAATAACTCTGGTTAGTTACTCTGTAAATAAACATGGAAAATTGTCCTCTTCTTTTTTTTTTTTCCAGAAAACACTGAGTTTGTGTGGCTCACGGTTCTTGTAGGATGTACATCTATTGCAAATATGCATAACTCACACAATCATAAGCATGGAAGAGAAAAATGTATGGGGCAGAAGAGGAAATTTAACTGTATAAAAGCACCTCACACATCACACGTGCAGCATTTAATTTCTGTGGAACTTTGTACATAGAGTTACAGAAACATACAAGATAGGCACCTAGATGCCTAGACCCACAAATCAGGTTATGGTTAGGGTTAAGCAAGTACTGGTTATAGTTTGACCATCCCACAGTGGGAAGGCCTGTTGGAGAAAAAGACTTGCTTCACCTCAATTAGGTGAGTCCAAACACAAGGTCATTTGGACTAAAACTCACACAACTTCTTGACCTGTAATGAGAGCCAGGCCAATATTTGCAAGGAGATGCATTAAAGCGGTACAGTAGAAGTGTATAGTAAGTGCTTGTGCAGCATGTCAGCATGTTAGAGGTGTTAAGAAAGGAGATGCTCTCGCAAGAGATGAGTCCTCAAGAGATTCTTGAAGGTAGAAAAGGACGCCCCTGCTCTGATAGCTTTTGAGAGCACAGTCCTCCATCAGGGGAAAAAGTCTGGACTGTGTCTTATGTGTAGGGATGGAAATACTTGGAGGAATGTAGTGGCTGTGAGGGAGCATAAGCCCGTATGATTGAATTCCAGTAGGTGGGCGCTGACCCAAGTTGCATTGTAGGCAAGCGTTAGTGTCTTTAATTTGATTCGGACAGCCATGGGTAGCCAGTGGAGATCAATGAGCAGTGGAGTGACAAATGCCCTTTTAGGCTGATGAAAGACCAGACGCACTGTTGCATTTGCTTTGTACATTAAAGTTAACAAGAGACTTCAGCAAATCTTGGAACAATGCAGAAGATTGACACTCCATTATTAGCGGCTTAGAGTGGGTATGGAATGTAAGGGAATGTGCATAATTGTTTCTTTAGCTTAATTGACAGGTATGACAGGTGTCTATATTTAGCAGGTTAAAAAAAACCTGTTTTACAGGCTTGTTAGGTATTTTTTTCCCATGAGGGACACTCCTCCCCATGATCAGATAATGGCACATGCTGTCAAATAGTACCTTAAAGTCACCCTGAAGTGTTTTCTTTTGAAGAACAACAACAAAAAAAGATATGTTTCTATGTTACTCACAGGATGCATCAAACATGTTAAATGCATTTTCTTCCTCCCCTAAAATATTAGCAAAACCAATTACGTGAATATTTTAAAACCTTCATCATTTACATCTCTGGTTCTTAACCTGGCGTGTTAAGGGGTTCAGGGAAAGGGTGCTAAAATAAGTCAATACAAACTAAACACACACAAAATTTTTTATTTATTTTTTTGTTCCTTGAATGAGTGCATGAAATACTGGTATAACAACACCATCCACTGGCCACTTGATAGAAACAAACTGTAAGGTGACTGAGAGAGCTCAACACATTGAAACTTAAGAAAATGAAACACAAGAAGACAAATTAAGAAGACATCTCCATCAATTTGACAACACACGTGCCACAAACACACATGAACAAATGGACAAACATGCTACAGGTAGCACAGATGACAATGGAAGTGTTTGTAGGTGACACAAAAAGATGATGAGTCTGGGGACAATTTTGTTGTTCAATGTTCAGTGCAACCTTAACTATCCAACTGAGAGAGTTAAACATTATAAATTTCATAGTATTTGGTTATCTGAAAACTTACCTCGGTGTCTCTAATTTTCAGATGACACTCAAATTTGTCTTTCTAAGGGGATAACATTTTTTAACATCATTTTTTTTGTCATGCTCCTATAAAGGTTTAGAGCCACATCCATGTTTAATGGCTAGCAGTTGTTCTTTTCTCTGCCCTTGCCAGTGCATAGCTCCGTGTTTCTGCAATTACCACTTGTAGATCAGTGGAATAGTGTAAAATCATGAGCATGATTGTTTGTCCTTTTATCTGCGTAAATGTGCCTCATCTTACATGTGCACAGTATAAACAAAACAGGCACCCATAGAAACCTTGCTTTGTAGTGTTTCTAGAGGTAGAAGAGATCTCCACATGGTACCTTTGAGGAAGGATCAAGGTTTTGCTCTTTCACCAACTTTGTAAAAGACACACACAGATCAGCAGGTGAAAACAGAACAAATCTGACATCTCTCTCATAGCATCTGAAGCAGATTCCATCAATCACCAAAGCACTGGTGGGCAGCAAATTCATTGTATATGTTAGACACAAACCAGAGAAAAGTTGTGTTTTCCTCATTTCTACAAGTAAAGGTGTCATATTCTTGAAAGTCTCCACTGGGTTACAGAGCCACTCAAGGTCTCTCAAATAATTTACAGGACATTTAGGAGGAGTTTCACCATTTAGGAGCACTTACATAATGGATAATAACCTCCAAGTTACATGAGATTAGTTACAAGCTTATGTTACTTATGTTAAAAGTTAGTTGATTTGGATGTCCATTTTTACACCAATACCAAACATCTTTGCAATTTAAAAATTTACTGGATACGCAATTAAGCCTAGCTTAAAGATCTTTAGTTAACATTCATGTTTGATAGAACAGATGTGTTCTATAATTCACATGCCAATTAACTGCAACTGGATTGGTGTGCAGAGACATACAACTGCGAGGCAGTAAACAGACACAGATGGAGGACTGAAGCTGCTGCTGCTGCTAATGTGCTGTTCACACTATGCCTCTTCTGTTGGCACCCTGTAAGTTTCACTGTTGCTTGCTGTCCTCACTTACAGTTAATACTGGCACATAAATGTAGAACTGCAAACAAATACCTTGTAGGTATCCCCTTATGTCTAAAAGTTATATCATGGTCACTGAATAGTCTCAATTCTTACAGGCAGGAAGGAGTAGATTAACATTTTGTAACTGGACAATTAAAACATATTTAAAATTATTAGTCCTACTTCTGGTCTTATTGCTGTTATTATTATTTTCTATCATGCAGCCTGCAAGACTGAAGGACAGCTACATGGGAAAGGAGAGAGGGAATGTTTCATAATATTCTGTGGAAAATTCTTAGCCTCTGCATCCGCATCCTCTGCATCAGCTTCCATTAAATTTATGATATTATGCCATGTATTATGCCATGTCAAGTCAAGCTCCGACTTGTAATTCATTGGGAGTTGGGAGATATTGGAAATTTCTGTTGATGTCTCCCACTTGATAAAAAGAAATACAGGCATAAAAACACACTGTTGGCAAAATGGTTGCAAATGCTCCACCACTGACACTTACATGAAGATAAAATCCAATATAAACACTAATAAAATCCATTCAGGTACTTTTATAGGAGCTATACATTGTTTGTATTAGGTTTCACTTTCACTGCTACAAAAATGTAACACAACCAAAGTAACTTATTTAGGTTGCGTATCTGGTGTGACTACAAAGTTAGCACTACAGCTAACCACATTGGAATAAGGACTGAACACTCCCAAGTGGTATTAAAGGGCTTTTTTCCTTGAATTATTGTCACCACTCAGCTGACATTAATGCTGTATTATCCCTCTTAATTCTGAGAATAATAATTCATACAATTCTGATGCACCTAAGACAAACATTTTACTCTGACCTGTTACAAATTAACCAAGATGCCAATCAAAATGTTAGTTTTTTGCTGTCGTGAAAAGCATCGATTTATTGGGGCGACTGAAGTATTTAAGTGAATGTTAGCTACACAGAACTGTAAAACATGAAAACTATTGCCAGCCATGGGTCCCTCTTCATATTATGTCATTTACCCAAAATGAACATTTGAGTAAATGACACAACAGTGTTATTAATTATGTTAATTATGTAAGAGGTTTGTAGACTGTAACTATGCTGATGGTCACATTCAGATAATAAGACTTGATATTGTGTGTCTCTCAATGCAGTAAATAAACAATCTCTCTTAAACAACTGAAGTATGCAAAATATAGTGCTGCTTTGATAATTTGCCCCCCAGCAGCAAATCCCTGCTTCTGTTATATGATAATTCACATAGTGTCATTAGTTATTACATCTATATTTAATTATACATTTATATTGCTTGAGAAAAAAATACTGTACCCCATTACTAAGGAAGTTCCCAGTGCACCAACCACTACCGTTGTCAGTTCAAGACCTAACGTTGATATGAATATGAACATGAATCACTGCCAACATGAAATACAGGAGCATGTAGGGTTATAGTTTCAGATGACACAATTGACTGTCTGACTGTTTTTCCAGACATTACACTATTTTGACATGAGAGAACAGTAAGCACATTCTATCTTCACAGATGTTTTTATTGATGTGACTCACCAGTCTCTCTCTACAGTATTTTAGCATCACGGGAGCCAGGCTGCAGTATCTGAAGTGTAACAATGAGTTTAATGGATTTTCTAAACCAGGGATAAAAAAAGGCATAAATCATAGGGTTTAGACAGGAGTTGAAATTCAGCAGCCAGACCACAAAGGGTGAGGATGAACTACTGTCTTCAATATCCTCACCCATCAGGGATGGCGAGTAATATGGACAGAAACATATTAGAAACACAACTATAACAATGCCAAGAGTCCTGGCTGCTTTCAGCTCAGATTTCTTAGCCGTTACAGTCACTGAACGCTGGAGTGTGACAGCTGCAATATGGGGCCGTACAGCTTGAGCCTGAGACACAGCTACCACAAATACTCTCATATATAGAACTATTATGACAGTAATGGGTCCAAAAAAGGTAAAAACACAGTCAACGGCTCCTGTAATATAGTTAAGAACAACTACACACTCTCCATAGCAGGAATTCTGTGAATCTGGTTGTCTCAGGAAGTCTTTTAAAATCAGACTGTTATAAAGACCAGAGCAGATCCAACACAGACAAACACAGATTTTGGTTCTGTCAAGAGTAACTCTGGTGGTGTAACGTAGAGGATCACAAATAGCCAAATAACGATCAATCGATATGAGCACCATATTTCCGACTGAAGAGGAGGTAATGATAAAAACTACAACATAATACACAGCACACAAAAGGTCACCCAGGAGCCAGCAGGCCTCTGTGAAAAGGATTTCAACTGGCATAAGCAGGAGACCCACAAGGAGGTCTGAGACAGCCAAGGAGAGGATGAGGAGGTTGGTAGGGCTATGGAGCTGCCTGGGGAGGAAGAATATAATCAATTTTAAGATTGAATAGGATTTTTTAAATCACACAATCATTGTTAACTGGAACATTCACATTAAAAAGGGCCTAGAAATGAAATCTCTATGCCACTTCTGTAACATTAGTAACTGTAAATGATCATTAAGAAAAATACATAAGCATATGCTGAGAGTATATCTGCCTGAAGTGGGAGATAGAGATGATGACCAGCAGGTTGAGAGTTGTAGTGAGCAGAGAGATGAAGGACAGCAGAATGTATATAAACAAGGCATCCAACTGAGGTGGCATGGATTTCATGCAGGAGTTGTTGAGGAGCTGTGGAAAGCAGCGTTCAGCCTCTTCTAGAGTCTCCATAGTCACAGGGAGGTGGAAAGAAGCTGCTGAGTTCTGGTAGCTTTTGACCACAGGTATATGTTATACAGTTGATTTATGCCTCTTCTCCACTTCCTCTTGTCATCTCTGTTACCCTGCCAGAAGTTTTTCTTGTAGAGAGTGAAGTACCTCCCCTTTACATCATCACCTCCTTCCTGCCACCTGCTACTTGGCTTATTCTGTTCCTCATGTATTTCTTGTCAATCCTCTGCATGGAAATTTTTTACTTTCTTGACTGTGGCTGTCACTTCATCATTGGTCAAAGCAACATACTTCACAAAATTTCAGGGTTTGGAGTCTGAGAATGTATGTACATTGCCCACAAAAAGCCCACTCAGGCTTACAGTATGTTTGCCCATACAAGGTCCACAAAACTTCTTTATCCATGCGTCACAGAAACTCCATCCTCATTCCCCTTGTAGGCAAATCGGACTGTTTCAGAATGTCAAAGATAGGCTAGAGTATGTAATCTTTGATGAAGAGACTGTGGCTGGGGAAAATGGCACATTGAATCTATGTGTATTTCGTTTACACACTTTTTTATCTTTTGTGGTAAAACCATTGAGCAACATGTTAAAATGTTGTGCAACAGTAGCACAAGTAGAGATGGGTTACTAAGCAACATTTTGTAGCTATTTTACCTTAAAATAACAGCCTCAGAATTATTTTGATGTTACACTGACTTGTAATAGGGAGAATCAAGCCTCTATCATTCAATTTACTAAAGGATTTATAAAAAGAGTTTGGCATGTTTGTTACAGTGACCGCACCTCCAGCTCAGGAAGCTGCATATAGTCAGAGCTTCAGTCAAATGATTGACATGCTCTTAAGTGCTTAAACTTGGAGTCCAACAGAATTAACTACCACTCATGACTGCAGAGGGCACTGTTACTCAGGAAGGTTATATTTAGTTGCTTTAAGCCAAGTAAACTGAATCAGTAATCAGTAATTTGTAAAAAGTAATTAACAGAGCTGACATTATTGTGAGTTGAAATTTAAGGCTATATGTGAATTACAGAATTACAGATCAGGTCTTATAGAAGAGGTAAAATGGTATGTTAGACTGTTTTTTATGTGATGACTCACATCACATAACTGCGTTCTTCAAACAGTAATATAACCCCCTCAGAGATTTTCTGGCAAACTTCTTTGATTTGTTTGACTTTTCTGTCTATCTCATATGTTGAATTATTGAAGTTCAGCTGCCTGTCAGGATTGTCCTTATTTGGCTAAAATATAATTCAAGTTAATACAACACAGACAAATAGCCACATAGCAATCAACAGATATGATTACCATGTCTCCTACTGCCTCACTTCTATGGCTGTTTTTCTCTCCAGATAAACTGAAGCACTATGGCTTCTCTCTGTGCTCATCTTCCTCAAACTCAATCTTCATCTTTTCCCTCCCTTGTTCGATTTTCCTCCTTTTTCCTTTCATTCTCCTCTCCACATCAGAATTGTTGATTATGATTACCTTATCCTTGTTGGTAAAAGAAAGAAAGTTGCCATATTACCTAAAGTGAACAATGACACTAAAAGGATTTTAGTATTGTGTTTGCTCTGACATTTAAACCCATGTGCCAGGCTGAAAGAGTACACTAGGTTTGAACTTCTGTCGCACTTTTTAGATTTGCTACGTAATTATTCATGGAACCTATCATGTGAACAAGAGTGGACATTCAGAATCAACTTTGATTTTCAGTGTGGTTGGACAGCACATCGTACAACCTACTTGTGAGTATACCCTGACCCTAAAGGTGAGCCCAGGCACTATATGAAGGACACTCATTTTACCTTGCATCCATGATCTCATTCTTTGGGTCACTACCCAAAACTTGTTCCATAGGTGAGGGTTGGAACATACATTGACTGCTAAATTGAGAGCTTTGTTCCTCAGCCTTCCAGTACAACACCTACATTATTGCTGATGCCACTCAAATATGCCTCAGCCTCAGACTTGGAGGTGCCGACTCTTTTCCCGACAACTTCACACTCGACTGCAAACCGCCCTGTGCATGCCTAAGATCATGCTCCAGCTAAGGCAAATTGGTCCCAATTAAGCAGCCAGACAAAGAGTGATGCAAAATGAGCTGAAAATCACCACTTCATTGAGGTGGAAGGACTTGTTTGTCCTTATGACCCTTGGACCTGTGCTGATGGGGGCGACAGCCTGAGGTAGGGCTTCCCAGAGCAAATTCATCCCAAGGCGGGTACCAGAAAAAGGTGGATTCAAAGAATGGGGAGGTTGTCACTTTTTTTATACAGTGAAATATAAGATTCATCCCTATTTCACACTCTCCCTAATGTCTTAATGTTGTTATTTCTAATTCTTTAATAATAATGTATTTTGCTCATCAGTTTTCTTCATGTCATCCTCTATTGCAGGGCGGCTGTGGCTCAGGAGGTAGAGCATTTTGCCCACTACTTGGAAGCGGTTCGATCCCCGGCTCCTCCAGTCTATGCTGAAGTCTACTGAACCCCACGTTGCCATGAAACAGGAATGTTCATGTTGCGTTCAAGTTGCTGTAACTCAGCCATACTTTGTTCAATCAGCCCCAAATTTCACAGTTGTGATTAGGGTCCCGACATGAACACACCCACATGTCAATATTCACAAAAAGTTATAGCGCCACCTACTGGCCACAGGAAGTTACGTTTTAGACTTTGACATCCTGTTACTAGCAGGTTGACGTGATCCACTTCAGACTTTGTCAGGAATGCCTTAAGGCCTTCATGATGCCTTATTGTGAACATTTTGATGTTCTGTTGAAGGGGATGTCTGTGGCGCCATGGTGAATTTCGATGTATCGCCATTATCCAGGAAGTCTGTCCTGAACGCATCTAGATTCCAGTATACAGATATAATCATAGCACCACCTATTGGCAACAGGAAATGATGTGTTTTATCTAAGTAGGTTGATCTGATTCACTTCAAATGTGGTCAGACAAGCATTAAGATCATAATAGTGCAATATTGTGAAAACTGTGAGTCTTCATAGGACGCCCTTGCTGTGTCACTGTGACGAATTTTGATGCTTCACCATTAAACAGGAAGTTGTTGTAACTCCCGCATGCACTGTCCAATCTGCCCCAAACTTCACATGTTTGCTAACTGTCATGGCCTGAACACATCTACAAATCAGCTTTCAGTTATAGTAATTACATCCACCTCAAATGTGGTCAGACAAGCATTGTGAATATGTCTTTATTGTGAAGATTGTGAGGACTCATTGAAAGCCCGTGTCATGGCGGTGTGGTGAATTTTGATGCTTCGTCATTAAACAGGAAGTTGTTGTAACTCCCGCATGCACTGTCCAATCTGCCCCAAATTTCACGTTTGCTAACTGACATGGTCTGAACACATGTACATGCCAATATTCAGGTATAGTCATAGCGCCACCTATTGGCAGCAGGAAATGATGTCTTTCATCCAAGTGGGTTGATCTGATTCATCTCAAATGTGGTCATACAAGCATTAAGATCATAATGGTGCTTAATTGTGACGACTGTGAGTCTTCATGGGACGCCCTTGCTGTGGCGCGGTGGCAACTTCCATTAAACAGGAAGTTGTTGTAAGTTGTTGTAACTCAATGAATGCACTGTCCAATCGGCAGTCACGCAGTTGCAGAGCTGCATTGTACCCCGTGACCGCAGGTCCCCCGACGGGCACAGGGTTCAATGCTGCTTGCAGCTTTAATTGAGTTTTTTGTTAATTTGCTGACTTTTAGTTTTAAATGTGTTTGAGCATGTGCACATACGAAATGGCTGCAATGCAAGCCTGTTGCATCCCCAGGGAAGATACTATGTCTGTGGATCAAAGATTACAGTCATGCATTAGAGGGAGTACAACTTCCTACACCTTCAAATTATACCTATAGAATTCGGGACTCTAACCTCATTGTTCTTTTCAAATCCACTGTTCATGAATACACAGCAAGCACAACAAAAATGTGTCACAGTCCTGACATTAACTGTGCAGTAACATGAACAAAGCCTAAGCTGTCTTTCTAAGAGAATATTTTAATGTAATAAACACAATGTAAAGACATATAATTTGCATGTAAGATTGACAATAATATGCAAAACTCTTGATAGACAGTTTAACGTGTTATTTTAAAAAACCAACATGACCAAGTATATTTTTGTGTTCATGGTAAGGGTCTTATTTCAGGCACCATACAGTGTCTTTCTACAGCATGGTGGTCTCACGGGAGTCTGGCTGCAGTATCTTGAATGTAACAATATGTTTAACAGATTTTCTAAACCAGGGGTAAAAAAAGGCATAGATGACAGGGTTTAGACAGGAATTAAAATAAAACAAACATATTACAACGGCAGCAGATGAAGCATTTAGCATGGTTTCTTGGCCTGCAAGAATGACGCAGAAAAATGGGCAGAGACATATAAGAAACACAACTATAACAATACCAAGAGTCCTGGCTGCTTTCAGCTCAGACTTTTTTACAGTTACACATGTGACAGCTGCAGTACAGGACCGCATGGCACGAGCCTGAGACACAGCCACCACAAATACTCTCATATACAGAACAACAATAACAGTAATGGGAACAATGAAGGTCAAAATAAGATCTGCAAGTCCAGCAATGTAGTCAATGACAATGACACACTCACCAGAGCAGGAGTTATACCTGCCTGGTTGTTTCAGATTATCCTGCAGATTTAGACTTTGAAAGACTATAGAACAGATCCAACACAGACAAACACAGATCCTAACTCTTTTGTTTGTGATTTTGGAGGAATAATGTAGGGGGTCACATATAGCCACATAGCGATCAACACATATGATTACCATGTTTCCTACTGAGGCAGAGGTAATAATGTATGCTAGATACTGATAGACAACACATATGACATCACCAAGCAACCAGCAGCCATCTATAAGCATAATTTGAAAGAACATGAGGAGGCCCACGAAGAAATCTGAGACAGCCAGAGAGAGGAGGAGGAGGTTGGTGGGGATGTGGAGCTGCCTGGGGAGGAGGACAAGCAATACATTTTTCATTATTTGTAACACCAAGCACAAACAGAGCAAAGACTGAAATAAACTAAACAATCTTATCTTGATAATATCCTTTTTCTTTTAGTTTGAGGTCATGCAATTATTATTTGTACCACAAATTGTTTTTCTCTACCAGTCTCATTAATGAATGAAATATTTGTCTACTTGAAGTGGGAGATAGAGATGATGACCATCAGGTTGAGAGATACAGTGAGCACAGAAATGGAAGACAGCAGAATGTAAATCAGCATGGCTTCAAAGTGAGGACTCTTTGGCTTCCTGCAGGAGGAGTTGAGGAGCTGTGGAAAACAGAGTTCACTTCCCTCCAAAGTCTCCATCACCTGATAGAGGTGTTGCTGCTGAGCTCTGGCAGCTTTTTGACCAAAGGTTTCTCTCATACAGCTGATTTATTTCTTTCCCTCCTGCCCCATTCCTCCCACTGCCTCACCTCTGTGGCTGTTTTTGCTCTCCAAAGAGACTGAAGTGCAATAACTTCTGTGCTCATCTTCTCCAAACACTATCCCTCCCTCCTTTTTCTGACAACATTTCCTGCAATGATGTTTTCTTCCTTTTTTTAACTTTCAATCTTCTCTGCACTTCAGAATGCTTGATTATGTACCGATCACATCCAAGTTGATATAAGAAAGGTGTCAATTATCTGAGCTCAATATTTGCCACAGATTTGATTTGATTTAAATATTTTTATTTGGAACACATTATTATCTAATGACAAGTCCTTAAATTAGCAACCAAGTGTCCATCCATTTCATGCCACTCTGGGCTCAAGGTGGTCCAGATATCCCTCATTCCAGCAACCTCCTTGGGAATCCCAAGGCATTCCCATGCTACATGAGAGATATTATATATCATTATATATAATATCTCCTCCAGCCAGTTCTGGGTCCACCTCAGGGTCTCCTACTAGTTGGACATGCCCAGAAATGTTGTCACTGGGACACATTACCCAATTACTAATTAATTAATTACAGAATAACTTGGGTGGTTAGAAACATTTGGCGACATGGCACTATGCACCTACTTTGGAAATTGGGCTTTGTGTGACAGGTAACAGTAATGTTGGTCACCTAAAATTGTGCAAAACTTGTAAGCCACCAGAACCTCTACTAGACCTTTACCTGAAACTTGGACAGCTGTCATCCTCAAGGCCTTTTTCTTTCTATAGACTCAGCAGCTTCCCACATGCCTCACACAGTTTTGTAAGTGACTTAAGTTTGTTAGTGATATATTTTTTTTGGTAAAGTTGAGGGAAAGCCTGAGGTGTGATTTTATACAGAAAAAGTTCACTGTGACTTCAAAACTGAAACACACCCCATATACATTAGCATACACCTGGCTGTGGTACAGCAGAGAACATTGGAAGTCGATCAGACTGCCCTGCATATTGAAAAATGATGCTAAAGGGGTACCCAGTGGGTTCCTGATCAAGTGTCTGTATGTGACGATTTGGGAGTGAGGCCAGGTTGGTAAATCAGGTGATAAGAGCAGCTGGGCTGCATACATGAATCTAGAGAGTCTGTTTTATCACAATATAACTGTTCCTGAGAGAGCAGAACAGTCAGTCTGGGCCTTTTCATTTGATCACCTCTGTCTGACACATGACCTGTCCTGATTTGATGTTGTGGAGTATTCAAGCACAGGGGGGTGTTTTGTTTTTGAAAACAGGAAGGAATACTTGGTTTCATTGGAGAAAGCACTGACCACCCTTGTCAGATAGCACTAGCAGACCTTCTATGCTTTGCCCAAATGTTTCGCTATACTAACAAAATCTGCACCTTTCTACATGTTCTTCTCTCCATTTCTCTGTCTTGCACACATTCAGACGCACACACGCTCTCCCTTACTGACCCAAACCTTTGAGACTAGATTCAGATCAAGCAAAACAAATCCCTATGTAGTTAATGGCTCTCTTATGAATCACTCTCATTAAACATTCACACCTTCTTGTATTAATGTCAGATGGCTGCAAACTCTTGTCTCAGAGGGATCATTCCAGTCAGAGGTGTTCAGAATAACATTCTTGTCCAAACATATGATGTAAAATCCACACATCATCCACACATGATGCAACCTGTGTGGAAACAAAAAAAAGAACATAACATGATGCAGCCTCAACTGACAAAATCAATGATTAAAAACAGTACTTGTTCATGTAGTTACAATTCATGATTGATGGCTTAATCGTGCATTATATATAGTCATTTGTTTAGAAGATTGTAAAATCCTCAAGCTTCACATGCATTTTTCCATACCCTTATGACCTGCAGACCCTCAGAAGAGGCCTTGTGATCATGGATGCTCTGTCTGTGTCATTCTTTCTAAGTTATGCTGTCTCTTTTAGCAGCTCTTGCTCTTGCTTTTGTTATCTGACAGTGACACACAAACAAAATTGTCTTAATTTTGGGCTTAATAAGATGAAAAATAAAAATATATATATAAAAAAAGCTCATTTGCTAAGCAAAGGTACATTATCAGTGACTTCTTTAAACAGCAGTTCAGATTTTTTCGAGCCCATTTTAATGCAATATACTCACATGCCTTATGCACATTAAAAGATGATTTTTATTCTATCCTCCATTTCTTAGAACAGAGTAGGGATCACTTCCCAACCAGTAAAGATGGAATGATTATAGCAGCTACTAAGTGAACATACTGTATATATGGAATATGAGCAATAATTTATTTATGTCTGCATACGTATGTGAATGTGTGTTTCGTTAGTAGTCATACAGATTAGAATTACTTAGATTATGCTAACCTAATTAATGTTATTTACTCACATTTTACAGGTATAACAAAAATCAAAATCTCCAAGATTTGCATTTGAAGTTTCAGGTCAGATATGTAATAGATTACATACATATACATATATTAGTGCATGGTGAAACCTGTTTTAATTTAGGGATACCTAAAACACAGATTTGTAAACACAAATCAGTAGAAGTAGGCTAAATATGAATTTAGGAACAGCTAGTGTAGTAGTAAAACTAGTACTAGTACTAGTACAACTACCTTCGCAAGGGTCACAGCCATTACAGGTCATGTGTGAAGTTGGCATCCAAGGTCCTGAACAAATTTAACTGGATGCTGCAATTACCCACATATGCAGTTTGAAGTACTCTACATGATGATAAGTCATTTCAAAGTAGAATATGTACCCATGCCCATAGGCTGCACCTATTATGTTATTTTACATTGACATATGTGACAACAAATGCAGTTTGACAACTGGAATGTTTTCTTTTAAACAAATGACAAGAGGTGCTCTTGTTTTTTTCCCTGCAGGCAGCTCCGCACCCTCAATAACATGTTATCATTCTCCCTGATTGTCACACACTGTCAAACAGGCCACTTTTGTTCTTTCTTTGTCATCCTCCTTGCCTCACAAAATCATTGCGCGAAGAGTCACCTATGTCTATACTTTGTTATGCTGGAATTCATTCTGTTAAAAATTCATCATTCAACCTGACTAAAATCAGTATTCATCCACAACACGGTATTGATCAAATAGATGGTTGAATAAATGCACAATGGGAAAATCTTTTATTTTTTCAGTATGTGATGTACAATGCATTACAGAAATGTCTGTGGGACTGCCAGTGTCTCCTTCGGCTGTCCATTGTCAGTGCTACAACTAAAACACAACCTGCTACTTTTAACCATAAGGGTATACATTAGTATTACCCGCCCTTTAAAATACACAGGGAGGGAAAATGTATGTACTCACTGTTTTTTGTTGTGTTTAGGAAGGATATTTTTGGATAGGGTTGTCCTTTAGGAGGTCAAGGAGGGTTTCAACTTTTAGAGGTGCCGGTCTTACCTCTGGTGCCTCCTTTCACACTTCATATGTAGGCTTCCAAACGTTCACCATCACAGCCAAACATGGACTGTGGGAAGAGCCCTTGCATTTTAAGCAAACTCATGGATTACCACAACAATGCCTGAACAGTTATGAATCAGCAGCTTCCTAGCCCCAGCCAAGTCAAGAGAGAGGTTGGCGCAGTGGATGTACAGTGAGACCAGGCATTGCTCTTGTTGGTAGCTCAAGAACCCAGAAAGTGTCCTGAAATATTACTATCGCCCATCAGCCTGATGAGTACGCATTTGAACAGCTTGGTTCGGACTGCTGTTGGGAGCATTGTGCGCCAAGGAAATCTGAGTTAATACCCAACTTTTCGTCTACATACCACAGCATTAATAAAACTGGTCCATTGTGCTGGTGTGGTGTGCATGGGACAATAAACTCACTCATGAATAGTACAGGCAAATTGCTGAATTATTTACTTGAACTGTGTTCAGAAGCCAAAGTTATCTCTTCTGAACTGCTGCTTTAAAAAAAGATATAAAACATTTGATCAGTGTGGTTATCTGAAACAAATGTGCATGACTTTAAAATAATGTTCGATAGATTAATTCTACTTTTATATATTTTGAAGTAATTTTGTATTTTTGCTTTTGTCAGTTGTGGGGGCGGAGGGCTAAACCCTGCGCACACCAGTGCCAGTACTTCTGATCTTGCGCCACACAGCATTAATTGCTGTTTGGTAACTCTATATAGAATATGGGCGGAGATACATATAACCATGCACCGTGTTTCACTTTATTTTTTCATTGATTCAGATTTCATTTGGCACTAAATCATCCAAAGGCTTAGAAATACCTCTTTCAGTAGTCTGCTGGTTTTCTCAGGTGATCGGCATTCTTGTCTATCACCGTAACTCACATCACAATGTTCATGGCCTCCGCCCAACAAGTTGAGGAATGGTGAAAAGCCATTTGTTGGGGAATTGACACATGGTAGTTCTATACAGTCTGTCTTTCTGGCAGAGCGGGGACCGTTTAGATGGGTCTGTTCTGAGAGTAGACAAAGATATGTTAGACAGAGTACATCTACCAACTTAGACTAAGTCTTTAGTCTTAAATTACAAAGGGTGATTGATAAGTTCATGGCCTAAGGTAGAAGGAGGTGAGTTAAACAGGTCTCGTTGCATGCACATGCCGTTCAAGGCTTTGAGTGAATATGCAGAAGCTGGTTGAAACAACCTGCGGCCTTCATTATGGTCATTGAAACCAGCAAGTCTGCACTGTCTCAGGAAGTGGTCCTCAGCAGCAATGATGTCACCATCAAAATGGCGACCAATGAGCTCTTTCTTCATCTTGGGGAAGAGGTAGTAGTCTGAGGATGCCAGGTGAACAGGGTGGGTATACAAAAGCCAATATTGTCCACTTTTCAGACTTAAAATTTTCACTTACCTAAAGCAGAAATACCACAAAAGTTATTAACTTCATACTTTCATCTCTCAGTGTTTAACTGTTGCTGTATGCATGTAGCCTTAGGCCACAAACTTATCAATCACCGTCGTATATGTAGCACTTTTCTATCACATATTCACTCATACAACGATGGCACATAAAGAGTAATTTGGAGTTCAGTATTTTGTCTAAGGATACTGGGGATTGAACCAGTGACAGTCTGATTAGTGGATGATCCACTCTACCTCCTGAGTAACAGCTGCCCAACTCACACATACAGACATCACCATCTATCCACTAAGCTTCTTATCGGGACCGTTAAAGAATTTCACATCAGGAGATCATCAGAGTCTGTGGGCTTCATGCTCTGGGGACAGTAAATATCTGCACAAAATGTCATGTCAGTCCAGCCAGTAGGAGTTGAAATATTTGGTCTCTCTTTGATATTTTGTGCTCATTGTTACTATTATTGTAATACATTCACCCTGTTAGCGTTAAATATCGCTTGGGAAAGACACTGCTCCAGGAGAAGAGACACAAAAGTTCAAGTTGGAGATAAATACATAAGAAGCAGCATGCACTTCAGTGGAAGGCATCAACCCCTTAATGTGTATTTGACATCTCAGCACCCTCAATAACATGAATACCATTAATTGAATGACACAATGACACGCACGGTGATATGCTGTTCAATCGCACATCAACAGGGCTGACTTTGCATTGTGCTCGCATCTGGATAGAGGCAGACCCATCCAGGTTGTGTCCGAGTCAGTGGCTGAATCACTTCAAAACCCGATGAATGAAAAAGGATTCATTTACTCTTAGAAAACACCCACTCAAGATTGTTAGCATGTCTACAGGCTTTTGTTTTCATCAGAGCAGTGCTCCCATTTTTCGCTTAATGAGGAAAAATCGGTTTTGACGCCAAAAATAGGCAGATGTTTTAGTCAGGCACTTCTTTTCACTTCAGTGTCAAGATTTACTCTCCACTCAGTACGTAACTGTGGCTGCTGTGTATCAGTAATATAAATAACTAAAATTCTTACAGCACCACGGAAACATCTGCTTGTATAGGCAAGTGAATACCAATATATGTAAACCATGGATGATCAGACAAGTTTCTTTTGCATTATTAGGTGACTATTGTTATTTGTTATATTGTTATGATAAACATCAATAAATAATTATAAAATTCAATGTTTGAAAAAAAAAACAATGGTGAATCTTATAGTGAGTTATTATGGTGAAAATGGAGAGTCCCACCATGACTTGAATAGGAGATGAGGCCTGATAAATTGTGAAGATGATGAAGATGTTGAGGCTGCAAGTCATCTCTGCATTTCTTTGCCCTTTTCTACACTGTTGTAAGGAAAACTGACAGAACCTGAAGACTCCATCAGCATTCACAACAAACATCACAATCAGAAACACCTCGTTTGATACTGAGCTAAAAGAAAATGGAAATTTGGCGGGTCGGGCGAATGCTGATCTAATAACTCCATACCACCTTCTCCACTTACTGCCGGGTTTTCCAATCAAGCTGTTTTTGTCTCTGTAGTTTCTGTGGGTGACGAGTATTTCCTGTACCTCTAAGGCTTGTCATTCAATTGTTTATTTTCTTCATCCTCACTACCTCATTGGTGTGACATATCTGTGTGCTGTGTGTGAGAATTTCCTCTGTGAAAACTTTAGAATTTACAGGTCAGGCACAGCTTTAGTTGTGGCGTATACCAAACTGTATGCAGCCTTTTAAACCACACCAATATAAACTTCTTGAACTGTTCAGATACATGCATGGTATTCCTAGGGGGCTACAATACCCAACAGCACTGACTTTTTATCCTGTTGAATGTGATGACACTATGGTACATTTTAAGAGCATTTGAGCTCAAAAGCCCACCAAAATATTAAACAAGTTAAGAACTGCAGCTATTTGATGATCATAGTCTGATGATTTCTGGCGAAAAAAAAAAAAAAAAGCCAGAATTTGTTGTTCTTTTGTGGTTCCACTTATAAATTTGTGTTTGGGACTGGAATGCAGATAGTACAGACAGTGCCTCTAAAATTTGAGAAGGCATTTTTACTGCTGTCTAATGTTTTAGACTTTAATGAATTTATTTAAATTAATGAAAAAAAAAAGACAAGATTAAACCATCATGGAAATGATTGTCATGTAATTTGACACTGCCTCAAACCAACAACCTTGGTTCTCGAATTGCATCTGAGTATACTTAATCTGGGTAACGTAAACATGTGATTTTGTTTAAGTTGATGCCTAGATTAAGATTTCTTTCAACATGTTCTACCAATATATCAAATGTGTTATGTTTCCCACAAAACATAACAGAACAAATTGCATAAACATTATTTCTAGGAGACAAGGTTTGCAGTCATAATACTGTCTGCAGAGAACCTTTTTAAATGTGTCTTGTTGGTACTGAATGGAAGGTCAGGTTACATATTGACTTCCTACAGTGCCTATAAAAAAGTGCTCACCCTTGGACTTTTGTATCTTTGTTTAAGATTATAACCTTACACAGTGACGTAACTGAATCCCAGTCTTCACTAGTGAGACTTGCTCCAGTCTACTGTAAAGGCTTGCGGAATTGAGTTTCTAGTGGTCAAATGACTGAAAACTGACATTTGAAAACTCAACAGTAAATATCTCTTTAGGGAAACATTATCTAGTTGGTAAAGAGCAGTAGACATATAACATAATTTTTTTACTTAATTAAAAGTTTCAATAAATTCCTCCATAAGTAAAAGCCTTGTATGCCAATGGATTAACACATGCTTTTAACACTGTGCCTGGCTGATGGAGCTAACTTTAAAATTCTTCTTTTCACATGTTTTGCTCACAAGTTGCATGAATTGTATTTTTGATCTTTACTGCTGACGCAAACAAGTGTCCCTGTGCACACCTTTAAATCTGCACCTCCTAAGGCATACATATGAGCAAGATTTTTGTGTCACAACTAGTTTGAAATTATTGCATATTCATAGAACGGATTTTTCATTGATGAAGATGGAGGATGTGTTTTTAAGAAAACCATATCTGATACAAAGTAATTATTCAAAGCAGACTACTATATTCTGAAATGTGGGGTTCAAAGTATTTTTTTATATACTGTTGGCAAACCAATTAATACATACCATAGCATTATACATTCTGCAAGCACTTTATTAGGAACCACTATACTGATACTGGATGGAGCATCCCTTTGCTTCTTTGAAAAATAGCTCTGTTCTTTATGGCATGTTTTACAAGATGTTGGAACACTTGAGATTCTTGTCCATGTTGACTTGACTGAATCACATATCTGCAGATTTGCTAGCTGCACATTTATACTGTCATTCCCTCTATTCCACCACACACCTAGAGTAGCAGCTTGATTGACATTCAAAAATGCCAAGAAAACATCCACCACATTTCATTACCACCTCTAGCCTGGACTGTTGACACAAGACATGTTGGATCCATGGATTCATGCTGTTGACATCAAGTTCTTATCCGACCATCTACATACCAGAAACCCATATTAATCAGACCAGGCTATGTTTTTCCACTCCTCAACTGTACAGTCATGCCACTGTCAAAGTTCAAAATGTGTCTTGAATTTGTATGTATTTAGGTTAAAGTAGAGGACAACTAAAGGACAAGAAACTGAGTGAATTGGATCTGCAAATGCAACTAGTGCAACTGGTCACTACTGTCTATGGTATAGAAATGCATCTGTCCGTTATTTTTAACAGCTTTGAAGTTGCTTTGAAAGAAAATCAACCATTTGATTGGCTCTCATGTTACTAGACTCAGCAGTGTTAGTCCACACATCCTGTTTTGCAGGCTTTGTACTTCTGTGAAATCTTTGTGCGTAAGTGTGTGATACATATAGAAACCACAGACTCAATCAGCATTAACAACCTGATTTCTGTCCTTCTTATGGGGATAAAGTGATTCACTGGCCTGTCAAAAACACTACCTTGTTTTTCTTGCATTCTAATATGTTTTACTGTGTATTTTTTTGCATTATTATGATGATGATTTCAGATAACTCAAGTAACACAAAATCACTGATCGCCTTAAACTGTCATTGTCCCCAGAGCACAAGGCCCACAGACTTTGGTGTGCTCAAAACTTGTGGTTTTGAATGAAGTGTTTCAACAACTAATTGATGGATTGCCACAAAATTTGGTATACAAATTCATATTCCCCCCAGGATGAATTGTAGTAACTTTGGTGAGCCTGACTTTTCATCTAGTGCCATAATCAGGTCAGAAGTTTAATTTGTGTGATTCAAGACTAAATACATGCAAGTCAAATAAAGCCAATTTTATTTATATAGTGCCAGCAACAGAGGTTATCTCAGGGCACCTGTCATACAGAGCTAGACCATACTCTTTATATTATTTACAGAGACCCAGCAATTCCCAACATGTCCAAGCACTAGGCAACTGTGGCAAGGAAAGCTTTTTTTAAGAAAGGCAGAAACCTTGAGCAGAACCAGACTCAGGATGGATGGCCATCTGCCTTAACCGGTTGGATTGAAAGAGAGAGAGAGGGAGAGAGCACTATAAAAGCACTGTATACTGTATGTGGAGCAATTTATGGAAAACAGAGTAAAAAGGTGTACTTGCTGAACATTAGCATGTTGACTGTGATTATGAACTTGTCCACATGCTGACATTAGCATTTAGCACCCTGCATCTCACTGCACATGCATGACAGTTTTGGAGCTGCCTGTGTGGCTGAAGACTCTGAAAGCATCACTGAGATAAAAATGGTCATTTTCAGTAGTGTTCTGGCCAAGATGGACAATAATAACACGGAGAACAACACAAGACAGTTCACACAAAATATGAAAAAATCATGAAAAAACAACAATGTGATTAGAAATACAAATCATATAAAATATTGTATCCTAGAAACAACTGAAGTATAAGTATACCAAGGCATGTTTTTCACTGGTCTACTTAAAGAATATATTGCCTCTACACTTCTATCCTTAATTTTAAATCTGTTGAAACAAAACTGATATCGGAGGTTCCACAAGGGTCAATCCTTGGACCATTTCTTTTTCATTAATATATGGTCCTATTTGGCCACATTATAAATCTCCAATCATATAGACTGATTTGTGGATGAGACTCATCTGTTCATTTCTCTCTCCTCTCTTGATCTCAGTCATGGAGACATGCTAGCAGTCCACACTGGTGATTTCCATTATTGGATGTCCAGATTTTTTTGAAAGACAGATAAGGCTGTCAGTGCGCCTCTTCAGAGGTGCCTGTTGGATGTTCAGATAACTTTAGAAACTCCTTCCCCTCACACCTCTCTGATGTTTTGCTTAGTTGGGTACTTCTCTGCCTTTTCAAAACTGATGATCCAACATTCACACCTTTCAAGTTATCATTTGTCAGCCTTGTAGAAATGGAAAATGAGCAATGAGCCAGGGTTTGAACAACTCTCACGATAAGTGTCTTTCAGGAGAGACTGAAAATGTGTGCTGTTATTCCTATATCACCCCCCTCTATAAAGCTCAGGTTTTTACTCTGTCTTCGAGTGTGACCATTTGGAACAACTATAAAAACATTTGATTTCCAATGCAGTCATACAACATGCTATACAAACTACTTCTGAATGAGCACACCCAAACCCAAGACTGACATAGTTGAGGTAAGTCCTAAAAAACAGAGACAGGAAATGCATCATACTAGAAGTCAGCATGGTCAGGAACCTGAAAGTTATGCCGGTAGCATAACTAGGTCGACTTTTATCACTTGATAAAGATAGCAGAGGTTAAATTATTTATCCTTATCTATTTAGCTTATGTCAAGCAGATTCTGAGGAAGTGGCTTATATTTTTTATCTCAGACTGGTTATAGTCCACTGCAATTTGTTCTGCTAGGTCACCCACCCAAACAATAGGTAGGTTCCATAAAAAATGCAGCAGTCCTCACAAGCACATACAAAGCCAAAAATGTTAACTTTAATCACTTCCAATACAATACACTTCAACATTCTACTTACAGGCAGCAATAGTAAGCAATGAACAACTTTCCTCTGCTGTATGTATCTGATCTGCTCTGTGGATACAATTCACTGAGATCTGTCAGGTCATCATGTTGTTGGTTTCTAACTGTATGCAGAATAAGATCCAGATCTGTTGAGGTTGTTTTTTCTTACTTTGATGCTGTTCTCTAGAACAACCTATCTTAGAATCTCTATTTTCTTTGTCAAATAATAACTAATTGTGTATGTGTGCCTGTGCATGTCTATGTGGCTTATGTGTCTGGGGAAGATACCAGGCTTTCACGGGTGGCGGTGTTCGTAAATTGTGGGTAACATTCTGTGACATTTCTGAGAAGCAGCCTCTAGAGTCTGCGGTATTTTATTACATTCCTCAGAATCAAAGTGTTGAGTGAAACAGACAAACTGATCATTTTGCTGTTACTAGTACTGTGGTAAAAATGTAAAGTTTGTCCAGAATGTGGCACCTGTTCATGTTGAATGTGCTCCATATATAAGTGCAAATATTGGCCTGATGGTGGTGCTAGAGGAAAGCTGAAGAGGTCTGCCATCTCCTTTATTTTTAGACCGGATCTCAAAATGTATTTAAAATCAGCAAACTGTTTCTTTATTAAATTCTATATCAATAACATAGGCCTGTGTTTTATAGATTACTACTTGCCTACTACTTGAGTGATAGAAACTGGAGATCTAATAGTAAGGCCAACTCTGTCAATGAGATGGTTCTCATACTAGAACCACACCTTCAGATCCACAATTAAACCCTTAAACCACTCTGTATGTCTTCATATTGTGACTTTGTTCTATTGCAGATTGGCTCTAGGAGAAAATATGAAAAGAAAGAGACAACACAACTGATAACCCAGAATCTCAACACAAAAGTACAATTAAAAGTTAAGAAACTTTACTTAAATGAAATATCCAACATGAATATTTTGCTGAACATTGCAATGGCAACAAAATACAGTATACAGACAAGTTAACCATCAATACACTCAGGCAAATAACTTCTTTAGCCATAATATATAGCCATAAGCCTAATGATTCAAAGCATAGCATTTCCTTAGCAGGAGCATTTAGCCAACTTAAACATCAAGTGATTCTTCTTTTAATCAAACATTAAGCCTTCCCAGCTGCAGTTAGGGTGTTAGGTTAGGGCACCTAAAGGTGCCTCATCACCTCAAGTCAGTGGAAACGCAATCAAAGCTACAGCTTTTTAACATAATTTGAGTTTACAAGAACGTAAACATTATTTTTTTACTTAATAAATAAAATATGCACAGACACCCAAATGTCACTTCGGTGTTCTTCTGTAGCTTTGGTTAAAAAAAAGAACCTCAATCATAACAGAGGTGATATTTAATAACGGCCAGTACTGAGCCTACTGCAATATTACTTTGACTCTATATTCAGAATCCATGGTATTCTAATGCTTCTGGGGAGATGCAATGCTGCGTTGGACTCTGAATTTGTGTGTTTTTCATACAATCTCTTTAGATGAAAATGCGACCGCTTCCACCTTGTAAGGCCCACCAGGCACCGGCCTGACAATCTCCCTCTTCCCTCGTTCACACTGGACAGTCTGCAAATGGAAAACAGATTTTAATTCCACAAACAACAGAGGATAAAGACATTTTGTTTGATATCATACAGTTAAGAGTAGCAGCAGAGGACAGAAAAATTGGTTCAGTTAAATCAATACTGTGGCACTGGACGCTCATAGAAGGGCAGGCTGGAACTGTACTTGCTGCTACAAGCACTGTTGCTACTACTACACCTACAAACTATTACTGCCACTTAAACTACTGTTACTTCTATTACTCTACATTGGTCAGATTAATGTGTTGCAATTACCTGATGGGCCTTATTGACCTCCTTTTCCTCCACATTAAAGAATTTTTATATAGGCCCGGGTTTTCTATGTAATAATCTGATTAAAAACATCTATTGATTTTGGGATTGGCACCATGTAAGCACTACATTAGCTCAAGTAACTTTCAGGATCCTTCCTCAGGGCCTCAATAAAGCATACTAATCTTATTAAAATATCCTCAAAGTTACAATTAGCATATTGTGTAACATAATCCCAAATCAATTGCCACAAAGTGAACCAGGGGCATATGGTAGACTGCAGCTGTTACTACTCATAATACTGCCAATGCTATTAATCCCACTACTGCTTTTGTAACTACTGCTGTTACTATTTTTGCTGCTACTCCTACAGGTTTTACTTCTGAGACTACTACAACCATTCCTACAGTACGGAAATATATTCAGTGGTGTATTAGTAAACTAATATTCATTTCCAGTGCCCATAGGTGTCTGCAACATACAAAAAGAGCGATTACACAGTTGAATAGACAGCACTGACAAAATCCTATTTTTTCCTGAATTATTTTTAATTAACAGTGCTTATTTGCTTAAAAGATAAAGCGTGTTGTCAGGCCTGGCTGTCTTAATGCTATAAGCACACACTGACCATGTACAATATGGTATTTAGGTTAAAGTTAAAGGGGAGGCTGTGTGAATCTTGCAAGTTTTCTATGTGTTCTTGATGTGGGAGATAACAGATGGTGTGTTTCAGGGCTAATTAAAATCATAGTTTAGGTGACAAACACATCACATCCATCAGGGAAAACTGTTATTGCTGCCAGTACTAAATGAGTAAAATAATAATAAATTTATAATAATAATAGTACAGTAGATTTACAGATTGGTTCCACTACTACCAGTCATTGATAACACAAATCAACTGAAACATGAACAAAGATAAAATGGTAATGGTCTGACCTGGAAGTAGATAATGATGATGAGGACAAACATGACCAGTATCACCAGTACAACCACAGGAACACTGACTGATGCCATCCGCTCATCACCCTCATTGTCATCCTCTTCATCACCAGTTTCTCTCTGAGCCCCCTGCACAGGACAGTCAGAGCTGTCTGTGGACAAATGAGAAAAATTAAAGACTCAAAGAAAGACAGAAAGATGCGTTTACTGTGAGCTCAGTGGGTGATCGTGCACGTGGGCGTCTGTGCGGGTGACACACCTAAGACATGAATGAGTGTGCCGTTGCCAGTGAGCCGCAGGTATGGTGGAGGGTAGAAGACCTCGATCTCACAGCGATACATATCTGTGTCTGTGGGTTTCAGTCCAGACACTGTCATCTCCACAGCACCCCCACTCAGCTTAGCTGAACACTGCACCTAAAACACACATTTAGCCAGGGTTTCTCAGCCTTCTGTGGACAAATTTCACAGTCCCTATTTCTCATGATCCCAGCAGCTGTTAAATTATAATGCTAATTCGAGTGCTATTTTTAAGAGCAAGAGGGAAACTCCACGAGTATTTGGAAATTATTTCAAACAATTACAAAATTTATAAGTGAAATTATGTGTTGATCACAGTAAATATTCTAAAATCTAATGGATTTCCCTGTCCAAGATTACATTAAAGTTGGGATGAATTATCCACAGACTTACCTCTCCCTCTCTCTCCACACCAGTCTCTCTCTGCTCTGTGAAGTTGAGGATGGACGAGCAAAGCTCCTGGCTGCCATGGAGGCCTTTCAACAGAGTCACACGGACCTCCTCAGGAATGGGATATGGATATGGAGGGCTTTGGTCATAAGAGGGTTTGATCTGATTGTAGGAGGGCTGGGGCTGGGTGAAGCACTGGACCTGTGCTGTACCATTGATGCTCACCACTCTGTAAGGCTGGATCACCCTCACAGCTGACAGAAAATATAGCAGACACATTAGGAGATAGTTAAGAGGTGGACTGGTGATAAAGCTACCAAGATATTAGCAAATTATGAATGCCAGCATATGAAGAGGGTGTTGCCAAGTATGATCATCCAAGATCAGCCTACATTTCTGCAGGGTTGTTACATTGGGAATAATATAAGACAGTTCTGAGTTGAATAAGAGACCAGGTTAAATTTTGTTGCTGATTTGGAAAAGGCCTTTGATAAATTTCTGTATAGATTTTATTTTCTTAAGTTTAGATTTTTTTTTTTTTTTTTTTTTTGAAAAAGTCACTGCAGTTGTCTACAAAGAAGTGAGCTACAAGTTCTCTGCAACTTCACACTTTTGAGCAGACGAAGACGATGGGAAATGTTCTTTGACAGCGAATATGTTAATTTTAATCACATTACTTAACTAAGTACTCAGCAGTAGCAGTAATTTCATCACTCAGTGGAGCTCTGTCACAAATGTTCTCCAGTTCACACCCACATGGAGACATTAAGAACAAAACATTGTGGTTTAACTGCAGCAGTTCTGCAAAAGTCCTGTCCTCGCAAAGAGGCTGTGAGGTTCACACTCACATTCTCTCCAAACACTAAATAAACCCAATTGATCCCTTAATACAGAATAATCAGTGGCTAGCTGGCCATCCAACTAAGACAGCAAACAAGACAACAACTCAAAATAACAAAGTCACTGAACATTTTTCATAATTTTTTTCATAATGTACATAGCCACTGCTTTTTACTGGTTTGTGATACACATGTGTAGCCACTAAATTGCAGTGCTTGAAGAGTTTTCTGGTTCCACTGCCACAGTATGACAATTTAACCACGCCCATCACAAGATCATCAATAATGACAAATTCCATTATGAAATCTTGAATTGATTCAGTTGCAGTGTTGTCATGTATTGTGGCAAAAAATCTGTTTGACAAGACAGCGAACCTTTCTACCATTGAAGAAATAGTTTGACATTTTGGAATATGCGCTTTCTTGCAAAGAATTCAATGAGAAGATTGATACCACTCTCACCTCTGTGCAGTGAACATAACAGCAGCCAATTAGCTTAGCGCAAAGACTGAAAACAGGGGAAACAGCTGGCCTGCCTCTGTCCAAAGAAGAGCACTAGCACATCACACCTCATAAAACTGTGAATTGTTATTGCTGCAGTTCAAATAAGATGGTGAATTTCAAACTTGAGACAGAACCAGACTAGCTGTTTCTTCCTGTCCCCAGTCTTTGTGCTATGCTAAGCTAACTAGCACCACTTACATACTGCTGATGCAAGAACAGTATCAACTCTCAGAAAATAAGCACATTTTACAAAATGTCATAATATTCCTTTAACAATGTATGAGTGTAGTTTACTCTTTATCTATTCACTATCATCATTTGCTGTGGGTATAATTCTGGATGGTATTTTATTTGGTGCCAAATTAAAGCAGGTGGGTCAATGCATTCATGTGTCTTGTATACCTAAAATCAGTTATATTAAGAAGACCTCTGCTCTCTTACAACTGGTCCACTCCATCACCACAAAGAAGTCTTAACAGTTAAGGGACATACAGTAGTTAACAGAACATTATTTTTTTAAATAAACTATGTAAAATAACTCTGATTGTCATTGTCATTTTCTTCATGAAATCTAGTTGGAAATTAATCCATAAGTAATTTCTCATGTGTCAGCATAAAGTCAGGCTTTCAGCGCAAACTAACAATGTTATGAAAATAGTATCAGTCTGATTTAGTAGTGAGGTTGTGTTTACAGGCAGTCAATCTTAAAACTGTTTAAGATTAAGATCTGTAGTCAGGATTTGAGTTTCCACCGCTTACAGAGATCCAGCAAACTCAGCAATTGACAGTTTGTCAAACATTTGTCCTTTGTTACCTGATAGCTGAGTATTAACTCTGAACTGTGAAAGAATTGTCACCAGCCCATCTACTGCAAATCACCACTATCACATCAATAAAAGTTTGTTTATACTCACCACTCCACACAGGCAGGCAGAGGCTGAGGACTGTCAACACAGTCCATCCCATCATACAGTGTGTCAGGAACATCCTACAGTATCTCATACAGTTACACAACACGTTCAGACTGAAAAATTTTTTTCATTAAAATACAGCAAAAACAGTGAAACTCGCCTTTATAGTCGCGCTTTTCCTTCAGCTGTCATGGAAACTGTGTGCCAACACAGGAAATGATGATGATGTTTTGCCGGTAAAGAGAGACAACAAGCTCAAACTGCTGTGGTTCTGTAGGAAAGCTGAGAAAAATGAATCTGAATGATTTTATTTAGTCTCAGCATTATTAGCATCCTCTTTTTCTCGAAAGAAAAGAAGCTGTAAAAAAGTTGTTAAAAGTTGCACACTAACAATGTGTTATTGCTTATGTACAAAGTCACAACACAGCTTAAGTCACATAAAAGAAAAAAAACCATATGATAAATATGATAATCAACCATGAAATTAAAAAGAAAATATTCAAAACTTAAAACTAAACAAGAATAAACCTCTGAGTAAATGCTCCAAAGAACCCTTCTCATGTATCACTGTGGAAAACATGCAAATAAAGAATGGTGTGAAACTTGTCTAGATCAGCAGTTTTACACATCTCTGTCGGCGGCGACAGAGATGATCAACAGAGACCTCAGCGAAAATGGCTTAAATAGTTGATTTCAACATGTTAAAAGACCATAGACACCAAAGACATGTCAAATAAATCAAAACAGTTCTTAACAATCTTCCATTGCCAAAAAGTTATTTCATCCTGTGCTCATCCTAATTCTGGAGTGAATAAGTCTGTGTTCTTCTTTTGCCTTATTCAGATGTTTTAGCAGTGCTCAATGGAAAGAATTCTCTGTTTCATGAGATTTATCAGTTGATTCAAGGATGTTCTTAAAGTAGGTTGAAATACCTCAGAAACGAAAGAAATCTATTACACCTTTTAGCAAATTACTTTTGTGGAATAGAAAAACGTGCAAGAAAAAAAGCGAGACTCAAGTGACTTGTTCATGTGGAAACTTTTGCAGGGTTTGTATTCAGTTTGAATTCCTGCGGCTCACCCTACTGCAGCTCAATTTTCCCCACAAGATTTAGATTACAGTGAGAATTAAGTTTCTACAGGTTATTTTAAGTGTTTTTGACTTAACAGCTACTTTGGTTGAATTGTCTATATTCGTGAAATGAAGCTTTTTGGCATAGGTGTTAAATTTTAAGGAAGGCTGCAGTGAAGACTGACCACCACACACTTCATTCTGAAATCTCCTGATAATTTCACTACCTTCTTGAAAATGTAGGATAGAAATTCTACTAAAATTCACTCCTCCAGGGAGTCAGGAGTCTTTCCTGATAAAACTCGGGATAATTGACAAGATAATAAATGCATCTTTATGTCAATTAATGATCCTTAGAGGAAATCTGAATCAATATGACTCCCTCCTTTTCCTTCTAGGGACTTAATGGGATAGTCTGTCAGCATGAGCATAGAGAACATAATAATGGTTGGGTGGTTATATATTGCTTTGAGTGAGATACTGCTGCTGCTCCATTACAATCACTTACTTTAGGTTAAAGATTCAGTAACAGCTTGTGAGGTATTACTTTGCATCAAATTTTCCTCTTTTCTAACATTTAAATTCTTGAAGACCGTTTTATATGTTTATAATCCTGTGTGAGGCAAATGTATATTTATTTATAAATTTATATTGCCTCTGCCGCAATTAATATATTACCACTGATGATGTTACTACTCAGTTAATCTTGCCAAATTGTGACTCTGACTGCTCCTCCATCTTGGAGATTAGCAGGGGTGGATGTCTGTCCACCCTGCTGGTCTTCCTCAGAGTCCTTCATCTGTCTGACAGAGCAGAACAGGGACATGCCACAATAATGTCACATGACATATCTGGGATGACCCTCAGATTTTGATGACCTGAATAATAGCGTGACTCACAGAACAGGTTCAGAGTCAGGGGTCGAAGATCAGAGAGGGCTGGGGCACCCTCTGTTTTGAAGTGGGTAATTTATGCTAAATACTCACAATAAATGGATGGTGTGAGTGATGGACAGAGTCTGTCCACTTGGCTTTGTAGGCTGCATTGTATTATCTTGACAGTGCAGAGGAGTAAAATCAGTTAGGTGCATCATAGTAGAAAAGTAGTAGAGTTTTTCTTAAGACAATACCCTCTATTTACCTGCACATCAATATTGTGAAAGGATTTATCTATTTACATCAGCTTCTTTATTTACCATTAGAGCAAAAGGATTATGTGGATTATGTTGATACAAACATTTTAACTGGAAAACCCTCAAATCTTAATTTGTTGATCATTGCCCATGAATGGCTACAATGCCTTTAAAAATAAATCTTGTATTTGTGACATATGTGTCATGTTTTGGAATTGAGCATGTGTGATGCAATCAAAGTTAAATCTGATGCCACATTTTATTTTTAACTCTTTCAGTTATTTCATCACAGTTTATTCTTCTCTGGAATGTAAGAGTCATTTTTGCATTTTCATCCTGTATGTATTTCTTTCATACCCAATGTACTTTACTTTGCAATGATAAGGTGCAAACAGTGGAAAATAACTAATTATAGATTATATATAGATCACAGTGAAAGTGCTGATGTGACACGATTCAGTGTCTTCCTGACGTCACATCTGTGTGTGTTTTGCCTGGAAACACTCTGTGGGGTTAAGCCCCATTCTTACAGAGCTGACTGAAGTTACAGTCAGCACTACAGTCTTCAGTCACCCGGAAAACAGTGGTTTTTATTTTTGCTGCTATCATTGTTTCATTATGGTTTGGTATAACATGCAAAAATATAATCAGAAGCAATCAGTCAGTCTCCATGTGTATGGAAAATTCATCATACAAAGATAAATTGAGTGTAGCTTACTGAAAATAAAAACCCAGAATCTAATGCTCAAAGTGTAGTACTTGTCTTATGTTAATATAGTTCCAATTAACGCTGAATTTACATGGAGGAAAATAAAGTGAATCACTAACTCTGAAGTTTCTCTTATGCTGGTGCAATTGTGAACTGGATTTAATGTAACTCTCCCACAGTAATTGTAACAGAAAGCTTTTAAAGTAACTATCAAACTAAAAAAAAAAAGGTCAGTGTGCTATTATTTTACATGTTTTCAGTGTATTGAACTATTGCCAGCCAATATTTTATTTTATTTTTTATTTTTTCTTCTCTTCTTTTCTTTTCTTTTCTTGTTTTAGGATTGGGACCACCTCTATGGTATATGCTCTCAGGTGTGTGTTAACACAATACCAAGAAGGAGAGACCTCAGAAATGATCTTAGAGAAGCAATTGTTGCTGCCATTCAATCTGGGAAGGGTTACAAGGCCATTTCCAAACAATCTTAAGTCGATCATTCTACAGTGAGAAAAATTATTCACAAGTGGAAAACATTCAGGACACTTGCCAATCTTCCCAGTAGTGGACGACCCGGCAAATTCACCCTAGGGTCAGACCATGCAATGCGCAAAGAAATTGCAAAAAATCTACATCTCAGACTCTACAGGCCTCAGTTAGCATATTAAATGTTAAAGTTCATGACAGTACAATTAGAAAGAGACTGGATGAATATGGCTTGTTTGGAAGAACATGGCAGCACAGCTTAGGTTTGCAAAGTTGCATCTGAACAAACCACAAGACTTCTGGAACAATGTCCTTTGGACAGACGAGACCAGAAAGAAAACCAAACAGAGCATATCAGCACAAACACCTCAAACCAACTGTCAAGCCCCGTGGTGGGGAGATGATGATTTAGGCTTGTTTTACAGCCACCGGACCATGGCACCTTCCAGTCACTGAGTCGACCATGAACTCCTCCGTATACCAAAGTATTCTTGAGTCAGATATGAGGCCATCTGTCTGGCAGCTAAAGCTGGACTGAAATTGGGTCATGCAACAGGGCAATGATCCCAAGCACACCTGCAGATCTACAACACAGTGGCTGAAAAAGAAAAGAAAGATGGCGCTGCAATGGCCCAGTCAAAGTGCAGACCTCAACCACACTGAAATGCTTCGGCGGGATCTTAAGAGAGCTGTGCATAAACTAATGCCCACAAACGTCAATGAACTGAAGACAAAATTCCTCCACAATGATGTAACAGACTGACAAAGTCATACAGAAAAATATTATTTCAAATTATTGCTGCTAAAGGTTGTTCTACAAATTATGACTTCTCTATTTTGGCTTAATTTTGTTCAATTTGTTGTGTGTTATTTTATACTTGAGGTTAGATTCAAATAATTTTAGAACCTGGTAAGGACCAGATTATTTTTCATTATATCCTGATACATAAAATCATAGATTTCAAAGAGGGTGTACTTTCTTTTTGACATGACTGTATATATGAAGATACCACCATGCTCTTAGAAGGAATACATCACTATCCTGTGCTGAGAATTTTGGGAAACAGACACTGAATCCAAAGAAGGTTGTGAAACCTTGCTTTAGTCTCAGAAAAAGAAGGAATTTTGCTTCCTTTGGGATAAGGTAGAAGTACAGGCTTTTCATACTGTATGCTGTTACTCTTTGTCTTTTACTGTCAAACACCACAACAAAAACTTTAACATGTATAAGAATTTGGGCTTCTTTTTGACATGACAGATGACGACCATGTCACCACCAACATCATGCTTACTATCAATCTCATGTATGTGGTAGCAAGTGGTTCTGTACTATTCCAGTGTCACAGTAAGTCATGACAAGATCAATAATAAACATATGAAATACTTTTTAAAGGTCCCAGTTTTATTTGAAGTTTTGACATCCATAATACGTTACATTAGTTGTTTTAAGTACCAAATACCATCTCAATATAGTTTTACATCTCTTCTCTCATGTTTTTTTTCTGGAGGATTTTTTTCCCTGTCTCTTCATCTCTCCTCTGATTGGCTGACTGTTTTGTAAGTAACACACACTCACAGGTCGTAGCCAACTGTGGCTTGGTAAAATTCATCAATACATACAAATAGCAAGGACCATCTTTAAGATAACAGTCATTGCTGAAAAGGGCCGAACAGATGGCCAAATACAGACTAAAATGCTCTGGTATTTCAGAAAAAAATCAACTTTAGCCACTGGACTCTAATTTTACTGCCCTTGGGAAGGGATCCAACGATTGTGCAATTGTGTTTCCTCATATTTTTTCTGTCTTGTAGCTTGCTAGGTCAGCAATGGAATTACTGCCTAGTGTTATGGTGTTAATGAAGTTAAAATGTAGGTCCAGTGGGTCCAGTGGGCTGTGCTGGGGGCATGACTGAGGGTGGTATAGTTGTGGCATTACAGAGTTATGGTAGTGCTCACAGCTTGTTTATAAGCAGAGTTTCTGAATATGGGCTGTGTATATTTCTCTGTTGATTGAGCATTTTGATACTTTCACAGTATTTATATAGTACCTAGACCTGCTGTATAATTTAAAAAGTCATGGAAATGTCACCTTAAACAAATTGATTGTGACATCTCACTAGAAAAAAACAACAGTATTGGTTGTTTATTAAAACAATAAGTTTATAGTTTCCTAAGAAGTGGCCTGTTAGGGATGTGGTTTGGTAGTTGGCTCAGAGTCCATTCCTGTCCATTTCATCTGTCTTCTGCTTTTAAAAGGGGCAAGAGGAACTTATATGATTGTCATCATTGTAGCTCATACAGATTCCACCAGTTGATCCTGTAATCCCTCTAACAGTTCCCTCTTGAGTCACACTGACCCAAACCAGGTGCAGTGTGAGTAAAACTGCTTCTATTTCCACAACGATTGTCTTGTTGTCTTACAAAAAAAAAAATCTATTAAAATCTCTTACCAAAAACAGTGCCATCAGTGTCATTTGAAAGGTACCGAAATAATGCAAAACTTCTACATACAGTGATCACCACCTTCACCAGTTCTATTCACTGCTGACAAGTAAGGTCAGCGATAGTCATTTTGCTGTTCTTTTTCCACAGTTCATTTGACTTATTACAACCTGTGTATTATTGCACACACAATTTGCGTTTTCGGCATTTTCATGCATGACACATTTCTGAACCATTCAAGATATAATTTGACTAAATATGAAAGAAAATCATTCACTCTTGCTGTAGCAAGATACAGAACTCCACACAGTGCTACTCAAAATGAACTATTTTTTCATGAATTTCTTAAAGGTATCTTTGTTAGAATGATGACAGGAAAGCTTTACAGCAATGAAAAACTGTGTTACAGCTGTTACTAAAGAGCAAATAAATATGTTTGGATTTTTATTTTTATTTTATGTTTACAATATCAAATCATTATACAGTTTACATCAATAGTCTGATGGCAAAATAAAACAGCATATATTAACATTTAAGGTTTACATGCAGAGCAAGTACACTAGTTAATAAAAACAGTCCAACTCTGTGGAAGTACATGTCAAACTACAAGTGGTCCATATGAGGAAAATTTGTCCCAGGAGCTACACCAGAAAACATTTGGCTGTCAGTCAAATTTTGTTTTAAACTGTCTCTGTCTCTTTTCAGTTTGCGATCCCAAAATGTGAGGTCAGATCTGTTTCAATAAGCCAAGTAAACTGCTTAACACCAAATACTGATACTTGCCTATATTTGTCAGCATTGTGATAGACTGGAGACATGTGTAGAGTAACTGAGCTGGGCCTGACTCTGCAGCTGACCGAGACCCTGAATAGGATAAGCAGGTATAGAAAATAGATGGGCCCTGATGTTAAAAACTTCAGACCAAATTTACAGATTACACCCATTGCAAAACACATGCAAAAATTCCTTATTGACAAGGAAAACACAAATGCAGGGAATTTTTTTTTTTTATCACAAATATTACAAATATTCACTTTAAAAAATCTGTCATTGAGAAATTGTTGTTTGGGGAAAACAGTTTGTTACTGACTGTCAAAACAACTGTATTTGACAATACAGAAGTGTTCTGGTCATAAAATATATATTGCATTTTTAAATATATTTTTTGTTATTATAGATTCTCTACATCTTTGTATTTTATAAGTTTTCTAACATGTTCAAGTGATTGTGTCAGTTTGTTTCCCACATGTGTTGAGGATCTACTGCAACACAGTTATCTGCTGCAGCAGCCCTATTTCGAATGCATTTTTGTACATATAGTTTGATGTCATTTTTTTAGTCAAAAACTAAGTAAAGAGTGAAATTAAAATATCTAAAATCAATCATAACCATCATCCCCAGCTTCCTCGTTTACTCCTCTCCAACCACCAGAATCTGTTTTCCAAACAGACTTCAGTCTTGTGATTTGCACTGATGATTTTGATTCACACACAACATTCATAGCTTTAATTAGCTGAAATAAGTTATTCTTAAGCTTTGCAGGGTTTCCAGAGTTCTCCAGGTCTGGTGTTGACATACACGTTTGTATCCTCATCATCTTTCTTCGACCTCCTCTGAGGGACACAATACACAGAAAGTGAGAACAATTTAACTTAGATGCACATACATTTTCAAATTTTGCACAGGACACTGAGTAGAATCAATCCATGTTTTCATTCTTACCCATATAACACTGGTAATGCAGGTGATTGAAAGGCTGTAGACCAATAAAATACCACATCCCACCCACATCACTAACTCGGGGATGACTGGAGACCTGTCTGGACAGCTCTGATTGGCTTCTGGGCCAGTGGCATTAAGTGCTGGGCAAGAGTGGTTCTCTTTGAATAAATATGAAAAAGATACATATACATATATATATTTCAGCATATTACATCAACATAATCTAATGTAATTGAGTGTACCTGTTAGTATTTGGTCATGTATTTTAGAGTCCACTTTGACCTCAGTGATGTGACAATCCTCTCTGAATGGTGGAGGATAAATCACTGTCTGCTGGCAGATGTACTTTCCACTGTTGTTGGCTGTGACTTCAAACTGACCGGTGAACAAACTCTGTGCAGAATCAGTCTGCCACATGAAGGAAGAGAAAAAAAATATGGTAATTTATATTGGGGGGCATTAATTGCTAAGAAAAGCCTCTGAACAATAATAAAATTACGGGCTTAACTTGTAAACGAACTTGTAAAACAAACAGTAATCACATTTTTGCTGCTGCTGATCTGCTGCCCTACTCTTTTACAAGTCCTGCACTTAAATTCTTACCTAAAATAATATACAAAAGTATTCTTATTCTTATTTTACTTAAAGTGTATCAGTACTTTTCATGCAGAATGGACTATTTAAGAATCATATATAGTTCATTATTATAGCAGACGGTGAAGTTGGTAAACATAGGGCTAATTTTAATTACTTAATGTTCTGCTGGGTAGTTTTTATCTGAGGCATCAATAAAATCTTAGCTTATCTCATATTATCTTATCTTAACCTATGATTATACATCATTATTTATTTGTTGATTATATTTAGTGTTATTGATTGGAATCTGCAAAGTAGTATTAAAATTATACAGTTTCTACGGTTATACCATCTTCTGAGGAATACTTTTGAGGAATGCAATGGCTGATTACACCATGGACTGTTATAAGGAGGAGCTAGTCCAACATGCAGAAAAGCAACAGGACAGTCCTGAAAGACAACAGACCTTAGTAGAGTGGTGGTATTCCTGTGGTCACTGCTCTCCACAACTGGCTTTTGCAACAAGTCAAGTCAGTTTTATTTATATGGTGCCGAATCATGACAGAAGTTATCTGAGGGAACTTTTCATATAGAGCAGGTCTAGACCATACTCTTTATTAAAATTTCCATAATCAACTTTTAAGAGGCAGAGACTTCAAGCAGAACTGGGCTGTGTTTAAAATAGTAGTTTGTGTTAAAATCACATGATGATTGCCCAAATATATGCTGTTTTGTGCCAGTCCTTGTTTCACCATGTCAGAGGTGGTGATTGCAAAGTTATCAAGACTCATAGAGCTACAGTAGCCACATTTGTGGGAAATACACCAGGATGAAAATTACAGAGGATGGAAATTCTCAAGTAAAATATAAGTACTTCAAAATTGTACTTAAGTTCAGTACTTGAGTAAATGTACTTAGTTACTTTCCACCACCGACCAGGAATAATGAAATAATGTTCTCACAAGTGTGCCTTGTTGCTCTGTTGCCATGTAAACATTCAGTCACCTAGCTGTGATCTCTGGGTGTATCGACCACATCCTGAGTACATTTTACATCACTGCAGCAGGCTTCAAACGCTGGAGGCTTAGACAAACAGGATTTACAGCTACTGTTACATTTGCTCCTTTACGAATGGACCCCCCCCCCCCCCCCCCAACCAATATTCCTGCTTGCACTGCCCACTAGTGGTTATACCATGCTTTCTCTACTACCTGCCACACTGCATTACACCTGAACACCCTTCACTGTGATGCTGAATGCAGTCAAAGGTTTAAGATATGTGTACCTTACAACTAGGCCAGCGTAGCCATATTTTAGTCCTCCAAAAAGCCAGTTTGTGCTGCCATCTAATGGACAGTCATTGCATGCATTGTTCATAGCCATTTGTATGTGAACTTGCTCTCTGCACATACGCCCACATTCATGAAATTTCAGTGCAGTGCTGTCGAGTTGCAGAGGAGAGGTGAGATACAGTGGCTTCCTCATGTGGCAATGCTCAGCACTTCACTTGTTGAGGTCAGACATTCTCTTTGGGCAAAAGAAACTGATTGAACAATCTTTCGAAAATGTACAGTAATAAACTGCAATGCATGATAATTGTGGTTGTGTACAGTGGCTGAGAGTGCCTAGTACATTGTTGCACATGTACAGAAGTAATGAACACTTAGTAATTATGAACACTGAAACCTATGGGTTTTTGTAACACGTAGTAATGAATGCATAAATATGTATATCAGCATACTTACAGACACACTCACAGATGCACACTGACGAACCCTCTCCAGAAGAATTTTGTCAGTGCAGCTCAGATTAAAGAGGAGCTGGTATTTGACCTTTGAGCTGTCAGCCACAATAGATGGACAGGAGACGTTTACTTTGCTGAGTTTTGACACTTTGATGATCTGCTTAACTGACAGACAAACAGACATGGACCAAATCAATTAGTTATCAAAATGATCAAAACAAGTGCAAATACAACATTTGGAGATATGAGTAATTGCTGAGGTTTCCCACTTAAACATTGTTAATTTATAAACCACATTTAAAGCCACATTAGGGAAGTCCATTTTCACCAGGCTAAACATTTAATTATTTCTTAAACTTGATGTTTAATCCTTATTTTTTGTGTAATTCTAGTTTATTACAACTTGGGTCATATTTTCAGAGTTTTGGTCTTTGTATTTATCTTTTATGAGAACCTCATACAACTTAGACGCAGCAAAATTGCTACAATCAAGTTTGACGGGACAACAACCACATGTTTTTAGATAATTAGGAATCTACAATCAGTAGAGTGTTAAGCCTGTTCTGTTGTCATAAAAGTTGCCCAATTTTAATCTCCATTCAGGAGAGTGTTTTATCGTGTATTTACAATAATTAAAGTGATAATTGTTTTTCTCTCTAGTGGAGTATTTTGATATTTCTTTTTGAATTACACACTTATGAAACTTTGTTGTAAGTGTATCTGCATCTGAACAACAGTAAACACACCACCAACAGTCTAACACACTTAAAGGTAATAGCACTTATTGTATCCATCCTGTCGCTGTGGAATGTCACTAAGTACATTCACTCAAGTACTGTACTCATTTAAAGTATAATTTTGACGTACTTTACTACTTTTCTTGAGTATATTTTGCGCTTACTTTCAACTCCACTTGAATTTAAAGGGAAATGTTTTTACTTTTTTTTTTTTACCAAACTACATTTGAGAGCTATAGTTACATGTTATGTTTTGCATCAGTATGTAAAGTAGTTCAAATGAGAGCCGTCTAAACCAACTGCAACAGTAAGATGATACTTAAACACACTGATATATTGTAAATAATCACAGGGGGCATTATTTCTGCAATTAGTACCCTTAGTTTTGATATTTCAACTACTACTACCATTTTTATTTGTGTAATTTGTGTATATTTACTTATGTAACATTTGGAATGGAGTATTTTCACACTGCGGCATGACTGCTTTTTCATAAGTAAAGCATCTGAAACCTTCCTAAAAGGTCAGGATCAGGTCCTGGCAGAACCACTCCATTAAATTCTGTGACTGAATATGAGTGCAGAGAAGAAAGACGGGCCTCTGGTTTCTATTCTAATAATGTAAGTTTAGGTGAATTCAAAACCAAAGTCAAAATAATGTTAATTAAATCCAATTAAATACAATTCTGGATTTTGGATAATGTTACATTAAATAGATATAACAGATGCAGTTTGTTTGTTTGTTTGTATGACTTTATCAGACATGGACAGCAGAGAGCTGACAGGACATGAGAGGTGCAAAAAAAAGGGCCCCGGTCAGATTCGACCCTGAAAAACCCAAAAGTCTAAAAGGTCTTTATCACAAGGAGCCTGCAATAACTTTTACCTTACCCAGTCAGAAAACTGCCCAAACTGCCTAAGCATGACTGACTGTCCATTACAGTTTTCATTAATGCAATGAGGCTTAGCTGCAGCCCACGATTGTGAAAATGTTTCTATGGAAGTAAAATAGAAATATAGAATAATAAATATATTCTGTATAAGACTTATATTGTAAGGCTTCAATTTTGTTGGGAGTTGGGACAAAGTGATAATGTAGTGTTTGCTGTTTGTTTGTTTGTTTAAGTTTCCTCATATTTTCTTTACACTGCTGAAGTTTTATCAGCTGCAGATCTCAGAGCACTGACATGTAAGGAAAAATCTTTGGGAATTAGTTTACTGAGCTACTTTGATCCGATTGCTGGAGCACATCAAAGTCCTTGCAGTCATTGTGAAACTTATGAAGTTCAACAAATCTCTGAAAGAACAGTCACAGGCATCACTTCTATGAGCCATGGCCTGAATGCAATGTAATTCTGAAGTTATTTGACCAAACTTAACTCATCTTACCTGAACACTTCATGACTTCTCCATCACTCAAACACGCCATCACCATCCACAGCACCCCGGCTCTCATGTTGGCCTCCTGATCGGCTGCTACTAATTATCAATGTGTGATCGTTTTCTTCTCCTCCAAAGTGCAAAGGGACCCTCACGACCGTCACTGCAGCAAGACCAGACGACAAACTTTAGCAAACAATAATACAGAGAACCTGAAGACAAATGTGTGACTTTGAGTGAATCAGATCAGAACACTTCCTGTGTGAAGCAGTGAAACCGTATTCTATATATTGTACCCACATGTGCACATACAAAAACCAGACACGTTCACAAAGAAGCCTGCAAACATGTCCGCACACACATTAACACTTAGACATTTTTATATTCCCTTATAAACATACATGCATGCATGGCAACATACTTATACAGGTGCACATCCAGTAGCATGCAAGACATACAAATATGTGTGTTCACCCCTTAAACACACAGACATGCACATACACATATATACAGAAAGTTAGGGGGGAGTTTTGCACCACAGTCATGCCCACATTCAGGTATAAAAACATCATATAACACATCTGAGCTTAAACATGAACTGGCATTTAGAAGTTTATCACTCCAGTATATTGTTGTGTTCAGTTATATTCTGTCTTATACACAGTTATAGTCAAGAATAATATGTCAGTGTCTCCTGCTGCTCAAAAAGAGTAATTTTGCAGCCAACATTAAGCTTTGTCTGTCAGAGGGACTGGTTCAGGCTTTCTCAAAAATCTTTCTCTACAATGGGAGAGTTGATGTTTTGTTTTGTTTTTTCTTTCGAGGGAAAGGAAACTCAAATGCAATGATGTAATAGAGCAAAAATATGAACAGAGGAAACAGGAAACAGGAAATCAAGAGTCTTAGATTTTTGGACTCAGCACCTGGACAAAAGAAATGTGTGTTTTAGGACTGAGGAAACAACAATATTTAACAGTACAGGAAATATCAGTGGTAAATTAGGTCATGGGGCATATATAATTAATAAGGTGATATTTATCACAGCATTACCAGCATTATTGACATTTTACAATGGTGATAAGTTGATATGTTTCTTACAATAACTTTTTGTTATTGTTGCTCATTTCACATACACATACACACACACACACATATACATTTCCTCACTTGTCTATTGTGATTTTTTTAGCCCCTATTTTATGTAGTTTTGTTTTTCTTTTTTCTGATGGGGTCTTGAAATTCCTGTTGGCTCCTTATCACATCAGTGTCTGACCTGTGATTTTTGATACATTCCTGAGTTTTTGCAAACATGATGCTATGTTTCTTAAAGTCTGAGAGGACTTAAAAGACTTCTGATAATTCAAAAAAAAAAGAGCCTTACCAGTGGCATAACGATCAGCACCACACCCCAATGCAAGATGGTGTAACCCAGATTTTTGAACTTCAGCCCATTAATCCTTATTTATTCATTTATTTTTTCAAAGTGCCCTGAGAAAACTTCTGTTATGATTTGGCACCACATACATAAAAAAAATACTTGATTCATACTTAATTTAGAAATGTATCATAAAAGTATGAGTCAATAAACTATATGCTTGTAGATGGAGAACTATTATGAAATTGTAATGTTACTTATTTGGTGAATGAATGACATCAAGGTCACCCGTGGAGTAGATGACTTGTCATACAGAGTGCTATAAGTACTTAAGATGCCTCATTTATACTACAGACTCAGTACTAGAGATGCCCAAGCTCTTTTAATATGATACTGGCAGGATAAAATTAATTGACAAAAGAGACCCGTCTGTGCAGACCCAGAAGAAGCATGTCACCCAGTGCAACTGTGTTGGTCATGGTAGTGGTTTTTAACTGTTTTTGCTTAACAGTGGAGCTTGTTGGTATAGAGGAATAAGATGTATCAGATTTAATATACACAGACAACACAAAATACAACTTTCAGCAGCTACATCCTTTCAACTTGATATAATCTGATCTGTGGTTGGAAGTTTCAACAACACCCATCAGTGATGCAGTGTGAGTTGGTGTAACGATGCTTTTGAGTCTGGCATTAAGTTGTGCTGTGACCGCATTCAGCTGTGATGTCAGAGTTTTTTTGATCTCACCCTAAATATACTTTTACTTCACTTCTACAAGGTGACAACTTCCAACCACAACATATCAGCAAAAACAAGATTTGTCATTCACTGTTAAGTCATTAATACATAATATTATATATTCTGATACTCATTTGTTAGCACCCTGCTTGTGATGTCATTTAGTGGTTGCTGCATGCATGGTCAGCTGAGCACAGCTGTGAAATAACTTGTGCACTATTACAATAATGTTGGTTGTGGTTCCAACTACAGCCCACAAAAGACTACAGCCAGCTATGACAATGTGTGTTCATAACCTACCAACCTTTTTTCCATTTTTCCTTTATATAGGATCGATATAATAATAATAAATAATAAATAATAAATTTATATAATTTCCATGACATTTATAGTAGTTTCTCTTAATGTATATATACAATATGTTGAATTTACATCATAAAGAGGCAGTAAACTGTTTTCCTGCTGGTGAAAAGCTGCATAAACTGAGGTTACATGTGTTTACCTGCCTCTGTATCTCTGGTCAAGGGCCAGAATCACAGGCAGGCTGCTTTACACAAACAAATGAGAGTGTACTGATTGGCTAAGGTAGCAATGGGCTGTAGGCTGGAAAGGTTGTCAAGGTACTGAGATATGTAGTGCAGATAAAGCTGTTGTTTTTTTCATGATTTAAGATTTTCAGAAAGATTTTTTTTTTTCAGAAAATAACATGGTGGAAATTTTTAATTCCTTTTTTCCATCAGCTATCTATTGTAAGCCATCAGGGGATGTCCCGCTTCAACTGACTGCATCACTAGATTAAAGTTTGTCTGCCTCTGTGTCTGTCTGCTTGTGTCTCTCTATGTATAATCTGCAGCTCATTATGGTCTCTCAGTGTTGGCTTTCGTAATGATGGAAAAATGACGATTTGTGATTTTTGACTGACATGGAGTCTCTTTGTACTGAAACCTCATGATGATTTGAAGTTGTGGTTGAGGTTTGAATTATTTTCACATGAATTTATACTGAAAAGGTCAAAACCTTTGAGGTTTGAGTGACAGTGAAAATGGTCCCCACCCACTCAATGCAACATGCATTGTATGTGGGATGTTACATTGCGGTTTACAGCAGCAGCTTGTATCACCTCCTCTTCCTTCCTCTCTGCTGTCTGCCTAATTGCTTTGGGATACACTACAGCAGATCATCATGGGCCTGTTAAGATAAAACACGTGTCTCAGTCCCGACCTGCTGTGCTTCACTGGCTTAATGCAGCAGCCTTGGATTTTTACCTAATGTTTACCTAATAAACTGTCAGTTGAGTGTCTATTTACAAGGGGCTTTATACCTATAAAAATATTATTTAACTGTACAGATAACTCATAAAAGTAATACATCACACTCCATTAATTTAGCAATCAGTTATCCTCATAAAATTCCATTTGAAATTCTTGAATTACATCAGTACCATATAGTAATAGATAAATTAATGGAATTTTAATGGATTCAGCTGCATAGCTTTGCCACATTAGAATTTAGCTTGAGAAAATGACAAATGAATGTGTTGTAGTTAAACACACTGTTCATACCACTGTGATTCAAGCCCCCATGCACTCAAAAATTTAGTGGCAATAGTGAACAGCGTATATGCAGAGCCACTAGACTGCTGTTCTGCATATTTATAGGTTCTGTAGTTTTTATTGGCTTTGGTGATTTAACCCTCAGTATTTCTGCACAGGCAGTGCTGAACCAGTAGAGGTCACACTTTGTTATGAAAAGCAGCTTAAAAACTCAACAAGGTGCTGACAGCGTGTGTGTGTGTGTGGGTGGGGGGGGGGGGGGTCATTCTAACTTTAATATCAGAACAAAATATAGAATAGAATAGAATAGAATAGAATAGAATAGAATGACCTCATCAGGACTGATTGGCTGAGGCTGATTTCTGGGCAGGGCAGGACAGGAAACAAGGCACCGCGAACGCGCAGGGTATGGATGCGCGCTCCCGCTGAGTTTTTTGGGATCCGGTGTGGAGCTTGAGGATGCGGCAAGCCAGACACTAAAACACCGGAAGTGAGGTTTTTCTTGCTTCACAATAAAAATACAAAACTATTTGAAACAGACATTTCTGTACTACTATTTATTTTACATCCACGTTGCACCGTTTTCAAAATTTCTCCTCAATAAAGGATTATTGCCTTTTTATTTTATGATGTATTTTTGTTTTATTTTGATTATATAGCCTACGTCAGGCATTTCCAACATGGGACTCTAGGCTAACTAGTCTGAGCCTTTGTATATTACTGACAATTTGAATATAGGAATGTGTTTTACAGAGACAAATGAAGAAAAGTATGTAGTAGTAAACTATGGCAGTGTGCAAAACACCAGAAACAATATACAGAATTTTGAATATTAAAACATTAATTAGTAGGCTATAATAAAGTAGAGAGAAAATAATATGTGAGTTTATCGAAAGGTTTAGCTGCTTTATTTTGTATGGTTCAGAGTTGTTTTGTTTTTAAGTTATTTCTTTATCTAATCATGTCTAACATGCCAGTATAATACAGCTGCGAAGAGGTTTTATTGTGAAATTCCCGCACAGAAGTCATCCTTTTTGCCTGCCCCTGACTTGACGCCAGTGGTAGCGGTGTTGGGATTCAGTGTGGCAGCAGGGGAAATCTGGGATATCTGGGAAAGGGGAGTCGGTGAACACCCGGACTAGACCGGCAGAAAACCCGACGGAACCTTTCCCGTTACACCGCGGGGTTTCCCGGCGGACACCTCTCCTCTCTTTCCCCGCTGCTGGCTGCGTTTTTTCTCTCAGATATCTCCCAGGATCCGCGCAGTAAGTAGCCCGATTCCGCCGCCCCCCCCTCACCTTAAACGCATCTCTATCCCAACACATTCATCCTGTTTTCTCGTTTCTTCGCTGTTTCATATCTGGTATATAAGCCTTCGCAGTGAAAAACCGCCACATTTAGATCTTTGTTGTATGTCAAACGGAGAACGGGTCCTTTAATTAACATCCGCTGGAATAAAAGCCAATTAATCCCGTTAGTGGCTGCATGTGTGTGCAGAGAAAAGGGGGTGGGGGGTGACTAGCTTCACAGAAAAAAGGCTTTCATTCACGTCAGCTGATTAAATGCATCTTACTGGTGACTGCATATGCAACACCTACGGATGATTTCTGCCTGTAAGCGCTGTTATTCATTGTGCATGTGCAGTTTTTTTCCCGGTGCTGTATTAAACGCCGCAGGGCCTGGATGCGCAGGTTCGCCGGGGAGCAGCAGCCGGCTGACAGCGCCTTTCCAGCCGGAATATATTTGCGTTTATTGCTGCTGCAGCCAGGAGGCCAAGCGTGCTGAACTGACACAAGCAAGGCGTGGCATTCATATAGCATTACACAGCTATGGGCGTGTTCCCCCCGCAGCTGCCACTCAACTGTCTTTTAAAGGTAAAAAAAGAAAAAAAAGGTATAGTTTATCCAGATATTATTATTGCATATATGGATCCCTATATGTATGACTGCATCAGTGTGTGCTGTTTTTATTTTGAATTAAATTTTCATGAACAATCAGGCTGCTCAGGGTTTGCCCCAAGTCCCATTTAAAAGTCATTTAAAATTCAGCATCATCAGACATGCAGGCCTACCATCTGTCTGTATGTCTGTCTGTCTGTCTTTCTTCCTGCTGGTCAACCTGTCTCACCATCTTGTCTTTCTGCTATACACTGACTTGCAGGTATACCTGTCTTAACTCTCGTTTCTTGTTGATAGACAGTCTCAAGATTAGAAATCCCAGAAAGGTTAACAGTAGAATCATTGCACTGGCTGGTCACACACTGAACATAAAGATTTATTAGATCATATTAGATCATCATATTGTTGTACCTGAGTAAAGGTCTTCAAAAGGAGTTTGGGTAAGAAGTTGGTACAAGTTCATGTTAAAGTTAAGACCAAAAATAGTTGTGGTGGTCGGGTGTTTGTAGTGTAGTGCAGTGTTTTCTGCTCAGAACAGTGCCAAAAAATAATCTTCTCTGGGTGGATTGCTAAGTCCTTTGTCAATTTATAAAACTTCTACATTGAAATGACACACTTTTCTTGTCTGTATCATGTCAGTGATGATATATTAAAATATTGTCCTACAAAATGTGATTTGATGAAGCAACCATAAGTCGATTTATAACCCTGCGAAGTGGAGGGCGGCAGCAGTCTTGCTGCAGATTTCTCTAGAATAGGATAGGTCAGCAAAGCATTTAATCCAGTGATAGCACCACTGCAGCAGTGGATGAGTTTTACTGATGAGAACCAACAAAGTCCTGTTTGAAGATTGATTGGCCAGTGTACATTGTCAGATGATGTTGGACTGCTTTGGCAAAAGTTGAGTCAGGATAAAATTTTCTGTCTGAGTCTAATTAAAATGAATGAAGATGCTGTCTATGATGCAGTGTGAATGTGGCATAACCCTCTCTAGGGCTGGTTATTGTTTCAAATATTACTAGTGTCAACTCAAAATAGAACTTCAGTTTCAATACCCAATTCAAAAATAGTTCTTTAAAAAAAATGTAGTTGTTTGAACACGAGCAGCTTCACGAAACACCACAGAAAAATGGGTATAGAATATAGAATTATGGGATTTCTCTACTTATGCATTGATATTGATACAAATCTCAATACGCAAGAGCAGATGTCCACCACACTAAACTGCTCAGTGGTTTTCATTGTTCGATTTCAATCAATAGTTCTTCAGATGTTTAATACTTAAAATTCTTACAGTCACTGGTGATGGGAGATCCTCTTTCAGTGCTGAAATCTGTATCCAGGCCCATCAGTGCTGAAGTGTAATCATAATGACAGACTTGAGACGTTACACATCTATAACACACTCGCGTGCAGCAAAGTGGGACAGAGTTCAGTATCTCCCAGTAGTGTTGAGGGTTAACTGGAGTATAAAAATTTCTACTGCCCTACTTCAGCTAAAGGCTGCCGTGACTGTGTCCAACCAGCCAGTCAACTTGAGTTCTACATCTACAGGGTCCTGGTTTCCTGAAATCCTTTTGTTCAGTGGTTAACCCATTGTGCTCCTCCATCACACTTCCCAGTGATCCATCTAAAGCATCTAAAGTAGGGTGACACTATCTTTGGATTTTCTATTGGTTTTGTTCTTGATTTTGTAGGTGGTATTCTTCTCTTCAGAATAGGTGCATTTTTCCCTGGGGAACAAGAACCTCTTGAGGAACTCAGTTCCCCAACCTGCATTTCCACTGTAAGAACCAGGATCTAAAATAAGTTCAGGTGAGATAGTTTTACCCCTGCAACTGAAAACATGTTTTGCTTGTAGTTTGTGGCTACAAAAAATAGGCCAAGAGACTTTACAAACAATGGACCGACAGCAAACACCAGGCTTTGTTGTCCATTTTTGCAGAGGACGACATTCAACTCACAAATGATGTGACAGATGACTGCCATGCTTCTGTCAGTGGATTAATTTGGTTAATCATCACAGGGATTTGGCCCTGCTATGGAAATGCAAGTCTCAGTGAGCTGGAGGAACGTTTAACCTTGGGAAAGTTCCTGAACATAAGATATTGGCATATTGAAGTTCCTAGAACTTTTGGTGCAAAAGCACCTATTAGCGCCCCTTTTTATGTTAACCCAAGATGTCACTGAACACTTAGATGAAACTGATGTGGATAATTAGCTTGGTTAATGCTCCTATCCAGAACCATGCTTAGTGACTGATGGAGGCTTCACTGTTTTGCTCAGAGACCATTAAGTGGATACATGTCTGTTGTGGGATTTGCACATCTGCATTTCCAGGCACTGGACAGGCCTGCAAGCGTTAGGAAAGCATGTTGGCTTTGTGTGCTTCCTCTGACTTGTGTAAACATCAAATTGAATCCACTGGTTACATCTGTATCAGCTGCTCTGGTGCAGCTTGTCAGTACATTCTCACTGGTGGCCACGGGAGGTCAAAGCAGGTCACCAGCTGATGTTGTTGTTTTCTTCTTCCCTTCTGTCTGTCATACTGCATGTGTCTCTCTCTCACCAAGTGTATGGAAAAGTCATCCCTCCTTCTCTCAGGAAATTCCTCTTTGTCCCAGGGGTAAAACACACAGAGAGGGTGTGAAGGAGCAACAGAGCAGATCTGCTACAGAGGGACACTCTAGACCTTGGTTTCTTTTCTTTTATTTTGTTGTGAAAACAGCAGTTACGAAGAAGGACTGTTTTGACACTGTTCCCCCTTGATGCGTTCAAGAAAGTACAGACACTTGAGATTTAACATTTGGCCCCTTCAAAGCAACCATTTTAATGCAAAAAACAACCACCCTTATGAAAAAAAGCACATCTAAAATTCACATTTTCTCATATTTCAAATGTCTATCACCTTAATGTGCACTGAAAAAATGCTTAGATGTGAACATACCACATGTGGATAAAAAGTACTAACCTATAGTGCAGTATATTAAGCTTCAGTGTAATGTATAGTGTAATGCAGTGCTACTGTGCAGTAGTCTATAGTGCAGTCTGTTTTGCTGTGTCAGTGTTAGACCTGCAGAGACACTCCTACATTAAACTGCATTAGGACTGGAGCAAGAAACTAGAGATGGTGTGTGTGTTGACTGGGTTCTTCATTCATGGCTTTGTCTGTTGGATGGCTGACCAATTGTGTGGTTGACACGGATGTAGAGTTGCTTATTTCACTGCAGTACGGGGTTGCAAGACCTGCTGGGCAAATAAAACATAAGGCTTCATGGTTTACTAATTTAGGCTAGCTAGTATGGCTAATCTGAACCTGTAGGTTCAGCCAGGCTAACTGGCTAGCCTAAATGCTACATACTGTTTGCCAATATTCAGTGATTTTAGTCAGTAGCAGAATGACAGTTTCAGCCTCCTCATGTATTAACTGTTAATTTTTAATTGCCAGACTTCCTCAAACAAGTTGTGACCAGTAGAGGATACTGTACCTAAGATGCTTAGTTGCCAGTTTATTAGGTGCACCCAATGACGGCATCTAATTATCATCATCAAAGACCATTTTAAGGTGGCTTGGATTAAAGTCAATTAAAGTAATTTTGTGCTACTGAATTGTAACAAGTCATGAATTAATATTGCACTGCAGCTCAGAGACCACTGCAGTGGGTGGTGGTAGTAATTCATTTATCCTGCAGACACAGGAATAGAACTGTCAGCCTTCCAGTTGCAAGCCCCACTTGTGTAATCATTCCCTGCTTCAAATATGAAAATACAGCTGGAAATAAATTACTGTCACTGTGGAGTTAGTAAAATTTTCGCACCTTAATAAGTTTTGGAGATGAAAACGGGGATTATCCTTACATGTGGCCAAAAAGCTGGTTTGGAGCACCAGCTTTGGAGCTGGTTTGCTCTCACAAAAAGCAATGTGAAACCAAAACTAACCTAATCACAGTGTAACAAATGCATGAACCTTGGTTCAGATCCTGGTCCAAACTTTCCAGTGTAGACACACTCTAAATTGATAACTTGAAATGATACTTGTCCTCAAAAATCATTCTAATAAATTTTTGTAATGCATGTCTGACCCCTTGAAAGAGCGGCCCTCACACAAAAACCGGTATACCCTACAAGGGACAAAAACAATGATGTATGTGTGTGCGCTCCACAACAATAAATGGTTTTTCTGCTGTTTGTTGTTGAAACAGGCAACTGGCAGCTGAATGCAATGACTCAGCCTGTGTGTGTGTGTGTGTGTGTCACCCTCCCACACACACACTCACAGAGAAGCACATAGTATTAATGGAGTATCCAGATGAGGTAACAGTACTCCAGTTTCCTCTGTCTCTCCTTTGTTAACTGCTCTAAAAACTAAACACCATGGACCCATGGTCAAACAACAGACCAGTTAATGGCCTGATGGTGTATTCAGTATACAGTCTCTTCATAACAGTGGAGGAAGGGTCCTGTGTATTTCTGTGGTATGTGCACCAGGTAAACCCCTACAAACCCTTCAGGGTTCAGAGGTCAGGGATGCCATTTAGAATGCTGGTGCTGGTCTGATAGACATTCCTCCCATAGTACCAGTGACATGGTCAAACAACAAGGAAATCTGGGAAAACAGACTAGAAATATTTGTTGGTGCAGTTGTCACTTTGACAAATCCAGTTAGCTGTTTACACAGGCAGCAAATGAAAGGAAATCTCAAACTGTACTTTATTCAGTTCTTTACTTTGAGAAGTTTAAACTTGTCTTTTCTGTAAAACCCTTTTAATTCAACAGCAGAAGACAGACTTCTCAAAGAAATTCAAAAAAATATATACTTGTAAAATTTTGATTTAATGCTAACTGTCTGGTCAAAGAAAATATTAAGGAGATTACAAATCTGACAAAATATCGAAAAGTGGTAGTTTTGATATTCAGCAGTTTTTTAGTGTGGCTCTGCTTTGGACAGGATTTTGTACAGGCTCCCTTCATCTCTAGTATGAACAAAAACGCTAAAGTTCAAATACAGTTTTCAACCAACTGCAGCACTGTCTGTCTCTGTCTCTGTCTCTCTTTAATTCCAGACAGATGTAGAGTCATTCTGGCTGCTGTTGCTGTGTTACTGCACAGCCCTCTTTCTTGGAAAATTTAATCTCATTTTTTCTTTTCAGTTTTTTTTTATTCTTTTATTTTTCCCTGTCCTGTTTTTCCTCTGAGTTGTATCACTCTAGCCAAGCCACTCTCTCTCTCTCTTTCTTTGTCTTTCTGTGTCTATGTCCCTCGGCCCTTGTGGAGATCCAGGGGCAGGCTGTGCAGCTGGGAATCAGGACTGTCGTTTTGACTGTGCTGAGTGGAGGCTGACTCTGTTTCACTTGTTTTTCTTTAAGAAGTTTCTACTGTCTATGAACACTTGGGGGGTTGGGGTGTTGCTTAATTTTTGCAGGAGTTATTGTTTTAGTAGTTTAATAAGGGTCTGCTGGCTGATAACCAAGCTGCCGCTAACATTAGCTCACATTGTTTCTAGATGCTCAGCTTGTTTTTAGATTAGGATTCCTTCAGTGTTCATCGATCAGGAGGTTTTTACTGGGAGCTGAATTATCCACCGAGGCCTCATTGAATAAAGCAGTTTCATATTTAAAAATCAATGTTTCTCTGCGACGCGGACACGGGACGTTGAGAGCAGCTTGTTTCTCTGATAACTGAAGATCCAGACATCTGATGACAAAAATCCTCATCTGCTTTAAGATTAGAGTTATAACATTATATAAAGTGATAGTGACAGTGACATGACTTGAAACGTTAAGAAAGTAGTCGGGTGAAAATGTTTTAATGTCCGGCCATCCGTCCGACAGCCGGCACTTGGTGGTTTATTGAACCTAAACGCTCATGTGACAGCAAAGGACAGGAAGAAATAACAAATAGCTTTGGTGACTTAAATGATTTCAGACGATATGCAGCTACAGCTCTGAAAAAGAACTTGATGGAAGCTAAGAAAGTAGCAATAACAACCGATGAATGGACAGCTCTCACGTCTCATTTTTTTGGTAACTGTCACCTGCCGTCACATTGACGGTGACTGGAAGATTTCAGGTTCTGTGCTTTAGATTCTCAGCACAGACGAGACACACTGCTGAGAACTAGTCTTAGTTGTGTTGTTGATGAGCGGAGTTTGGAAGGTAAAGTTGGTGCATCTGTTCACTACAGTGCAAAAAACATGACAACAATGATTATTATTTTTGCTTGAGTGGACAGCATGTGTTAATTATGACATCACGACTAATCGACTTAAACTGGCTTGATTAATCGACTTCAAAGAGTGTTTAAAATCCCCATCACTAGTACAGAGGTTTAATCAACAAAATGTAAGAAGTGTGTCATTATATTATTTAAAAAATGTAAATCAGAATTTTAGACTCGTGGCTGGCAGAGGTGGAGCTAATTTGCATACTGCTGGAAAGTTTATTTTAGCTTCTAGGCTTATCACAGATATATTGATATTTGTGCATACATCATCCAAGTAACAAGAAATTGCAGATCAAAAGTGGCAAAGATATCTTTACAGCAATCTAGAAATGACAGTTACATAGTTTGTCCACTGGAGGGCATTGATAGCTTTAATTTTCAACGGTAAAATGACCGTCTTACATATTATGATCGCAATTATTTAATAACCACGTTTTAACTTGCAAAAATGTTTTATGTCATGCATTTCTGTTAAAAAATATTGGCTGTTTTCAGCAGTATGTGGATTTGTTCATAGGAGCACAATACAAGCACTTTTTTTTAATAAAAAGAAATAATTTTAAAAAATTCAACTTTGTTTAACTTTGACATTTGAATTTGCACAAGGTTATGGCTCATACCAAATAATCACAATGTGAGCAGTTTGATTGTTTGCCCAGGGCACCTTCATTGGTTGTTCTTATTGCTAGTCCACCTGAAGTCCACTTTGAGGAGAGCATGCACAGTTGATGCCCTTGTAGCGTCGTGCCCACGCAGACACAAAAATGGGATGGGGTACATGGACGTCTGCACAGAGCCTCCTACACACATAGATCCTCAGAAAAGTAAAGCACTAGCTTAAGTTCAGCAAGCTACAGTCATTCATACTGCTGGTGGATTATCTGCTTTGCCTTTAATTTTTAGACTGAATTATTGACGTATGATCAAAAAGCCACACTAGTATTACTATGTATGGACTTTGCTTGATGGTAGCTCTTGATGTCATATAAGATGTGTATAATTTTTAAAAATCATTTATTACCTCACTGATTGTAGACTGAAGTATTTGTCAGATTTCAAATGTTTTCAAAATGCCCCCCAAAATCTCATTGTTCAAGAGTCATAGCATGAATAAATGTTCTGTCAAAAAGGCAGAGAAAAGAAGAGCCAAACAGACAATCCACTTGTAGCATAATTACAGATGGAAAGAGTGTAGTTGGCTGTTTGTTAGCCTGTTAGATTTAACAGTACAAAGCAGTATAACAAGGCACAGAAGCAGTGTTAATTATACCCTGAGCTCTGCCACACAGGCCTTTATTGTGTGTGCCATTGATGTTTAAGGGAGATGATGTTATTATAAAGTGTGAGTGAGAGGGTGAAACAAAGTGAGAGTGTGTTTGGGGTTTGTCGGTTGGTCGGTCGGTCGGTTTGAAGTTAACTGTTGACACAGTAAGATGTGAGTGTGTGTATGTGTGGGCGTCCCATTGGCTTGAGAAAACTGTTGATACTGTAAGCCTGTCTGTTTTCCATTGCTCAAACCAAGAGAAAAGTACAGACATTGAACCTGTGTGTGAGTGCGTGTGTGTGGTTGGATATGTGTGTTAATGTTATGGCTTGGAGTATGCCTGGAACAGCTACTGTTTTTTTGTGCTGGCTCTTTCATATGTGAAAACACACACACACTCACACACGTGAAACGGGTCCAGACCAAACCACAGCTACCTCCCATATCCAGACAGCTCTCCAGTAGAGATGGAAAGTATGCAAACCTTCTTTCTGTCTACTGACTTTTGTCTCAGTGTGAATCAAAACAGTGTGGATGAAGACTGATACTGTGAGGCTCTTTCTGCTCTCTATGGAAAGGACTGGATCTGCTGTGACAGAGGTCATGGCTCAGACTTGCGCCACTTGAGGCAGTATCTGCATGACTATAGCCCTCCGAGACACAGAAAGGACTGAGCATAAACTGGCTTTTTATTTTGGGAAATTGACTACACAATATCTGCACAAGAGTCAAGTGTGGTGGAGTTGTGACTGGGAGGTTGCCAGCTCAAATCCTCTCTGACTGGTTTGGAAAAATGTGGGGATGGAAAGTGAATGAGGAATATGCTGGCCTACCTCAGCAATTACTGTGTAGGTGTTTTTAAGCAAGGAACAGTACGCCCCAAAACTCCTCAGCTTTGCCAAAAAAACCAGAACAAATGTACTTTGCCTTCATATCCTGTTTAGCAGTTACATGTCCCTTGTTTCTTCTTTCTGTGGTAAAGTGACCAAACATATGTGACTCCATATCCAGATATGTCCATCAGCTCCAACAGAGTAGGACCCTGTTTACATTACAGTACTTCTCTTTATGACTGTTCAGCTGATGCATATTGGAAGTTGCACTCAACAGGTAGCCTTGGGTGCAGGTGTCTTCAGCGTGATAATCAGACTAAATTTAGCTAAACTTAATTTACCTTTTAAGCTTTAATAGGCTTTGGTGTCTTTTACCAAACAAAAACAGTTGTAAATGAACTCAGCATTGGCTTGCATCTTTCTTCTGTGATTTATAGGCAGCTTTATGGATGTTTATTCATGGTGGAGATTAAAGGTAATAGTACTCTCAGGAAGTGTAAGTCACACTGAATGATATCAGTGATTTTTTGTTTTGTTTTTTAAAGTATTTTTTGGGGCTTTTTTGCCTTTATTTATAGGACAGTGAGAGAGAGACAGGAAATGGAGAGAGTGGGGGAATGACATGCAGTAAGGGTCCGGCCGGATCGGGAGTCGAGCCGGCGTCTGCCTGCTCAGACCACTAGGGCCCACGTGGTATGCGCCCTAACCATTCAGCTATGAGGGCGCCCCCATGATATCAGTTTTTTTAACGTCTGTGTGTTAGGATTTGACTGAGTTATGACTATGATATTTTTGACTTAAATTCACCTCACACACTATCTGTGTTAAATTCACCTCACCTCTCTCTATATCCACAGACCCATGGGGAGGCTTTTGGCTTTATCCTACAGAATACCCATATCCATTGCAGACCATATGTAATTTCCAGATGGTTAATGCGGTCCAGAGTGATGAGTTAAATTACAGAGGAGCACTGAATATTTTATTCCTCTGTAACATTAATCCTGCCTAAATGGCACTTAGGTGATTATTACATTCTTATAAGGTTGTTGATTGGCCCCTTATCATAAGGTTAATGGTTAAATCTCCAGTTTATAATTTGTCCCCCATGTGTTGATTTAGAAAAGAAATTCAAGTCGCTTTGGACAAAAGCAGGTGTCTAATGAAATGAACTGCCACCTTATGGTATGCAAGCTATGATATAGTTTCACCAGCTGGTCCATCAGCAGATATATCAACACATTTGATAAATCGTAATTCATGCCAGGACTCGTGAAGAGTGAAGCATTCCATATGTAATAAAATGTATTAAATGTACTCCACAAGCTGACAGACTGATGCCAGTGGTGTGTTGAAGGCGTTAGCCACGTTTCTTAAGTGTAAGTGTTGGGAGATGGGCCTGGGGACAGTCTTTGTTGAGGACTTGTTAGAACTGGAGCCAGTCTGATGGTTTATAGCTGACTCAGATTCAATTGCTCATTCTCTGCTCTGTCATTATATGATTAGCTCCATAACTCTGTATAAGTGTGTGTTATCTCTACATGCATGGATATATGTGTCTGAGCAGGCTTTTCAGTAGTTACGATGTATTCTTTGTCTATTATTGTATGGCTTGTGAAAGGGACGAAAAGGGGACATTATACAACGTTAGCACACAAATTCAGATATCTGCATGAAAGATACACCCAGAGAACACACTTTTCAGTCATGATTTGTTCACGCTTTTCCTGACTCTTTCTCTCGTTGAAAAGGTTTGTCGTTGGTTCCTACCGCAGATGTTGTTTCTGGCAGGAGCTATTTCAACTGAGGACAGATAGAAGTGGAAAACCTAACTTTTTTCTTACTATGAGGCATTTAGCTTGGGTGCCGCTGTGTGTGTGTCGTAGGAAAATACTACTCTTAAACCACTGTCATGTGACAGGAGCTAAAATTGGTATGTTTTTGAAGGGTTTTTTTTTTTTTTTTTGGTGTGGATGTTTAAAATTGGCAGTGTAGTGGGTGTTTGGAACAAAGTGCAGATACTCCATGCCAAGCAGGTCCTTATATGATGGTAAACTGTAATAATATTTTGGGGATTTGGACCGGTGATCAGACAAAACATGGCATTTAATGGCATCACCTTGTGCTTGAGGATATTGTGATGGGGGCTTTTCACTGTTTTCTGATCTGTCATTGACTGAACAATTAAGCTATTAAAATAATCATTAGCCCAGCCCTAGTACCACTGGATCAATGCATGAATATGAGGTGGTATTTGTGTTTTCCAATGCAGCTAATGATCTGGTTTGTAACTTCCACTTGCAAAAAACATGTTGTGGAGAAGATTTTGTTACCTTTGGACAGAACCAGTCTAGCTGTTTCCCTGTTTCCTGTGTTAATGCTAAGCTAAGCTAACTGGCTGCTGGCTGTAGCTTCATATTTACGGTACAGGGATTAACATAGTATCTATCTCCTTATCAAACTCCTGGCAAAAAAGTGATGTGTATTTCTAATAGAATGTAGAACTGCTCCTTTAACGTCACCACCAAGATATGATACTATGAATATGGTAATAAATGAAAGTAATGGCTCAGAGCTAAAATTGTAGTGGAAAATATTCAGCTTTGAGAAAAGTAGTAGTTTTCCTATACACTTTAATAGTCTGCAGAGTGTGAAAAGTGTCAATATTCAACTGTGGCAGTTGCTTCTTGGTTTAAGTTTTGGCTGACCAGCCAAAGTAGGGTCAGTAGTGTGCTAGGTTTTGTACTATTATCTTTTTTATTGATATTAATGCTTTCAACTTTTATTACTTTATTGTTCATAATGGTATTAATGTTGATTCTGATTGTGTAAGTCACATTGTCACTGACCAGGCAGCCACAACATGTCTTTAATAACCAGCAGTAAGCCTTTTTGTAAGTCAGGGAATGATAAGATTGGGTTTTTTAGAGTAAAATCTCAGTAAAACGTTGATGTCTTGTTGAGTTTTTGTGAATCCAATCACACAGTCATGTGGACTGATCCTTAGCTGAATGTTTCTAAACGTGATCAACCCCCCGCACACCACAGGGTCCTTCTTTGCCTTTGGTTCTAATGTGTGCAGAGGATACTGGATACAGACTCAGAGGCAGTCAGCCATGTCAGTTTAACTGTCCTTGTCTTTCTTGCTCTCCTTCCTCCCGTTCCTCCTGTTAGCAGTATTTTAACCGAGTAGCTCAGTGACCTTGTACTGAGTGTATGAGACGGTTTTCACTGTGTGTGTGTGTGTGTGTGTGTGTGTGTGTGTCAAAGCAGTAAAGCAGAGTGCTGTGAGTGCTTCCTGACAGTTCTGCAGTGCGACCAACTCCACTGCAGCAATACCAGCCCTGTGTGTGTGTGTGTGTGTGTGTGTGTGTATGTATATGTGTGTGTCCATCCGTGTCCACATGCCTCCATTCATGCTTGCAGTCCAAACGACGATTATGAGGAAACCTCTTAACACCAGTCTTGGTTTTACAGGGTTCTGTTTGGGCTCACAGTCATGTTGGTCATTCAGAAACTAGACCGTTAGCTTTGTTCTCACTGCAAGACTCAAAAAGGTTTTTATAATCAACAGCCACCCATCAGATTTCAGAGTGTAGATGCACACTGAGGTGGGATTGCATGCTTTAACTGTGCCACTTGGCTCCACCCTCACAGCCGTGGGTTACCGCACTGACCAATGATATTCCATCACTTGAACAAACCATGAAGTTCCCTGCCCTTATCCAAGCTCTTTTGCAAATATTATTGATTAATATGTTGATTATTTTCTTGATTTAATCATTTGTGCTGTAAAATGTTAGATAGTGGTGAATAAAAAGGTAAATAATACCCATCAGAATTTCACAGCTGACAACTGGAAGTTGATCATTTTGTTTGACCAGCAGTTGAAAACATAAATCTATTCAGTTTTATATCACAAGACAAATTTCCATCCAAGTGTTTTGAGAAAACCAGCAAAAGAAAATTTCCATCCACTACCACTATACTATTTGGAGTTGGATCATCAAGATAAACAAGTGGTGCTGCCAACAATATAGAAGACATGACAGAAATGTGGCATATATGTTTGTTTCATGTTTTTAATTTGAGGAGTGTTGCAGTCTCCTCCACACAGATCAGATGTTTTTGTCACGCTTCATGTACATCATGATTTATTCACAAAAGTCTGTTTCCATAGCACTTATTCTCATTTTGCTTTTTAGCGATACACCAACTTTCCCCCCTCTTACCAGATAATTATTTTGGCAGATTTCCTTAAAAAAAAACTACTTACCCTAATTTTTTATTAAAGTTGTTGCAGAGTAACAGATATGTGGATTTAACTTGCACTAACAGTGAAAGTACTGTGATGAAATCTAGAGTAATCAACTTATAGTTCCAGCTCTAGCTGACTGAGCATGTATGGTCATGCAGGCAACTATTTAATGTTTTAATTCAGTCAATTCTTAATCAGAATTATATCAGAATTAAGTGCTTCCTTAGTCTCACTTGTCTATTGAGAGAGAATCATTTTGCTTGTACACTATAACCCTATCCCTAACAAAGGGAATACTGTCCACAAATTTGGTGTGTCAGTGAAAGTTCCAGCAACCCGCCATGTCAGATTGGATGTAGGAGAAATGCCATGATGAATCAGCCAAGTTGCATGCAGTGTGAACACATACTTCCTGAAAACATCTCCAAAACACCAACTTTTACATCAGCAGCTACAAAATCAAACATGTAAAACTGCATGTCCTGTAAATCTAGCTCAGTGAGTAGTAGAAATAATTTTGCATTCATTTTTTTACTTAAGTAACATTTTTCAAATGTTGATTTACAACATTGACACTGAACTTTACACTGCAGTGCAGTTCTGTTCTGTTTTATTCATTTTCTTCTGCCCTCTGGTGCTGGCAGCTTGTGCCCCATCTGAATAAAAAAGAAAGCAGGCTGCAGATATAACCCGAGGGCAGTGCAAGAGAATGCATGCAGTAATGTGACCTGACGGCTGGCCTTGTCTAGGCAGCGCTGTGTGGGATGGGTTGTGAGTATGTGTGTTAGCTGGTTACCAGGCAGACCAGTATGCATTTACCTCTTGCAGCTCAGCTGCAATCCACTGACTGTGGCAGGGTTAAGGGTAGGGCTGTGCAATATGAGCAGTATCTCATTTCTTTATATTTGACATTTCATATCCACAGAAGGATTCATATTGCAATATACACACTTTCTATACATTTAATGAATAAATACTTTACTTGAAATGACCATGTTTATTTTTATTATTTTGAATCTGCTGTGGAGATGTTTGTGGCATGATTTGCAAAGTATGATTTTCTGGTTCATGTCAAACTTATCATACCCAAAGCACATCCCACACAAACACAAGTAGACCTTCTTTTAGTTACAAGCTCCTTGTTTTGTCTTGGCTCAGAGTCCTTCTCCTGTCCAGAATGACCTTGTTCTGTGTAATGTTCACTCTCCTCCATGTTTGTTTGTGTTGCCTTCATGCAAATTTCCAAAAGCGTCATCGTGTCATCGCGATAAATATTGCTATAAAGAGTATGATTCGTATCACAATGGAATAAACTATAACAACACTGTCATATTGCACAGCCTTAGTTGAGGGTTTGATTCCCATTGGATCTGTATAATACTGGCAGCGAAGAAGAGTTCATTTCGTAAAACTTGCCTTAGTAGCACCTTCACAGCAGTTTACTGAATTGGAAATACACTGTGGAGTAAGTGGCACTAGATTTTAATTGTCGGCCTGTCTCTATATGTCTGTGGCCTTCAGCTGCTATAGACTAAACTGTCTGCTGTCGAGACAAGCTACTCTAAATAGGGGTGTTGGGGGGGCATCTGCCACACTCATGCCTTAAACTCTGTATCTCATGCACTCTCATGCTGTCTTTCTACACTCATGAGGACCGTCACTGAGATAATGCATTCCCTACACCAAAACCCTAACCCTACATATAGCTCCAAACTTAACTTTAAAGCCAAGTCTTAATCCTCAAACAGCCCTTTGAAATAGTGAGAACTGACAGAAATGTCCTCACTACAATGGCTTAAAACTGACAATGGTCCTCACAAAGATAGTAATACAAGGCCACACACATACACATGGATTCCATATCCTCCAGGATCAAATGAATGCATATTTCCCAGTTATGTGATGTTCAGTGAACAGTCCCAGTATGAGCACCAGGCTACAGTGTCACTAGTTTAAACTTGCATTCAGGTTGCAGTATTAATATTTAAAATAGCAACAGAGGATAGCAACAGAGGATTAAAGGATTCTTAGTAGTTTGACACATAATCTGTAGAATCACATCACTTTTATCTTAACACTGTGCTTAACTGTTGTGGGAAACTGTTAGTTTATTCTTATTTGACCTTCAAAGGCTCCCTCATCAGGTGTGGACTGCATGAAATGAACAGATTTAGAGACTCTTTAGCATTTACTTGCAATGTCATAAGGATTTTCAAAATGGCAAACTTCATTTTGGTTGGAGTGTCCTGCCAGTCTTTAAAATACCTCTTGTTTTTGTGCCCAATCCCTTATTTTCATTATTAATTATTCTGATGATTATATTTGTTTGATCAATTGATTGACTGTTTAGTCTAAAACACTGGAGAAGAGTGTAAAATTCCCGTCACAATTATTAATTACAATAAACCTGATAGGCTACCAAATTGTTGCAGCTCTGCTGTTAGCAGTACTGTCTGAAACATAGTCCAAGACCATGTTGTGTAGCATCACTGATCTATTAACATAAGTAGAATCAAAATACATTGAGACCTGGGCAGAACTAAATATTTACTAAGTGCTGTTTCTTTGTGTTGTCATCAGGATTTTTACTTGATGCTTTGAAGAATCAGAATGATTAAGTAATGGATTAGAAATTGTGCACAAAGCCTTTATTGTTTCAATTAAAAGTTTGCCAATTATTCTTGTAATTTATTGTGGAAACTATAACCATGACATTATACACACTATTAACCGCGCAGACCTCTTAAATCAGATTTCCAAGTCCCATTATGAGTGAAATAATGGAGAGGTAAGGCTATTGTTTTCAGTCCGAAATTTTAAAGCCTCTGTTTTGGCAGGCTGCATTGTTTCATAATACCCTTTAATGCGGCCTGTTTGGCAATGCAGAAGTCATCAATCTGCTGGGAAGGAGAGCCAGCGCTTCAGCATTTTAAAGCCTCAGCAAACATATTACAAACATATTAGTATTCTGCAGTAGATGACCTCAGAAGTAAAAAATATACTTTCCAAGATAAGGAAACCAAGTCAAAATCAGAGACATAATATTGTCATATATAAGAAATATGAAAAATATGACCCAAAACTTAGATATTGACCCTCAAAAGATGTGAAACTCAAATCTGAAGATATGTAACATGAGAGGTCGGCAGTCTCAGAAGTAAAAGTATTAGAGCTCTAACAATTAGTCACTTAATCGATATGTTGATCAATAACTTCATTACTGGATTACTGTTTTTTTCAAGCCATTTTAAGGGCAAAAATGCTAAAGGCCCTCAGGTTACAGCTTCTCCAAGATGATTTTTGGATAACAATAGATAAAACAATAAAATAAAATAAGACAAGACACAGGACTAGACCCAACGATTGATCAGTTAATCCCAAATAAAATGTTTGATCGGGTTTAATCGATAATGAAAATAAATAAGATTTACCAAGATTAGGAGACTCAATCAAAACTTTAAACTACACAAGTTGTGTTGACATCAATCCTAACATCAATAATGAAAATAAATAAGATTTACCAAAACATGAATGAGACTCAAAACTATTAATAGCTGTATCACATCACAGTGTTTATCAAAGTTAGATATTTGCAGATATGTTATGCTAAGCTATGTGGGCTATAAAGAGATCCTGGTTGCAGTCTACTGGTGTCTGTTGGTGTCTGTTTTGGATGTGTAGCAACAATCTGTCAGTGTCGAGGGGGTTTGTGCCTTGGTTTGAATGCAGTATTTGAATTTTTGAAGGGAGAAGGGTCCACCTTAAATGAGGTCTTTCAAATGAAAGCTAACACTTCATTTGTCTGTCCTTTTTTTTTTTTTTTTTCAGGTCAACAGAATGATGACAATGAAGACAATTAACAACCCAAATATAACAAAACAAAAAATAAATATTTACAGTAAAGATAATCCACAAAGCTATCGGGGAATCTCTGAATCAGTGCTATTCAATAGGAGAGACTAACCGCAAAAAGAATATTTATAGCACTAAGAGATCGTAATTAACCCACAATCAAAGACATTCAGCACACCAATCTGCAGAGTTATTTACAGAGGGCAACCACAAGCTGTTTTGAAACAGTTATTAGCTAATTCTTCCTAATACTTTCCTGTGAAGTAATCAATTGCAACACAGTGGGATGAGGAACTATTTTAAATGACACATCAGTTTTTAATGCCTGGAATGAGATGGACATGTGAAGTTGATATGTCACAACAACAGTCCTAAATGGAAGATACATGAAGTAAAAGAGATCATAGAAAGTGCATTTTTTGCTATTAAACACATTCTGCTGTGTGGCAACTCCTGACAACTGAAACAACTCCATAGCAGAGGTTGAAAAGGAGGTGACAATCCACTCAGAGAATCTTGAATAGAATAGTACTTAACACCAATGATGGTGGTTGTATGATTCATGTCATGAGGAAAATTCCCTCACATGGATGACAGAGAATGTCTATGGCTCAGAGGGCATAAGCTCTATCAGGTTTTTGTCACACATGCCTGTTTGTGTTATAGATTAATTGTTGATTGTGATCTTTTTCTGAGTTTTAATGACAATAACAAACCTAACTAATGCTTGCATTATCTTGTAAAATAAGAGTGTATGCTGCAGTCAATTGATGTCAACTTGCCAATGGATGGTTGCTGGTTTGAGTCCCCAGACTAGGAGGGTCAGCAAGTACCACTGACATACAGATGTACTTATGAGCAGCACACTGGCAGAGAGCAGATAACTGTGTGTGTGTTTGTCCCAACAACAGCGTTCTTGTTGTATCAGTCATCAGCTACTGATCATATGAGAGCTGCTAATGATCTTATGTAAGCTGGGATTGGAGTTTGTGTGTGTGTGTGTGTGGGAACAGCGTATCTTTCTTTCTTTCACAGTGGAAGTTGATTTTTCATTTTTGTGCATTTGTACTGCACGCATCCATGTGATAGATGAAATCCCTGCTACTCCCAAAACACTCACTCAGACACACACATATTTAAGTTTCACACACACACACACACACACACATGCTTTCTTCACTCATTGTGCTTGAGTATGAATTGTTAAAAAAGACTTTGAAGTTTTGACATGATGAGCTGTAATGATTATGAAATGTCACTGATTCTCAGCTGACTCTGCAAATGACAGATCAAGAAAGTCACTGAAGGGAAAAGGGAAGGAGGAAACAAAGGTGGAGTGAAGGGAGAGGGACTCAAATTGGCCTCTAAAAGAGACCAGTGGATCAAGAGAGACAGAAATAGGGGAAAAAGGGAGAGATCTGCAAGTGTCAAATGTTGTGGCCTGGGTTGTAAGTATTTTAGGTCAGTACACATCCAGCCTGCTTAGTATGATAGAAATACACCAGTTTTCACCCATGAGGCGTATTTGGTGTGTGATAAGCTGCTGAGGGTGGGTATGGAGTTGCTGAAGATGTATTATCATACTTGATGGAGCTGGGTCAGCGGTTTTCCCCTGCTTCTGAGTCTTTGTGCGTAGGGATTAGACTAATTCTGAACTGATGCCAAAGATAGAACTGATCTTTCTATTCCCCAAAATGACAGAACAAGGGCTACCAACAATTAACACAATATTTAGCCATCCGCTTGTAAACGCAGCCAACTGTCAGAGCCCTGTGGCTTAATGTGGCAAGGTCAGCAGGAAGGAAGACCACGTGTCTCCTCCAAAGGAAATATGATCATGTTTAATAATAAATTTTCTGTGTCTCTCAGAAAGTGACTGAATTCATCCAATTTGTTTTCAGTTGAGCTGAACTTGAACTGTGTTGCAGACCAAAAGGTAAAACAACATTTGACTGCCTTACCATTTCATACCCAACAAGGGAAAGTTCTGTTCTATGTTTATATATTGTGGGCTTTCAAGAAGTCGTCAGGTTACTTAGCAACACCCACCCTCCTCCAGCTAGGGGACTTGACATCGTGGCTCCTCTCCAAATAGCAAAAGTCGTTTCATATCCTGTCCGGGGATGAGGTGGGTGGTGCAGGTAAACAGGCAAGGTTGTGTTATTTGATGTTGTTTCACTTTGTCTGGTGCCTCTGCCGCCTAATTCAGGTGGCAGTGCTGGACAGGTGACTCCTCAGATTTAGGTCACAGGAGTCAGACAGCCCTCTTTACTATGCTGGCAAACCAACCCCATTCCCAGAATTTAGCCTACTTATGGTGTGGAACCCAGAATACTTTCATACACACCGCTTGTCATAAGCCCTCGGTGTCGAATTATGCAGTCATGTCGCTAGCCTACAAATGCCATTTATCCATTTATTTTACTTGTAATGGGGACGGCGAGGTGATTTAAGTCGGCTCTCATGACAAGGACATGTTTGACAAGGGTCATTCTGTCATATACAATTACATGGAGGCTTCTTTGATTATGTCTTAACATTGAACCAACCCATGTAATGCTTGTCCGGTGTTTCTTGAATTCTTCGCTGGTTGACAGCAAGCACTAGGCACGGTTTTAAGCAGGGGTAGAATGTGATGGTATCTGTTATTTTTATGTCTTTGAGTCGAGTGCTTTATTGTAAAGAAAATTCTTTAGTCAATGACTGTGTTGCAGTGGAGGAAGTCGCGGGAGCTGCTTTTCTTGTTGTTTGTTGCTGCTTGTCAGACCCTTGAAACCAAATAGTTTCCAAAACAGCTGAATTGGTTTTTATCCTTTTTGTTTGACCAAAGGCCTCTTCCTCCATCGACCTGTTAAACATGTCACAGCCTGGCTGAGAGTGCAGTTTGGGCTTTAACCTGGAAGGCTGTAAGCTGCACGACTGTAAAGGAAAGGGATATTCAGAGTTAATGCACAAGATAGCGGAGCATCATTACAAAACAGAATGCTGCATAATATTTGTTTTATCTTTGATTATCTTGTTTCTACAAATGTTGGAAGTCAAAAATAGTAATTGAATTTTTTTTTTTTGCACAGCCTTACTGTATGCCCGTATGTGAACCTTTGGGTACTTCTGATTTGGGACTGTTTGTGATGGTTTGGGGTAGGCCCCTTAGCTCTAATTAGGACAAATTGTAATGATACAACCATATTTTAGACAATAGTGTGCTTCCAACTTTGTTGCTTATAGTTCTTCCTGTTTTACCATGACAAGGTCGTCTGCACAAAGCCAGATAAATAAAGTCTAGTTAACTCAGTTTGCGCACAAGAATGGCTCCCACAGGAGTTCTCGACCAACCCCAGTCAAACACCCTGGGACAGGCCTCATCTCACAGCATCACGCCACCTCGTGAATGCCTCGCTGAACGATCAAATACCTGCAGCCAGGACTAAAATTCAGGAACTTCCAGAAAGTAATACAGATTCAGCTGGCCTCCAGCAGTTCCTGGCACAAGTTTCCCAACATGGTGTGGAAGCTTCCAGCCCCAGCAGTGGGCGATAATTCTCCCCTCCCCACTTCCAGCTGAGCTTTCTCCTCCTGCCTCCCTACCAAGCTCTCCGGCCTCCTGTCCCCAAAGTGCACCCCTGCCACCCAACCTTTACTAGTGTTTTCCCCTCAAACTTCTTACAAACCTTGGTCCCATCTTCCTTCAATTGCCCTCTCACCTGTGTCACCAACACCACCCCCATGTGATGGTTAAAAGCAATAAAGTTTCTCAACGGTTCCCAAATCAACCGCCTCCTCTGCCAAAGCAGCACAGCCTCCCTCTTCAAAACCTTGCCCTCTCTCCTTCCTCCTCTTCTTTGAAATCTCCATTGTAGCCGCTACTCCTCTTTGGTCAAACAGATTGTCAATCAATTCCAGGAAACGCTGCCCCCTCCTCTGCCTGCCTCCAACTCCATGGGATCAAGTTCACTGCACCACAGTCTCCTCAGGCAGGTCAAAGGCCAGCCAGTGCTTCAGCCAGGGCGTTGTATCCAGTCTGAGACACCGCGCCCTCCTGACAGCTCCCTAGGAGATTTTCCTCTCTCATCATGATCCTCCTCCAAGACAGGCTCCCCTATAAAGAAGTCGCCTTCCACCTCATCCACAGGATCCACTAAGCGAGGGCCTCCACCAACCCCACAGAGAGCTTCCTCTATCCGATCTAGTTCAGGTGAGACCCAAGATGAGAGGCCAAAGAAAGTGGAGAGCCTAGTCAACAAATTTGGTCAAGCTCCTCAGACGGGTACCTCATCCAGCTCCTCCTCAGCAACTGGGTCTCCCTCAAAAGATTCCTCTACACTTCCTACTCCACTCCCTAAGCCAGGGAAGCTGAACTTGGCAAACCTCCCATTGGCACTCCAGGGGCTGCAAACAGGCCAGCACCATCAGCCTTCTGACTTCCCATCCCCTCCTCCCCCACCTCCCCCCCTCCCAGCCTCCTCACCTCGACTCATCCCCTGACTACTTCCCACCTCCGCCCAGTGACTCTGAGCTATTCCCTCCTCCTCCTCACCCGTCAGAGTTCCATCACCCCCCTAAGGTCGCTGTGGTGAACCCCCAGCCTCAGATGCAGCCACATCAACAGCCGGCAACCTCCTCCTTGACATCATCGTCATGGAAACACAGCTCACTGAAAAAGGGGGCAGTCCCCCCTCCAACACTGAACCGGCGAACCAGTAACTCCACCCAGTATGACAATACAACTTCAATGCCCCTCTCTCCGCCTCCACTGTCTCAAACACCACCTCCTTCCTTGTCCTCTTACTCTTCCTCCTCCTCTCCTGCCCCCCCCACCTCCCCGAAGTCAGCAGGGCCAGGCTCCCTGGCACTAAAGCCTCACTTCCTGGAAGACCTTAACCGAACCCTTAAGAGGAAGTCAGTGTCTCGCCATGGCTCACTCACCTCTTCCCACCTCATCCCCTCCTCTAAGATGGAGCCTGTGGGCACCATGGACGACATGGCGCTCCTTCCGCCACCCCCTCCAGAGCTCCTGCTGCAGCAGCAGCAGCAGGGGGTCCGAGGACACTCCCACACTTTGTCTCGCCACCACACACACTCCCACTCCACCAAACATGCCAACATCTCAGGCTATGCAACACTGCGGCGAGGCCCACCTCCCGCTCCTCCAAAAAGGGACCAAAGCACCAAACTGACCAGTGAGTGGTAGGAAGTAAGGACAGTGGGTGGAGCCTAAAAAATTGAACTATTTAGGTCTCATCGTTCCTGCAGAGAAGAAATAATCAATGTCTGTCTTGACTTGTCCGTCTCTCCTCATCCTAAACCATCCACCCTTGGATCTCCGAGCAAGTACCAAGCCCTGTTTCCTACTCTTAATATCAGATTATGATTGTTCCTATTATCCTCATTATTACTATCATTACCAATAGATGTTTAATCCAATGACATGAGTAAAAATATATATATGTATATATATCTGTATACAAGCAAGCCAGAAAAATCCCCTATCAAGCTTTTTTCACAATGTCTGTGCAGCTTTGCATTGAAATATACAAAAGACAAGACTTGAACGACAATGGCAACAGAGACACTTTGCTGCAAAATAACTGGTACTGCATGGAGCCATGGCAATGGAAGTAAAGTTACCGAAGAATGGAAGGAGGGATTAATGGAAGGATGCGAAAGTGAGATGATGTGTATAGAAATGTTGGGGGGAGGTGGGGGGAGCAGGGCACTCTTAGAAGGAGCATTGCCATTTATTTCAAACATTTTTTGTGTGTGTTTTTATATAAGATTATTTAATACTGGAAAGATATTGTTATTATAATTATTTTAAGTTTTTATGAAGTGTCTGAAGAGAATGAGTTTGACTGGACATGGGTCTCTATTCTCAAAATATGAAATGTTGATGTGGTTGCCAAACTAGCATACAGCTTGTTGCACAGAGTTTATATTTACATAATTTGATCTAAGCATATTTCTTGCTGATTGGTTGGTGACTCCTAAGAGAGAAGACTTGATGCTTAAATGCACACTGATTTAACAGATACTTTTTGTAAGTCAGCTAAAAGGCTGCGCTCAAACAGAACCTCCTCTAGTGTGAGCTCAGCCTCAGCACATAAGTCAGCAAATTCAAACAAATTTCTACAATTTCATCACTGACTTGATTACCACTTTGTTTAAACAGACTGTTCCATTAATTTATCAGTAAGTCAGTCAACTTTGCAGTTAATACTTGATAGCTTGCAGACCAAGCAGCTAGTTGGCCATAATGAACTCTGTAACTCTGAAGGAAGGTTATCATCAGTTTGCTAGTTAATAAATCAGTCACTTGTTTGTCATCTTAATGAGTGGTCAGTCACTTTGCTTGTTAGTTATAAAAGGTGAGTCCACTTAGCACCTTTAGTGACCAGAGTAGCCCTAGGGAACAAGTGCCTGAAACACAAAAACACTAAAACTGCACACATTTGTGTGGTAACATTATATCCAGCAACTTTACCGCCAATGATGCCACTCGTGAGGTTTTGACATTTTGAAGCCTGGCGCTTAGGTTTACCTTTCACACACTGCCATCTTGGTCAGGTACTGATAAAAAAAGATCCTAATTTAGAGCAAACCTAGGAAGAGCTGATGTTGGACAATGAGCAGCAGTTAACATGGGTGAGAGTAATAGGCTTAAACATCTGTCAGTCAAGAGAAAATACCCCTCTTCATCATGACAGCTCGTATCAGAACAGGTTGAGGTACAATTTTTAACCAACACTGCCTCTCTAGCACCCCTCGGGCACTATGTGCCCATGCCCAGAGGCCTGCTATTAAATTCTTTACATTTGCAACTAGGGTGGCAATTAACAATTATTTTAATTATCGATTAATCTACAGATTATTTTGTCTATCTATCAATCATGCATTTTGTCTATAAAATGTCAGAAAACAATGAAAAAAGGCCAATTTCCCACAGTTCACCATCACATCTTCAGGTGTCATTTTGTTTGATCAGTAGTCCAAAAACCCAAAGATATCAGTTAATTGTAACAAAGAAAAGCATTAACTCCTCACATTCATGTTTGGCATTTTCACTTTTAAAAAGACAAAAATAATTATTTGATTATTAAAATAGTTGCCTACCAATTTTCTGTTGATTGAGTAATGTATAACCTTCCTGAGCTCCCATATCCAGTAGTCATTGTTCATTCTTTAGCTGGGGTCATTTCTGTGGTTTGCCTCAGTTTCTGCTATTGTAGACAATTACATTTATCTTACTGTAACTTCAAACTCTAGCCTCCTCTACTGTCATTTGTATTTTTACAAATGAGTGCACCTTTTAGCCAAATTGCAACTACATTTTATGTTTAGAGTGAAAATCATTACCTTAATCATTACTCAACTGACCAATAATTAATTTGCAAGTTTTAGAATTACTGCAGCTATTTTTTTCCAAGCAAAAATTCACTGATTATAACATTATAGTCAACAAATTCAGATTTTTCAGATTTGTTTTCACCATTTTCTTACATTACTGACATTAAACTAAAGTGCTTCAAGGTTCCCACACAAAAAAATAAATGAATAAATAATTTTTTTTTTAAATAGTGCGAGGAGGCAGTTGCAAGCACTCTAAAAGCAGTGGCTCTTGCTTGATGGATACAACCTGAGTCACTTTGGGAATGAGCTAGTTAGCTAGTACATCAGTAAATAATTTCAGATGCCTATGAGTCTGTTTTTTGCAACATGTTTGAAAAATGTTGTCTTAGTCAGCAAGGTAGTCACATTAGTCAGTTTATATCAGTTTATATAGCCAGTCAGAACCCAGTCAGTTTAGTAGTCTTCTTCTTTATCCAAGTATACTTCCACAATCTTATGCAGAAACATGGTCTGTCATTTTAAAGAAATAACTGTGTCTAGATCAGCTGATAAAGGCTCTATCATTTCCTTGTCAGTTTTTTTACATTTTATATGCAGCTGAACCTAGATCTGTCACCTTTTCTTTCCTCCCTTGCAGTCACTAGCTTAAAATTGTCTGCATAACACATCATCACCACCAGTGCAACAGCACATATGCCAAAAATGTAATATTGCTGCCCTGTTTTTTTGTTTGTTTGTTTGTTTTGTTTTGTGCAATCAGTTCCGTTTTTGAAGTACTTAATTTTAATGTATAATTCTGATAAAATTATTTCAATTTGTTTTTACATCAAACTTGTCTGTTTTATGATATTGATGGAAGGGAGAATTCATTCAAGAGAAGTACTTCCTATGCCCACTGCCCTGCAGGAAAATAATCACAAGGCCTACATCATGGTGTATTTCAGTGACACTCACAAACAACATACAGTTTAAAACTGATCAATGTCAATGAAATGTCTTTTGCTCAAGGACACCCAGTGGAGCACATGTCTGTTATTGGTGTCAAACCTGCTGTTGCATTTAAAATAAAAGAGGAAAATGAGTCAAACTGAAGTTAAGATTCTAGAGTTTTTACACAAGTCAAATTTATTCTCAGGCCTTGAGTGTTTTGAGGATGGATATTCAGGTATGTTTGAGTCATTGTGAACTGTTATTTTGACGTTTCATGCAGTGGCACTACCTAGCCCCTGACAGCATACTTTGCATTATATTAAACCAAAAATATCACACTAGTCAACACTCTCAGTGAATCTGAAAGTATTAATGCCTCAAAATAATTTTTTTTGAGGTAGCGTTTTAAACAAATGAAGTTGTCTATGATGTGTGTGGCTTTCAAGTAGTTTAAATTGTGGGAAAATTGTCACAACTGACAACAAAGTTGGAAAATGGGTTCCACCTATTTTTAAAACTCTACATCACAACTTGTGAACTCTGAATTATCATAAATTTCAAAGTTACAAAGTTGTGAATACAGTATCGGTACATTAAATCTCATTTGAAGGTTGCAGTTTCAGAAAAATTAAAAAGTCAGAAAACTCATTGGTTTCCATCCCTCTCATAAAGATTTGTGTGAGGCATAATAAACAGATAAACAGGAGTATCTCCTGTTGTCTTGCCCAGACGCTTATGAGAAATAAAATGTTCAAAACAAGACCAATGTTTAACACAGTAGTGTTTTTACAAGTCATTTCAAGTACAGAGGCAGCAGCGCCCTCTGCTGATGAAAGACAGGGATTGAAAAGCTTACAGCACCTGGTATTCCCAGGTGGTCTCCCATCCAAGTACTAACCAAGCCCAACCCTGCTTAGCTACCGAGATCGGGCGTGCTTTTTTTTTTTTTTTTTTTTAGTTATCAAAGTAATGATCAATTTACAGTATTTACAAGCAATCACATGCAAAAACACACACAAAAAAGGAGGTTTGATAACCTACATATCAAAACCCAGAAAACATAACTATATAGATAGACCTCATGTCTTCCAAAACAAAAACAAACTCAACTAAAAGTCAAGAGCTAAAATTAAACCCACTCTTATCATCAACACAAATAAGCCCACACCCATTAACAAAAAACTTTTCAGACAAATCCTTACTCAAATATTTAAACATTAAATAAACATCCCTCCTTAGCAACAACTCAAACAACAAACAAACATCCACCCTCTTCCCTTCAAAATATGCCAGGTTTCTTCTTGACCATATTGCGTACCTGGTATGACTAAAAACAAAACAGATCAAATAATATTTACATCCTTCCTCTCTCCACACATACCAAAAAATAAAAAAATTTTCCAGTCTCTTCCAGTAAAATCTTCTTTACATACATCACATTATCTTCATACGTTTTTATTTATTTGGTGAATCACTTTTGTGTATTTCCTGTTGTGTCGCAATTTAAAATCAAAATTTTCACAATCTAAACTGTTATACTTTAAATTTTCCCAAATTGTTTTCACAGTCAGATCTGGAAACACTTTTATCTACACATTCTCAGATGTTGGTGGTTTCACTTCCTTTCTCAACAATATCTTATAATTTTTACTTTCATTAGAGACAAGTGTTTTTTCTCTTCTATTTGTTCAATATATAAATATGGTGAACCACCGTCCCCCAATTGTACAGTCTCCCCTTCAATCACATTTACTCAGCTCCTGGGCAGACTTTTTTTGATATTTTCAAAAGTATTTTCAACTGTGATCCTATCTACCTTGTCATGCCACTCCACCACACTATCATAAATAGCCCTGGTTGGTAGAAAACCAGGTACATATTCATAAACTATATCCTTAATCTCTCTTACTCCAGCTAACATGAACAATCTTTTATAGAGCATCTTCCCATTCCCTTTAATCTGTGGGTTCAGAAATGGTGGTTGATTCAGTATTTGATTTATGTTTTTACATTCATATTTTATGTTCTCAATAAAGTCTGCCCCGGCACTAAATACCTCTTGATATAAAACTGGTATCTTTTCCACCATGCTTTTCTTCATCCCCATAAACAAACTATTTTCCCCACATCCCCCACTTTTATACAAAAAATCTTTAAAAAAAAAAAAAACTGTCTCATTTTCCAAAAATGTAATGCTTGTTTTATTTTATTTAGAATACCTGACCAGGTAGCATCTCTAGCTTCTTTAGCTTTCACTCCAATATTCACCCCAGATTTTAATGAAATCTGTTGTTACTTTAAAAGGAATATCACATTTTGCTGTGTCTATGTCCTCCACACACATCAACTCTGTTTTTTCAATGTTTACTTTAGCTCCAGATGCTTTTCTATACATTTCAATGTTTCATGATTCTTTTGATCCTGTCCGTGTTTCTTACTGTGAAAGTTGTGTCATCCGCAAATTGATGAATCACACTATTTACACCTTTTGAAATTTGAATGCTTATTATTTCATAATCCTTTTTTTACTAGTGCTACAAGCAGTTCAACTGATATTGAATAAAGTAAAGCAGACAGAAGACATCCTTGTCTAACTGATCTTTCTATAGGAAAAACATCAGTGAGAGATCCATTTGCTTTTACACAGCTTTTTGCATTGTCATATAGAGGCATTATCCAATTCACTATTCTGTTACGAAACCCATATTTTTTCCATTACCTGTTTCAAAAACCTATGCTCTACTCCAGGGGTGTCAAACTCAATTGCACAGGGGGCCAAAATTCAAAACACAGTTTAGGTCGCGGGCCGAACAGGATAAACATTTATTGAACATACTTAAAACTAAATATTTTTTGAACATAAATAGGAATAAAAACAGACAGGAATATTATTCCGGAATAAATAAACTTAAACTTAAACTAAAAAAACACCTGAAAAAATAAATAAAAATTGTGACAGTGCTTGTGCTTTAAGTAAACGTTAAAATAACAAATCAAAACATTTGAATTTCTTTGCTTTTATGTCATTTTATCAGAGCTGGATGCTTGGCATCTTTTTTTTAGCAACAAGTTCTTTTATGTTTGGTGTGAGGTCCTGTGTTGTGGAGATTCTCAGGATGGACTGCACGTGCTTATCAGTGTGTGCTGTTTGATGTCTTCATCACTGAGAAGAGCTTCTCACACAGATATGTGCTACCAAACATGCACAAGGTTCGAGCCGCATGTAGACGGAGCTGGGGCATTGCTGCGGGAATGGAGTGAATAAACTGTGCGGGCCCTGCAGTGTCGTACTTTGCCTTTAGTGTCCCATTACACTGCAGCTCAATCAGCTCCATCTGAATCTGCACAGGTGCAGTTTCCACATCGACGGCAAATGGGTTGCGAAGCAATTCGAAATTCTTTTTTTGTGCTTCAAAGTCACCAAAGCGTCATGCGAACTCAGTGCGCTCAGTTTATCAGCAAAGTGCACATTTGATTAACGCGGGAAGCGTTCGGCAAGGCAACTGAAGCGCTGCATTATGGGATCTGTAGTTTATTGTGTTATCAGTGCTTCATATCGCCGGGCCACTAATGACAGTAATATAAAATGATCTAGCGGGCCGGATATAATTGCATGCCGGGCCGGATGTGGCCCGCGGGCCTTGAGTTTGACACATGTGCTCTACTCTATCAAAAGCTTTATTCAAATCTAAACTCAATACTGACTAGAGATAGACCGATATGGTTTTTTCAGGGCCGAAAGCAATACCGATTATTAGTAGTCAAGGAGGCCGATAACCGATATTTGGAGCCGATATTCATTTGCAGTAAAAGTGAAAATATTGGCATCAAAACTTTGAATAATACAAATTCCAACACTTAACTTCGTTTAAATGCCTTTAAGCATATGTTTATTAAACAGCTTTTCAGATTTGCAACATGTTAAAGGTTTTTTTTTTATCTTAGTCAATAGACATCTTTGTTTTAAAATTCTAACAAAAAGTGCAGGGAGCTCCCAGGCTCAGCAGCATGTCTTATAAAGTTAAATGAAAACTTAAAAAAATAAATAGCTCCATAAAGTTTTCTACAGTAAATAAAGTTTTCCAAAATTTCAATAAAACTAAAATGTTATTTTATCTTTCACTTAACTTTGTTTTAAGTTCAAACAAAAAACAAAAAGTGTAGGGAGTTCCCAGGGTCAGCAGCATCTCTTAGCTCTGGGCTTCTCCACCCGGCCAAACCTTTTCTCCTCTCCGCCGTGTGTGTGAGCACTGTGCATGCACAGCTTTCACTGCTGATTGGCTGTTACCCGTGCCATGGCTCTGCATGTAACCAATCTGCTGCTGTGCGGTGCTGTGGGTGGGACAATGCTGGAGACAGAGTAGTGGCTGCAGACAGAGAGGCGTAGCTGCATCAGAGACAAAATAACCCAGTTTTAAACTGGTCTCTTATCGGCCCTCGGATTAAAAAAAAAAGGCCGATGCCGATATGCGTCAAAATGCCGAATATCGGCGCCAATAATCAGCCCGGCCGATAATCGGTCTATCCCTAATACTAACCCTCCTTTACCATCCCTATCCATGCTCTCAACCACTTCCCTGATTGTGCATATTGTATCTGTTATCTCCCTGCCCGGTATGCTATATGCTTGTGTTGGAGATATAATAGTACCTACCACTTCCTTTATTCCATATTGCAAATACCTTCGTTAAAATCTTGTAATCTGTATTTAGTAAACTCAAAGGCCTATAACTTTCCAGTCTCAATGGACTAACCCCAGTTGCCATTGATTCTGGAACTTCCCTCCTTTCCTCCATACATCTGAACACCCTCCATAGTATTGGTGCTAAGATATCTGAAAATGTCTTACAGAATTCATGTGTTAATCTGTCTAAACCTGGGATTTTATTCAGTTTTGTTTGTTCTATAGCTAATTTCCTTAATTGTTATATCCTCACATATCTGTTTGTCTTCCTCACATAACTGTACATCAGTGTTTTCGATTACTTTATCCACACAATCTTGATGGATTATTTCTTTCTGAAACAGTTTTCTATAGAAAGATTCCACTATCTCTAATATTACTACGTAATCTGTGATCTATTTCTGCTATGTGATTTTTTGCCTGTTTCTTTTTTTCCAGGCTGAGAAAAAAAAGCACTTTTCTCCCCCTCTACAACATACTGAGCTCTGCTTCTAACTATTGCTCCAGCACATTTTTCTTGTTCATAATTCTCCATTTCTGCTTGGAGCTGCATAAAACCCACCTTATCGTGGTCTGGATCATTACCGATTTTTCCTGCTTCTCTCTCTAGTTTTTCTTTCAACTCATTTTCCTTATTCTTTCTCATAAAGTTCCTCTGTTTCGCATATCTAATACTTCTCTGTTTTATTTTTTGTTTGACCATTTCCCACCATACACACATTGTCTTCAAACAAGGGGTTTTCTTTTTCATAATTTACGCAGTTAACAATCATCTTTCTGTACGACTCTTCAGTCAACAGGTTTCAGTTAAGGCACCATACTCCCCCTCCCTTCCCTTCCTTTTTACTCCCCAACTTACACATCAAGCATCTTCTACACTGGTGTCAGCCTCCAACGCACCCAGCGACCACATACAGCCACTGCTGTCCTCCTCCTCTCTCTCTCCGCTGTCGAAGCTCTTCGTGCCTCTCCCTCTTCTCCTCCTCCTCCTCCTCCTCCTCCACCAACTCCTCTCGACTGGAAGAAATGTCAGAGTAGCGCGATTCTCCAGCGAAAGCTGCAGTCGCCACACACAAGGCAACTTTTTCTCCAGTCTTTGCATTTCTCCACCTCCTGACATTCACAGACGTAATGCCCTTGGTTCCCACATTTAAAACATTTAAATGTAGGACAGTCTCTGACAAAGTGACCTGGCCGGATGCAGAGGCGACACACTTTAACTTGCCAATCATGGATAACTCTAAAGTGCTCTGTTCCACCCACAGTCTCAAGTTTGGTCAAGTAGGGCAGCAATTTCACCCTTTCAGTACTTCAATTTCTCCAGAATCTCCTCGTCTTCAATGTAGGTCGGCAGGTTAATAAAGGATAATACCATCTCATCATTCCCCAGCTCCTTTCCCATTATTCTGCTGTCCTTTATTCTGATCCCACCCAACGTTTTTTCTTTTCCGCTTTCTTTCATTGTCGGGTCGTACGACTTCGCTGTCGTAAATCTACATCCGATCACCTCTCCACATTCTTCCTTCATGTTTTTTAACAGCTCCATCAATGTGATTCTGTCTTCCCCGTCAATCACGTTCAAACTCCTATCATACACCCTTCTTTCTTTGACTCCATCATCCACGTGCCTTCTCACAGTCATCGTTTCCAAACAGCAAATGCTGTCTGGGGATTATCTCCGAAAATAAAAACAAACTTTTTTCAAAAATAAAACTGAAAAAAGACTACATACAACTATTCTTTTCTCACAAGCTCTCTGCCGTCTCACTACCTGCTTCACCTATGGGCTTGCTCAGGGTGGTGTGACTGTAAGCCACAGCAGTTGGTGAAGACAGACCTTTTATACATGTGAAAACACCACTGACAGATCTAATATTTCACATAGCAACAATAATCTGGATTTTCTCAGTCAACACCAAAACTAAAAAAAATAAGGTACCTTAGGTAACTTTCCAGCGCCTAATATCTGATTGCTGAAAGTGACATGACATAAAATAGAAGTACAAAACAGAGTGTGAAATACAGGCTGCAAAATAAAAGTGCTTTGACATGCCCTGTCTCAACTACAGAGGAAGCAGCATTCTGCTGTTGTAAGATAGGCAGGAAAAGATGGGGACAAAAAGTTTACAGCACCTGGTATTCCCAGGCGGTCTCCCATCCAAGTACTAACCAGGCCCGACCCTGCTTAGCTTCCAAGATTTTTTTTTTATTATAAAAATATGCAACAATTTACAGAACAAACATACACTTAAATCACACAATTCCTAGCACACATCAGAAATACACACACACAATTTCAATACACAAAATAAAATTTACGCACACAAAAAAACTCAAAACGCAATTACAAACTTTCCTTTATCATCCTTCCTAATCACCATACTCTCTTGCATAAACCATCTTTCAAATAAATCTTTGTCCAAATATTCAAACATCATATGCACATATCTCCTGACATGCATCTTAAACAACTTCCATACATCCAATTTATTTTTCTCAAAATGCGCAAAATTCCTCCTACACCAAACCACATATCTCGCTAAACTGAGCATAACGTAACGCAAATTTGTTCTAAAACCTCTCTTCTTTTTATAAAACCCAAACATAAAAATACTCCTCCATTCCCTCCCATCCAAAATCCCCCTCTTCCAATTCTGTTTAATCCAATCTTCTAGTTTCTCAGAAAAAGTCTCTCACCTCTGCACATTCCAGAAACAAATGAAATAAATTTTCCGGTTCCAACATACACACATCACATTCTCTCCTTAAATCTTTATTCATTTGATGTATAACTACATTTGTATATAATCTGTTGTGTCGAATCTTAAAATCCAAATCTTCACATTCACTACTGTTATACTTCACATTTAAATTCTCCCATATTTTCTTTACGTCTAGATCAGGCACATACATCTTGCGCATTATTTCTGCTGCTGGGGCTTTAAATTCCGTCTCCAACAGTAAATCATAAATCAGTTTCGTTTTTACACCATTGAAATTCTTCCTCACCCCAATGCAATCAACAAAAAGATCAGGCATGTTGCACCTTCCCAATTTGACTGTTTGCATATCTAGAATTTTCATCCAATTTCCAGGAATGCTTCTTTTGATTTTATCAAACAAATTTTCCACCATAGCCTTCCTGACATCCTCATCCTACTCCAGAACACAATCATAAATGGCTCTCACTGGTAAAAAAAAAAAAAAAAAAAACCGGTACATACTCATATACAACAACCTTAAACTGTCTTATACCAGCCAAAATGAATGTCTCATTGTACAACATTTTCCCTTTGTTAATCACTTTGGGGTTAAGGAATATTGGCTGCTAAATAACCTGATTTATGTCTATGCACTCATATGTCACTTTCCTTTTTAAAAAAATCAGCCCAAGCACTAAACACTTCTTGATAAAATAATGGTATTTTGTCCATGAAGCCCTTTTTCAAACACATAAAAATCCCCCCATCCCCCCACCCCCCACTATCAAATAAAAACTGCTTAAAAAACACCTTCCATCCATACTCTAAATCCCCATATAAAAATTTCTGTACCATTTTGATTCTTATTACACTTTTTTTAGTTTCTATATCCAATAAATGTAAACCTCCTCTCTTTCCTTTACCAATCAATGTTTTCATGGCAATTCTCACATTCTTCCCACCCCATATAAAAGCGCTTATCATATTTTTCAATTCATTTAAAACACAATCTGGCATATCTAAAACACCTAAAACATAATTTATTTTAGACAACAATAAGGCGTTCACCACAATCACTCTTCTTTGTTTACGTCACCAAAGAACATCATTTCAGATTTTTCAATATTAACCTTAGCTCCTGATGCCTTCTCATACATTTTCAAATCCTCCATCACATAATTCACACTCTCTAGATCTTTTACCATGAAATTCGTATCGTCTGCATACTGATAGATTAAACTACTTTTCCCAAAAGGGATAGCAACACTTCTGACCCTCTTATCCTGTTTGACAAAGGATGCCAATGGCTCGGCCGAGATGCTGTACAAAATGACAGACAGGGGACACCCTTGCCTTATGGATCTCCCTAAAGGAAATACCTCCGTTAACGCCCCATTCACTTTTACACAACTTTTTGCATTATCATATAATAATTGTAGCCATGATATCAACCTATTCCCAAACCCATACTTGTGTAATGTCTTCTAGCTAAGATATTCATGCTTCACCCTATCAAACGTCAAAATATATATAATAACAAAATCCCTCCCTCACCATCCCTGTTCATTTGCCCAACCACATCCCTAACTGAACAAATGATGTCTGTAATATCCCTCCCCGGCATGCTGTAGCCTTGTGTGCTCGCAATAATACTCCCCACAACCGTCTTAATTCTATTTGCAAATACTTTTGTTAGTATTTTATAATCACTGTTTAACAAACTTAAAGGCCTATAATTTTCCAATCTGCTTGGATTCCCTCTTTTCTTATACAAAATGGTAATTATCCCCGTTACCATGGACTCTGGCACCACCTTCCTTTCTTCCATACATACATACACTTTCAACAATATAGGTGCCAAAATATCTGAAAAGGTTTTAAAGAACTCATTTGTTAAACCGTCAGAGCCTGGGCTTTTATACTTTTTAGACTGTTCAATCGCCCCTTTGATTTCTTCCACTGTTGTATCCTTGTCACACATTTGTTTGTCCTCCTCCGAAAGCTGAACATCCACCGCGCTCAGCATTTTGTCTGCCAATTCTTGGTTAATACCTTCTTTTTTGAACAGCTTCATATAATATGCTTGTACTTCTTCGAGTATACCCACCAAGTCATTTACTTTCTCCCCTTTTTCATTTTCCAATGCAACAATGAAATTCTTCCTCTGCTTCTTCCCCTCCAGGTTTAAAAAAAATCCACTCCACTCCCCCTCCACCACATATTTAGCTCTGCTTCTTATTATGGCACCCATACATTTTTCTTTCTCCAAACTTTCCAATTCACTATGCAATTGCATCAATTTAGCCCTATCCAGATCACGGTTTCTCTCAAGTCTCTCTTCCTCTCTTTCTAGCTCTTCCCTCAACACCATTTCCTTTTGTTTCCTCATGAAACTCCTCCTCTTCGCATATCTAATGCTTTTCTTCTTTTTCTTTTTAACCATTTCCCACCAAGCACAGATATTCTGTTCATAAAGCAGATTTTCTTTTTCATACAAAATACAATTAATAATACACTTTCTGTACTCTTTTTCCTCCAGAAGGGAAGCATTTAGACACCACACTCCACCTCCCCTTCCACCCTTATTTTCACCCAACTGAAAAGACATAGCAACATGATCACTTAGTCCCATAAATTTGTACCCTATATTCCCCAAAAAACCCAAAATACTTCTTTTAGCTAAACATAAATCAATTCTACTTTGTTTCAGTTTTCCCAATACCATTAGCCTCCTTGAAAATTGCCTCTTGTACGGATTTTCCTCTCTCCATACATCAACCAAATCATCTTTCTGCAAAATATTATTAAGTACCGTCCTCGACACATCATTTTTAAATGTTGCAACGCTGCATGCATCAAGCCTTGTACACCAGACATTAAAATCCCCAACAAAAATACAATTACCCTTAACTAAACCCTTCATTTTCGCAAAAAAAAACCTTTCCTTTCAGTTTCTACATTCGGTGCATATACATTAACTAATCGAAATAATACATTTTGTAACTCAAACTCAATAACCAATATTCTTCCCTTATCATCCTTAAATATTTGCTTTACACTATTGACACTCCCCTCTCTAACTAAAATACACTGCTCAAAAAAATAAAGGGAACACTAAAATAACACATCCTAGATCTCAATGAATGAAATATGCCAGTTGAAAATCTTTCTTCATTACATAGTGGAATGTGTTGAGAACAAAATGATCAATGTAAATCAAAATTATTATTCCATGGAGGTCTGGATTTGGAATCATATTCAAAATAAAAGTGGAAAATCACATTACAGGCTGATCCAACTTTAGTGGAAATTCTTCAAGACAAGTCAAAATGAGGCTCAGTAGTGTGTGTGTGGCCTCCACGTGCCTGTATGACCTCCCTACAACACCTGGGCATGCTCCTGATGAGGCGGCGGATGTTATCTTGAGGGATCTCCTCCCAGACCTGGATTAAAGCATGGTGCAACGTGGCGTTGGTGGATGGAACGAGACATGATGTCCCAGATGTGCTCGATTGGATTCAGGTCTGGGGAACGGGCAGGCCAGTCCATGGCATCAATGCCTTCATCATGCAGGAACTGCTGACACACTGCAGCCACATGAGGCCTAGTATTGTCATGCATCAGAAGGAACCCAGGGCCCACTGTACCAGCATATGGTCTCACAATGGGTCTGAGGATCTCATCCCAGTACCTAATTGCAGTCAGGGTACCTCTGGCTAGCACATGGAGGGCTGTGCGGCCCTCCAAAGAAATGCCTCCCCACACCATTACTGACCCACCGCCAAACTGGTCATGCTGGAGGATGTTGCAGGCAGCAGAACGTTCTCCACGGCATCTCCAGACTCTGTCACGTTTGTCACATGTGCTCTGTGTGAACCTGCTCTCATCCGTGAAGAGCACAGGGTGTCAATGGCAAATCTGCCAATCTTGATGTTCTCTGGCAAATGCCAAACGCCCTGCACGGTGTTGGGCTGTAAGCACAAGCCCCACTTGTGTGTTTCTGACAGTTTGAGCAGAAACATGCATATTAGTGGCCTGCTGGAGGTCATTCTGCAGGGCTCTGGCAGTGCTCCTCCTGTTCCTCCTTGCACAAAGGAGGAGGTAGTGGTCCTGCTGCTGGGTTGTTGCCCTCCTACGGCCCCCTCCACGTCTCCTGGTGTACTGGCCTGTCTCCTGGTATCTCCTCCATGCTCTGGACACTGTGCTGACAGACACAGCAAACCTTCTTGCCACAGCTCGCATTGATGTGCCATCCTGGATGAGCTGCACTACCTGAGCAACTTCTGTGGGTTGTAGACACCACCTCATGCTACCTCTAGGGTTGAGAGCACTGACAAAATGCAAAAGTGACCAAAACATCAGCCAGAAAGGATGAGAACAGAGAAATGGTCTGTGGTCACCACCTGCAGAACCACTCCTTAATAGGGATTGTCTTGCTAATTGCCTCTCATTTCCACCTGTTGTCTGTTCCATTTGCACAACAGCAGGTGAAATTGATTCACAATCAGTGTTGCTTCCTAACTGGACAGGTTGATTTCACAGAAGTGCGATTGACTTGGAGTTACATTGTGTTGTTTAAGTGTTCCCTTTATTTTTTTGAGCAGTGTATAAATATTAAATAAACATCCCTCCTCAGCAACGCCTCAAACAAGAACCAAACATCCACCTTTCAAATGGCATGAATATTATTTATGCAGTTATTTTATGTTTGGATAATAATCTTATTTGATTTGTTTATTATATAAGGAAGTCACCTTTTGTTTTTGTTACGTTACGAACATTTTTTGGTGTGACACACAAGGAAAGACAGTGGAAGAAGTTTGTTGCTAAAGGAAAGGACTCATTCCTGTGCATGTGTAGGCGGTGAGGTATTTTTATTTATTTTATCTGTTGTGTATATGTATTTGTGTTGTTAAACATCCTTTAAGCTGTATGTTGTTTATGTATATTATGTTTTAAGTTCGACGGTGGCAGTGAAGGTGATGGTGAAGTTGACGGTGATGGTGAAGTTGTCAATGGAAATAAAGTCACCTGTATTAAAGAACTGCGTCCGTGTCCTGGTGGGAGTGATATGCCTTCTTCCCTTCAAAATACGTCAGGTCTCTTCTTGACCATATTTCATAACTAGCATGACTCAAAACAAAATTTATCAAATTCATAATTACATCCTTCCTCTTTTCACACATACCAAGAAAAATAATAAAAAAAAATAATAAAATAAAAATTAATTTCCAGTCCTTTCCAGTAAAATCTTCCAATTTCCCTCTGTTAATTTTTTTAATTTCTCCTGAAACATTCTTAATTCTTAAAGAACGAGCGCATCAGTGTTTCCAGATCTTGTTTACATACATCACATTCTCTTCCTTTGTTTTTATTTATTTGGTGAATCACCACTTTTGTGTATATTCTGTTGTGTCTCAATTTAAAATCTACATTTTCACAATCTAAACTGTTATACTTTACATTCAAATTTTCCCAAATTGTCTTTACATTCAGATCTGGAAACACTTTTATCCACACATTCTCCGATGTGGGAGGTTTCACTTCTTTTCTCAACAGTATCTTAACTTTTGTTGTTAACTTTTGAGACAAGTGTTTTTTCTCTTCTATTTGTTCAAAATATGGTAAACCGCTGTCCCCCATCTGCTTTGCTGTAGTCTGCTGGGGGAGCAGCATCAGTTCCAGGGATACCAACAGACTCAACAAACTCATCCACAAAGCTGGAACTGTCATTGGACACAAGATGGAGACGTTTGAGTCAGTGAGAGACAAGAGATCACTGAACAAACTGCTCTCCATCATGGACGACTCATCCCACCCCCTTCATGAAACAATACAGAGACAGCAGAGCTCATTCATAGCTCTGTACAACAACTCACCTGTGTGTGTCAGATGAACACTGTCACCTGTACACACATTCTGAAAATACTGGGATCTATTCACTTCATTCACTAACAGTAGCACATGTCGTAATATTGTACATATTTCCTATATACTTCACTGACAGTTTTTGCACATTTTTTCTCAGAAAAAAATACTGCACTGCAACTTAAATTATTTTCCTGTATATATTCTCCTGTATATATTTAAGACTTTATATATATAAGACTTTCTTAGTATTTATAGTTCTTACTTTTTTTCTTAATGTTTGTTGTTACCTATTGTTTCTGTCTCTTACTGTCTCTGCTACTGTAACACAAGAAATTTCCCTAACGGGATCAATAAAGTACATCTATCTGTCTATCTATCTATCTATCTATCTATCTATCTATCTATTACATTTACACAGCTTTTTTGCACTGTTATATAGAAGCATTATCCAATTCACTATTCTGTTACCAAACCCATATTTTTTTCCATTACCTGTTTCAAAAACCTATGTTCTACTCTGTCAAAAGCTTTATTTAAATCTAAACTTAAAACTAGCTCTCCTTTACCATCCCTATCCATGCTGTCAGCTACATCCCTGATTGTGCATATTGTATCTGTTATCTCCCTACCTGGTATACTGTATGCTTGTGTTGGTGAAATAATAGTACCTACTTACTTTATTCCATTTGCAAAAACTTTGGTTAAAATCTTGTAATCTGTATTCAGTAAACTCAAATGCTTGCAATTTTCCAGTCTCAGTGGACTCCCTCTGTTTTTAAATAAAACGGTTATAACCCCAGTTGCCATTGATTCTGGAACTTCCCTCCTTTCCTCCATACATCTGAACACCCTCCATAGTATTGGTGCTAAGATATCTGAAAATGTTTTATAGAATTCATGTGTTAATCTGTCTAAACCGGATTTTATTCAGTTTTGTTTGTTCTATGGCTAATTCAATTTTCTCAGTTGTTATGTCCTCATCACATATCTGTTTGTCTTCCTCAGATAACCGTACATCAATATTTTCCATTACTTTATCCACACTATCTTGATTATTTCTTTTTGAAACAATTTTCTACAGAAAGATTCTACTACCTCTATTACTCCCACATAATCTGTGACTTTTTCTCCATTTTCGTTTTCTATATCTGCTATGTGACTTTTTTTTTTCTCAAGGCTGAGAAAATTTTTAGTACATTTCTCCCCCTCTACAACATACTGAGCTCTGCTTCTAACTATTACTCCAGAACATTTTTCTTGTTCATAATTCTCCATTTCTGCTTGGAGCTGCATAAAACTCACCTTATCGTGGTCTGGATCATTTTCGATTTTTTCTGCTTCTCTCTCTAGTTTTTCTTCCAACTCCTTTTCCTTATTCTTTCTCATTAAGTTCCTCTGTTTCGCATATCTAATACTTTTATTTTTTGTTTGACCATTTCCCACCATACACATATATTGTCTTCAAACAAGGGGTTTTCTTTTTCATAATTTACACAGTTTTACAATAATCTTTCTGTACGACTCTTCAGCCAACAGGCTTGAGTTAAGGCACCCCTCCCCCCACCCCACCCCACCCCCTTTTACTCCCCAATTTAAACATCAAATCAACATGATAACTTATTCCTATAAACAAATATTTTATATCCCCCACAAGATTTTAAATCTTTTTTTAAACTAAATAAATATATAAATATATTCTGCTTTGTTTTAAACTTCCCATCACCATTTGTCTTCTTGACACCATTTGTCTTCTTTTATGAGGATTTTCCTCCCTCCACGCATCTACCATCTCTTCACTCAGCATCAGCTCATTTAAAACAGTCCTCGATGAGTCTGATTTAAAGTTGGAGCTGCTAGATGCGTCCAATCTCGAGCACCACACACTGAAATGATACAGTTCCCTTTACATACCTTTACATATTAATGTAATTGCCACAAATATTTCTTTTCTTTCCTTTTCAATATTTGGTGCATACAAATTAATCAACCTAAACATGACATTTGAGACTCGAATTCTATAATAAGTAATCTGCCTTTACCATTCTGAAAGACGTGCTCACCAGAGTTGCCACACCACATGCTCTCTGACTCCGGTGATTTACAAAATTATCACCTCTCCATATCTGTTCCATTTTGTCCACGATATCATTGCTCCAGTGTGTCCAGTGTGTCACAGTATGTCCGTATTTAAAGCTACAAACACTTGCTCTGCTTTTGTTTTTTCTCTCAGTCCATTACAATTAATAGAGGAGATATTCATCATAGAAAACATGATACATGCTAAAAGAAAAAACAGCAGAGCAGCAGCCATACTTTATTTCTTTACGATCATCTTCTCCTTTCCCCTTTTTTCCCTTTCATTCAAACCGTCCTTCCTTTTCTCGTCACCTTCTTCCCTCTGTGCATGATTTTCTTTCTCCAAGGTTTCTGTTCCTCGGTCTCCTCCAGCTGCTCCGTCTCCACTTGACTCCCAAACCGCCCCCGCAGGTGTTTCCTCAGGTGATGCTGTCTTTAAGCTGTCGCTCGCAGCTCCAGACTCCTCCGATGATACCGGTATGCCCCAGCATCTCTCTCTCGACCATCGGGGTTTTTCCCTCCTCCTCTTCTGCACCAGAGGAGATTTCAGAGTAGCTGTTGCCGCGCACACTCGTTGCATTCATCGCACCTCTCCACCTCCTCGCACTCTCTCGCGCAGTGTCCCTGCTGGCCATATTTAAAACATTTAAACGTGGGATAGTCTCTGACAATGTGTCCAGGTTGAATGCACAATCCACAAACTTTTACTTGTCTGTCATGAATGACTCCTGCCGTCTCAAATTTTGTCGAATACGGCAGGGACTTCAAAGTCTCTGTGAATTTAACTTTTAGGAACCTCGTACCATCTGCGATATTGGTGGAGGGAAACTGCTTTCACTCCCCAGTCCTTTAATTTTTGCAGGATTTCTTCATCCTCAATATAGGTCGGCAGATTGATAAAGGTTAAGACCATCTCGTCCTTACCAATTTCTTTCGCCATGATCCTGCTGTTGTTTTTGATTTTCAGTCCATCCATTAACTTTTCTTTTGCAGTTTCATCTCTTATTGTTAGTTCATATGATTTTGGCGTTTTGACTCGACAGCCAATCACCTCCCCGCACTCTTCTTTGACCTTTTTTCAAAATTTCCTATCACCACGGTTAATCTTTTTTCATAAATGTTTCATGTCTCATTCCTTTTACTCGGTGCTTTGTCCATCATTGTGTTGTCCCTCCGCATTATCGATAATTTTAAGATCCCCCAGACAGCAAATGCTGTCGGGGGTGACTCGTGGGGGTTGGGGGGCACTACCAAAATAAAATTAACTTTTAAACAGCAAGAATGTAATTTTCCGTCAGAGAGCTCACTCCTCACACAACGCTGCGGACTCACTACCGGATATACCTAGTGGGCGTAATCGGGCGTCCTCAGGGTGGTGTGGCCGTAAGGCACAGTAATTGGTGAAGACAGACTCTATACATGCTGAAGCACCACTAACAGTTCAGATTTACACTATGGCAATCAATAATCTGGTTTGTTTAACAATCAACGAATCTAAACACAAAGCCAAAATTGAACTGATCCACCCAACAACATTTTGGGTGATGAAAACAGACTTCGGATACCTCTTTGAGGATGACATGATGGATCATTACGAGGAAAACTCACTGTACTCAGTCATCAAGTAGCAGCAGTGCAGCTTTCACAGAAGCAACTTCCCAGCGCCTAATTGCTGAAAGTGACATGACACAAAACAGAATGAAGCACAGGCTGCAAAATTGATGTGCTTTTACTATGGGTCAAACTACAGAGGCAGCAGCGGCCTCTGTTGATGAAAAGTGGGGATAAAAAACTTACAGCATATAGACTATAAAGCACCTGAGAGTCTAAGGCAGTATTAACCAGGCCTGACCCTTTAGCCCCCAAGTCTGTTAGCCAAAATCAGGCGTGTTCAGGGTAGTATGGCCGTAGATAACAACATACATGTAAGCACTTTCTTTATACATGCTACATGCCACTGTTGAATAACCAAAATATGTTCAGGTCTCTATTTAAGAAAAGCACTAAAAGAAGCTTGAACCAGTTTGGCATTTTCTTGAAAAATAACTGAAATATTGTTGCACCTTTAAATCAATCAATCAATCAACCTATCATTGAAGCTGTAGTGAAAAAATGAAAACCACCAGTCACAATTTCCCAGTATGACTTCTTCAAATAGTCACGAACTGCGACCTGATCCCATGTGCCGTGAGGCCTCTAGTCTGCTGGAGATTAGGAAGAGGATATTGTCAGGAAATGGCAGCAAAATACAGCTTTAGGCACGTTCTCAAAATATCTATGGCTTTTCGTTAACAGTTGCTCCAATCAGTCATATTGAGACACCATAGAAGCCTTTAGCGTGTTTTACCAATAGTTGCTGTTGCAAGGAATCGACTAAAAAACAAAAAAAAAAACACTGTCAAAATTGCTTCCAACCTACCTGCGGTCGAGAGAGGGGGAGTGGGATGGTGTTGGTGTGTGCACAATGACAATTTCAAGGGTAACTTATGTTGCTGTTTATGTCACTAACGTTTTTCTTTGTTGTGCTGGACTTTGTACCCCTGAAACTGAACAACTATACATAGCAACAATAGCTAACGCTGGCTAACGAGTTGCAGGGTGCAACTGTGGCACAGAGGCTATAATGTGTCTTCTGTCCTCTCGTGCTAATAAGTATGTTTGTCATCAGAAAAAAGAGCAAAAATACTCACCCAGTATTTTTATAGCACCATCTCATATGAAGGCAGTTCAATGTGCTTTACATACATTTAAAATACAAAAATGCAAGTGGTGCCTCAAACACTCCAGGAAGTACAAAAAAAATGTGTTTTTGCTCTTCACACATTATCGTCATCATCATCATCAAACATCATCACTCCTTTAATTCTGAGGAGAACACTGAGGGAAAGATGTCGCAGCTGCAGTAAATACAATTAAAAGACTGTTGGTTTGATTGACTTCTTTTTTTAGCTATGACGGTGTGAAGACTGTCTATGTCTTAACCTGGTGAAATTGCTTTAACATTTAAACATTTAGCACTCTCAAAGCTGACAGTACCCTGTGTTCACTTTGTCTCATGCAAATGTACATACAGACAATTTAGATGAAGTTTAATAAATGACTTTTCCTCCATCTGATTACTGGCAGTTTGCTGCATTGTACAGATTCACTGACCTTGTGTGTTATGTCTGGATTTTACTCAATTAATATACTGTGCAATTAGAATTCTGAATTAAAAGCCTGTCCACATGTATTATCACACTATCTTTTCAAGTTTCTTGTCAATTGCTGGCAGTTTATTAGTAAATTTAATTTCTAACACTAACACTGTCTGACATTCTTCTTTTCCTCTCAGATGAGTGCAGACCTTTCCCACCAAAAGTGAAGATGTGATAAGGTGTCTCCACCTTATCTATACTGGAGAGTCAGGATTAACACGAGGAGGCGTGTTCCTCATCGTACTCTTAGTGTGTGAATCAAGCAAAAGCGTCAAACATTTAGTGGTGTCTGCTTCTCTGATTTGAGAATTTCTCTTTTTAATATTGTTGCAAAGTAAATATCTTTACGTTTTGGTTGCTGTTCCAACAAAACAAGCACTTTATAGGTGTCACCTAGATGGAATTAAAAGTTTGACGTTGAACCACGTCCTGTTCTGCAGGCTGCAGCCAGGTAAACTGAAAACAGAAAGAGCTAACAATAGTCAAAGGAGATGTACAGTGTGTGACCAAACCAACTGTTAGGTATTTAACAAGAAGAGCAAGCAGGAAGAGTAAATAATAATAAAATGGAAACATTTCTTTTCTCACCCCCTTTAATGATGTTATGATCACACCAGCTGTTGAACAAAAATGGTTAAGTTTCATCTTGTCATCTCTGCATTTTTAGTCCTGTTCTCTCCATCCAGTCAACACAACAGGTGCAGATGCAGTTGGCTGTACTTGTATTTTGTATCCTTGCACAGCTATAGTCAAGACATTTTTATCAAGTCCAGGTCAATTCCACGTTTCAGTCCAAAGAAAAGACAAATCAAACCCAGAATAAAGGTAGACTACATTTTAAAAATACCCATTTCTTGCCAGATGTAAAAACAGTAACAGGTTTAGTGACAATAAATCAAACCCTCTATCATCCAAATATTCAATTTGTATCAGTTTGGGGATAAAGTTATAGGAAGAAGGAGAAACCAACAAATGTGGATCTGGTGTAGAAATCTATTGATTGTGACTGCTCTGCTCCCTTCACACTTTCTTCACTTTGTTGCCTGCAGACAGGAGTCCAGCTTTGGGCTCTGCCCTCTCCAGGCTCTGGTTGCTGTTGTGGATGTCCCGCTCTTTTTCCAACAGCGGCACACAGGTGCATCCCACAGCGACAGAGATGTAGATCTCGGTGTATGAGTGTCGGCCGCCGAGGCAAGAGCCCGTTCTCTTCAGGATGACGGAGGGAGCGTAGACCGGAGTGCTGTGGTACTGGTCACTGTCCTCACCGTACGGTCCGATCAGGCAGCCTTTACACAGGCAGTAAGCCTCTGGGATGTTGCGGGGATACCTGGTCGGGTCATACGTGATCCTGAAAAGATGCATTCAACACATGCATTATTCATTTTGCAGAAACAGAGTATTCTTTAAGCTGATTTCTGCCTCTTATGCCATAATTACAGGTCAAGCACACATGAACACAATAAAATATGTCTGGTGTGATCATCAATTCATTAAAGGGAGTGGGAAAATAAATGTGTACTATAAACAATCTGTTTCAGACAGTTAAGTCCATGTTGGAGGCATTGTGTCTACCAGAGGAGACCAGTAGCCTTTACATAGCCAGAGCTGCTACCTGACAGTAACAGCTGACAGTATTCTTCACTGTGTGCAACTCTACTTCACACAGTAACAGAGCCACAGCAATGGGGCACAGAGACAGGTGTCCCACTGCTGGGACAGCAAACATATAGAGACTGGATTTATCAGTTTAATTTTAATTTTATCTCGCCCCCCCAAGCCCGCTCTCACACCCACTGTCAACAATTATTAGAATAGAATAGAATTGATCGTTATTGTCACTGTTTTCAAAACAATGAAACACCATTTAGTAGCTCTCGGAATGACAGCACAGATAAAATATAAAATAGCACAAAAAAAGAAAATTAAATAAAATAAAAAGTAAAAAGTATAAAATAGAGATGAGATAAAAAATAAAATACAATAGAGATTAACACAACACAATGAGGTAGTATATACAGTGGAATAGTGCAATAGTGTTCAAGGGTATGGCAATGAGCAGGATTTGAACCAGTCTCCCTGGTCGACCTTGCAGCCACAAACAAACCCACCAAGCCAACAGGCCCCTTCACACTCACTGCCTCTCCCTATGGAGCTGGAACAGTGACATTAAAATTGAGACACTGAAAATAAAATTTGGCATAGAAAACAAAGCCTGAACTGAAAAAGAAAACACTGGCATGGCATTGAAAAAAGTTGTTTTGGCTCTGAAACAAGTACTGGCACTGAAAAAAGGAGCAAGGAGCGCACAATCTACATATCGAGAAATCCAAAGGAAAATTGGGTTTTTTTTTTTAAGGCAGTCAAAGCATTTTCTAGTAGAATTTAAGTAGAATTTATAGACAGTAGAATTTATCTATCTATCTTTTTTATCTTTTATTTATTTATCTAACCCTTCCACATTGTTAACAATAGCTACAACACTGAGTTATACCGTTAACAGTTAAGTTATACCATGGCTGTGCAGTCTATGAATAAGCACAAAATGACCTATGCAAAACAACAGAACAAAGGTCTGCATACAATATGCTGACTAATCTATTTTCTGTTTTTTTCTAAACCACCTTATAATGTACAGTACTGTACAAAAGTTTGAGGCACTTTTCATGTTTTTACTCTTATCCTTCATCAGTTCCATCAGGGAGGTGTCTGATCAGTCCCAGATTAATTCTGCAGCAGGAAAATGAATCCAAACACACAGTCAGCATCATAAAGAACTATCCTCGAAGACAAGAAGAACAAGGAGTCCTGCAGTAGATGGTCTGACCCCCACAGAGCCCTGATCTCAACATCATGTAAGTACAGGTGTACTGAGGAGAACTGAAGCTGTTTTAAAGCCAAAGTGGGGAGGGAGCTCATAGGAAATACTGATCTGATTTAGGTTTTTTCACTCTGCATGAGGTTAATTGATGAATAAAAATCATCATGGGATTATTTTTAACAGCATCCTCACTTCCACAACTTTAATGCCTAATACCCATCTATTCAGATCATTCCTTGATTGAAATAATCTTAAAAATACACCAGGAAGCCACTAGATGATCAGCACTGAGGGCCACGTCATTCGGGAGGGCATCCAGTCAGCTTTTGTGTCTGGGCTTGCTTCTGTCTTTTCTACTTACTGCACCTTCAGTCTTCACTATCAGCATGCTTACATCCTTCAGCTGGTACTGTTCTCACATTTTGAGGACTTTGTGCTTCTTGAGTTTCATCTCACAAGTCACAAACAAGCTGCCCAAAACACCTGGACCATTACTGAAGCATGTTAAGGAAGCTTTTCTGACACTAATCAAGGTGAAATATACAATCTCTTTCTCTGCTCCATTTTCTTGAGAAAATCATCACTGAGTTTATGTATTGCATGGTTTCACAGGTGACAATGTGTGTATGCGCTATTTATTAGTTTGTTGTTTAATAATTGGGATTTGTTTGAGAGTTTGATTACTTGTTGCATGTTTGTTTTGACTGAATTATTTTCCATTTGTTTATTTTTCTTTTGCTTGTGTAGCTTATTTTGATTAGTATTAGTCTGCTTTATTATTTTTTTATTAGTGTAACATATTAATAACACTATGGGCGTCTCCACACATACAACTGTGTTAGCAGGTACAGGACCAGCATGCACTAGGGAGGGCCTATGTTTTTTTGCCAGCACAAGAGAGGAAGCGGGAGGCAGGTTTCTTTTGTTCTCTTGTTTGTTGCCTTGAGATGGATAAATGAACCAGCAAAACTACAGATGTTGTGGGACAATGGACTTCCTTAGCCTGCGTACATAATGTACCTATGGTGCATCAGTAGCTCTTTGATTTTGATTTCAAATTTTGATTTTTGACAAAAAGCCACCACTATGTGTAATTCCCAAAAAATATTATAAAATGTAACATCACCTACAGCTAATATAGTAAAGGACAATCTCTTGTGAAAATACAAATGCACAGTAATCCTTTCTCAAGTATTTTACTATAAATGTAGAAAAATAACATCTTTTTGCCTTTTTTACAAGTAGCAGTACACTTTCAGTAACAGCAAGATGCTGTTAATTTTACAGAAACATAATAGCAACACTGCTGTTTTTTGAGGGAAAAATCTTTGACAGTGTCCTGTCAAACTATGTATTATATCATCCCATTTTGCAAAACACCCATTTGTGACTTCATATACAAAGCAAACATTTCTGATGTTAGTGTTTTTCAGGCATAGATATTTGGGGCTGTACGATATTTTGATTCAAGAGATCTGTCATTCAACACTGAGCTGACCAGGTTAAAGTTTAAATACACACTAGACTGTTATTAATAATAATAACACTGTGTTATTATTATTCATTGCTTACAAGTTGCAACATATATTTTATTTATTTTTTAATTGAGGTTGGTATTTTTTTAAGTTGCAGCCTCACACAATAATAATGGAGTGAAATAAATATGTAATTTGTACTAGCATCACATAATTTAAAATACTATTCCCTTTATGTTCCACCTGCTCTCACCTGTAGGCCCAGGGGGAGATGCTGAGCAGGTTGACTGGGAGGCGGGTCTTGCCGTCGGTCGGCGACCGTGCAGTGGTTGGGCAGGTCAGGTTCAGTTTGTCCTGCGGCTCGAGCTGCAGGGCGTGATGGAAAGCACTCATCACTCCGACCGAGAGCCGCCCGAACATCTGCTCCAGGATCTCTTCCGGCAGGTCCAGGCAAGACCGGGTCCTGGTGGCCTTCTTTCGTACCCGCCCTGCCCCGGCCGGCCAGCCCAACAGCAGCACAGTCAGGTGCAGCAGCAGCAGCAGGACGCTGATCCGACGCGGCATCGCTGTGCGTTTCTTGGTTCGGTGTTGTGCTCAAACGCGTATCTAAGAGAAGTTTCCCCACGTGCTGTCGTTTCCTTTCTTAAAAGATGACAAGTAGATTATCAAAATACAAGTGACCTTTGTTAATGATGCGGATTTTACCGCAAACAGCTTTCTTTCCTCTGTTATAATCCAGTGAAATGTTGTAAAGCCAGCGGCAGGCAAGCAGTCCATAGTCCTGGCGTGGAAACCGAGGCACAGGCGCGCTGCCAGGGAAACTGCGGAAACATTTTGGCACCACACGTCCACAGCGTCGCCAGGAGCAATAATTGCCCTGGAATTAAAAATTATTACAGCGTTGGGAGTTTTACACCTGCTGCGTTCTGTTAAAGACGAGAAAATGCCGCCAAGAGCGTTTTTCTGTTACGTTTCTTCAGCGATGTGTGGGTAAAATCTGATGGTAGTTTGTGCGCGCAGGGACAGTGTGATCCACCATCCAGAACAAACCAGAGTCAAACTGAAGTACTAGATAAATCTTAAACTTGTAGCCCCGGTAATAAAGAGTTCAGCCTTTGTGAGAGCAGCTCCTGACGGGAGTGGGAGGTCCAGACTGTTGACTGTGTGTGCTCTGCTGCTGGATCCTGGCGTCACACCAGAGTCTACTTCATTTAAAGATAAACTGGATCCAACTATGTCCAGTCTCTTATGTCAGCTCTGGTTTCATACAGAAACGTCAAGGTCGAACAATCACAAACAGAGACAAATCATTTAAACAGCTATAAAACGCATTTTTGTGTTTTTCCCTATTTCCATTCCCCCGTCACTTAGTATGATGTGTTCTGTGAATTTATGTCATTAAGATTTATGTGAGGCAAAAGTTTAAAATTATATTATACTTATAAAAAGCCAGTTAAAGCTTAATTCACTACAGTTTGCTCTCCACCAAATCCTCGGTTTGGTCTGCTGCCTTGCCGAGGAAAAGGTCACAGTAATAACTAAGACTGTCAATGTGCTGTCGGTACCAGAAAAACTAAGAGATTGCATGGTTTGTGTTTTATCTGAAGGTTATTGTGCTCTGAATGAAAATACTCAACATTTTCTCTTGAATAGATGAAAGATTTTCTTTTTTAATTATATAATGAACAACAAGGAAATGAACAAACAAGAAAAAATAAATATTATATGACAAAAAATAGTACAAAATACAAAAAGTAATGAACATGGCCTGCAATGGATGTATTACGTATGTTTGGTATGTTGTGTTGATGGATTTTCCAGAAGGTTCCCAGGCTCACACATGGAAACATACAGTGCAGTCAAAAATATTAGGACAGTGATATGTTTTTCATTGTTTTGGCTCTGTGCTCCAACACTGAATTTATAATGAAAAGGGGACACTGGGGTACAAATGCTGACTTTCAGCCTTTTTGGCAAGTCTTACAAGTCTTTTGGGTGAACTGCACAAGACTTGTAACCCATTTACTCTTGGTGGGAACAGTGTGTCCACAAAGGTCTATTATTTCCACACACTTCATCCAAAATGAATGCAAGCACCCTCAAAGCAACACTATGTAATATTTGCTGAGCAACAGCAGCCTCTGCAGCCACAAATGGTAATTAGCACAGGACGCTGGCACATTAAATTCTGCTGGGCTCTGAGTCTTAGTGGTTAAAGGTACTGAAGGCAGCATACCCCTAGAAACTAACCGGTCATATAAAGAAAACAAAGCCTATCAATTGCTTGACCAGAGCTCTGACTGCATAGTCCAATTCACTGAGGTAAAACACAGCAACCCATGATTCCGCGCTTCAGGAGCAGGAAGTGCTGTCGCTGTAACAAACACACCAAACTCTGTTTATAATTGTTGACATTTTCAAAGTTTCCTCTCTGGATATCAGAGAATGCTGGTTTTTAATGAATTCTAAGTGTTTTTAGCTGATCTTTTGGCATTACTCTTAAACGTGCTGGGCCTGAATTTAAGCCACTGACCATCACTCAGTTAGGCACTTTACCAAAGTTACATAGTGCAGTCAGATGATTTTGAAGCTGCTATTTTAAGATAAAATAGTTGCATAATGTAGCCTTAAAGTTTAAATAACAGCAATTGTTTAATTGCAGATTACTGTGCTGGACTACAGAGTTAAAACAAAGCTGTCCAAATATTTACAGACTGCACTGTAACCAGATTCTTGTAGAATGTTTTGCCATTCATTCCTCTGCTAAATTGATATGTATAAATATTTACCATTGAAAAGCATTGAATTAGCAGTATGCCTATCTGTTTTTCATGCAAAGTGACTCAGATTTAGGGAAAAGTTGACCAATCTGACAGAGGTAAAGACATTCGACTCCTGGACAACTGCTGATGTAAACAGTGAAGGAATAACAGTCACTGGACCTTCATTGATTACCATGAAAAAATAAAGTCTTTATCCTGTAACATTTACATTTTGAGCTGAAGAGCTGGGTTTAAAATATTTTGGTTTCATGGAGAAGCTTTGTGCTCTGGCCTTTCAGAGGTAACAAAGAGAAAGTGTTCAATCAGACTCAGCAGCTGGTGAGGCAGAGGGTGGAAGAGCCTACTCTGGCAGCAGGTCGTCTCCCAGCTCTTCATCTGCGAAGTCGTCATCCTCCGTGCGCCTCTTGGCTCCTGTCTTTGGTCTCTCCATTTGAGGCCCCAGTGGGTCCATGTAGGACGCATCTACACACGAGGAACAGAAGATTTACTCATTATGAAATGTCCTGGGCCCTATTTTTCAATAACAATCAGTCCTAGAAGTTTAGAGTGTTTCTACAAACTCTCTTAAATCTCTACATGTGTTTTCCAAAGCAGTGTTTAAGAGTGGCAGTGGAAGAAGTTTTCAAATTAAAAATTAAAAAGCACCTAACCATAAAATACTCAGTTACAAGTAAAAGTTCTGATTAAAATTTTTTTTTGCAAGTATAAGTACAGAAGTTGCAACAAAATATACTTAAAGTATCAAAAGTTTAAATATTCTTTATGCAGAATGACTGCTGTCAGCATTATTACTGCATTTATACCACGTTAATATGTATGTCGTTCTTAGATGTTGAAGTTAGTTGAAGTGGAGCTAATTCTAACTACTTTATGTACTGCTGGGGAGTTTAATCTACACCAATGCATCATTTATAAGCAAATTATATGTTTTGTGTCTAAATAAAGTAAAAAAAAAAAACAAAAAAACAATCATAGCTGTAGAAGAAGACACAGAACCTCAGCCATAGTCATTACATATTATACAGTCATAATATATTAGGTGAGAAGAGGGAAGAAGAGGTTGATCTCAACAGAAACTGGCAGATCACCTCAGCAGATCAACTGTTTAGTTTCAGTTTAGTTTAGTTTTCAAAATGAAAACGAAACAAATACATTACGCTGATTGTGTACTGTACGGTTGTCTCAACAACAAAGATAACAAGTGACATAGCTTATATCATGCAGCTGATTACAGAGGTAAAGAGAGAGACACAGAGAGAAAATAGGTTTTCCTCACCTAGTTCTTTTGGGCTGCTGGCCTCGTAGGGCTCACTGGAGGCAGGAAGTGACCTCATCTTGGCGCTCAGCCGCTCCCCCTTAGTGCTGTTGCTGCTGTGGCTGCTGTCTGCAGAAAACACATACACACACTTGAATTTAGCAAACCAGTCATAATATGAATCAGCTGCTCTGACACAGTTAAAAGGTATAAATGCACCTTAAAGCTGGACCAATTTATGTACAGGTATATCAAACTTTCAAAATTCCAAAACTCCAGCTTCTAAACCTTATTAACTAATTTTAACACACTGTACTATACTCTGAAAACTATGCCATGTAATCATTCCGCAGGAGACTATTCCTCCTCAAAGTTAAACCACAATCTATCTAGTAACAGCTGTGACTTATCTGTCATACATTTATGCACATTTCCAAAGCTTTTGTGGTTCTGGCTATGTTTTATTTTTATTATATGACAAAGTTAAATGTGGTATGAGAACCGTCCATGACTCAACAATTTCAAACCCAACTGGATAAAGTCAAAGTAGTATAGAGGTCAAACTGAAACTAAGCTTGTTTTTCCTCACTTTCTGAAGAGTCAACATGATAAAGATGTGAGACTTTCATTTCACAGAGACAGTTACGAAATGTGTGTGTGTCTGAGTGTGTGGGGTGGGGGTGGTGATGGTGGGGTGGGGGTGGGGTGTTGGCTGGATCCAACACCACACTTCATTTTCCAAATGCGTTAAATTGAAGTGATTTTAAACCTTTTAATATATAAAAGTTGACATTGGTACATTGTTACAAACTGTCTGAAGCCTCTCCCTATTTACTACATAGTGCACTATATTTACTGTCTGATGTTTTATTTGAGCATCTGAATTCTGAGAGTGCAAATTAATCCACATACTGTGCCCTCAAAAATGTGTGTACATGGCATGTATGCTACTTTCTACTAACAATGCACAATGCAATGTGCTGCCTTTTACCGATGCAAAATGATGATGATAAGTAAGTGTCCAAAATATTAGTAGGATCAGTTGTTTTTCGCTGTCATTCAGTTTGGAGAATTTGGGGATTAATGAGTCAACCCTCTGGCTCTGTCTGTCTCTCTGTAGAAATGTTTCTCTGGTCCGGACTGATTTAAGAGCAGCTGGTTGTGATTTGACAAAGTCATCCATCTCATCAGTTCCTGGCTCTGATGAAGATCTCCACAGGACCAAGGCACACGGCACTGTTGCTCTGAGTCTTCTTGAAAACTTGACTGAACCCATCCCACCGCCTGTTCTGTGTGATCACAGGCCTGTCATCTATTTTGAGTGTAAATCCTTTAAGTCTGGGAGCCACCACAGATAGTTACAGCATATTATGATAGCATGTAAATCCTTGAGATGGCCAAAAACATATTTTGTTAGGTCACAGTGACCTTGACCTGTGACCTTTAAGTGAATCAGTCATCCTTAAGTACTAATGGACATCTGTGCCTTCCATCTATCCATCCATCCATTATCTATACCGCTTATCTGTTAAGGGTCGCAGGGGGGACTGGAGCCTATCCCAGCTGTCATTGGGCAAAAGGCGGGGTACACCCTGTATGGATCGCCAGTCCATCGCAGGGCCGACACATATACAAACAACCATACACACTCACATTCACACCTACGGGCAATTTAGAGTCATCAATTAACCTAACCTGCATGTCTTTGGACTGTGGGAGGAAGCCAGAGTACCAACGCAGGCACAGGGAGAACATGCAAACTCCACACAGAAAAGTCCCGGTGCTAACCACTGCACCACCGTGCTGCCCACAGCTGTGCCAGATGTAATGAAATTCCCTCTAGGCGTTCCTGAGATTTCATGTTCACAGGCAGCTGTGTATTCACGGCTGTGGGTCAGGAGGTAGAGCGATGGTGGTTTGATCCTCAGCTCCCCCAGTCCAAGTGCTGAAGTATCCTTGGGCAAGATACTGATTGTCCAAGATGCTGGTTGCCCCAGATTGCCCCCAGTGTAGCATCGGAGAGTGAATGTGGGTGTATGTATCTGTACGTATGTGCTATATGAATGAGTGTGTGAATGGGTGAATGTGACCTGTAGCATAGCGTGAAGCTTTGATATGGTTGATACAACTAGAAAAGTGCTATGTAAGTGCACTCCAATTACAAGAATGGCACGGAGGTCACCTTGACCTTTGACTGATGAAATTCTTAACAGTTCATTCTCAAGTCCAAGTTAACATTTGTGCCAAATCTGAAGAAATTCCCTCAAGGTGTTTTTGAGATATCATGGTCAAAAGAATGGGATGGACGAACAACCTAAAATATAATGCCTCTGGCAAAGGCTGTCGCCAGTGCTGAGGCATAAAAAGACGATCTCTGGTTCTGTTGCAACTGTTAATTATGAGTCCAACAGTGTTACAGAAGAGAACTAAAGAGGATGTCAGTTTGGAGCATATTCAAGCCAGTCTTATAGGATAAGTTTCAGTGTATACAGATTAACATCACAAATGTCTAAACAACTCAGATGTAAGCAAACAGTGCTTGCCAGTCTAGGAACATATGTATATGTCTCCTGTTATTCTAAGTTTAGACAGGAAAATGCATGCTTCATTACCACCATTCGAAAAGCAATAACCATCCTGACTGGCTATAATAAAACCAGGAATTACCATCCAGATGCTTCAGGTGATACCGAACAATCCAAACAACTCCATGTAGCATCAGACCTGTGAATAATTCTCTGCACACAACAACTGCTTTAAATGACTCAGCATTAGTAGTAGCCAGGTGTTAAACAGCTGTAAAGCATCTGCTCTCCTCTCAACATGGTTTGATTCATGGAAAATCAACAGAAGAGAAAAACAGCTGTTTTCATGCATTTCTGGAGCCATAGTGACCACTGTCCAACTTCATGGCAGCAGGACTCATGTATTTTTTTCAATCAGCACGTTCTTGTCCAGGAAAAGACGACTGGATGCCAAGAAGTTGGTGAGGAAAAGGTTATTAATGAAGGCTCACGAAGGGTCTGTAATATATGACTGCAGAACATGAAGGTCATTTATGAAGCTACATAATGGTTAATATTCAGATGTATTACCTGATTTAGCATTATATCATGAAACTAGGCAGCTTATATAAGGTTAGTGCATTTAAGTAAATCCACTAGAGGTGTTTCAAGTTACACATTAAACAAATTTTTTTGATGTCTCTGGATCCTTAAATGGTAATCCAGATTAGGTCTCAATGTTGAGAGCAATACCAAGAGATCTACTGCCAGTTAAGCACTGTGGGCAGCTCTGTGACATCCTCTTCATTGGATTTTCCGGTGATAAAGTTTTGAGTTCTGCTTCTCCATTTTCTGTAGTTTCCTATAAAGTTCCCTGGTAACTACCAGCCTCTTCTATGTAATCCAAACAAACTACAAATGTAAAATGCATAGCTTCTCATGTTCCATATATCCTCAAGAAAAACAACTGTAAAAGCTTTTATGAAGTCCCTCCTGGGTGAATATCTAACAGGTTACAACAGATGGTGATAAAGAACAGAGCAGATGCTTCTTCACAACAAAATGCTACAAACAACAAGGTGTGACAGCCTAGAAGGATATACCTGTTCTCTGATCTCCTTCATCTTCTCCACCTTCTTCAGCTTGGTGGCATATTCCTGGACTTCCTTCAATCCCATGTCTGTGCACAGCCTCACCAAGAAACGCAGACCTGAACACAAACAAACATAGTGTTTCTATTTTCTTCACACAGATCAGTGGGCTATGTTCTGTTGAAAACTGTAACAAACAAGATGAATTACATTCCACATTTTCTGGAAACTTGCGGTGGATGTCTTTATATGTTTCCAGAGCTTTTTGGTAGTTTCCTGTAGAGAAAAAAAGAAAAGGATCTATGTTCACAACTTTAACTGAACACATTGCAATCAGTGAAGACAAAACTTAATTTCACTGGATCATAATCTCTGGGAGTCTACTTTTATATGATCTGGTTTTCAGTATCAAAACTGACACAGAACAGGCAGTTACATATAATTTTTGCAGTGCCTTGAAAAACAGAATTATTCTCACCACTTCTTCTGTAGCAGCTTGCCACCATTAGCTGCCACTTCACCTGTGTTGGTCTGAGAAACACAGCAGGAAGACATCCACTCAGTATGAACACACAACCCCACACTGAACATGTTTAGAATTTTAAAAATCAATTCTGAATTCAGCTGGAAGGCAATCAAAATCAAATCATTTGAACTCTATGTTCAAGTAAAAAAAAAAAAAAGAAACTACTTCCAGATGAGAACGGGCTTCATGGTTGATGAAAGGATACTAACACAACAATCAAAACAAGATGAAATAAACAACATCATTATTTAATTTATAAAAGTGTAGAAATAACATCATTTCCCAAATATTTCTCAAGATGATGGCGCAACTCTGGGGGCTTTACTTTGCCAAAAAATACTCTCAGATTTTTTTGGCATTATGTTGAATATGATCTGCCAGATGCTGAAATTATCATCAGTTTTATACAGACCTGTTTGGTTTGTTACTTATCATGCATTTATCTTCTAAAGTATGATACTGATTACTTACTGTATCAGTGTGGCTCTTTCAAAGTACTGAATGGCCTTTTCACAGAACTGAGTCTCGATGTAGTATGCCCCGAGCCACTCAATCACATCAATGTTAGAAGGGAAGTACCTGAAGGACTTGACAGCAACACAACACAACACAACAACATTAGAGCACTTACATTGGCCTTTTCCACTATAGGAACCCACCAATCTGAAACTAATCCTGTACCCGCTGTGCTGTGCTCTGCTTATAGGAAGCTCCAAGTTACAGGTCACTAAATTCCTGTAGCTGAAGAGGCTTGATAGGTAATGAGTGCTAAAATGTTAAATTAATCAATTACTGCATAGAGAGAAGAACATTTGATTATAATTCTCGTACCTCATAGTAGTACTGGAAAGCCTGGGACTTGTCCCCCTCACTATCATGCAGCTCTCCAAGTTTGGCCAGTGCCTGGGGGTCAGTGGGAGTTACACTGATGACCTGCATCAACCACTCAATTGCTTGTTGGGGATCCTCCAGAAGCTCATAGCTGTTACCAGTGTATCAAGGACCAACAGATCCTCTCATGGGGACGGTTCAAGATGCAGATTTGAATCCCTAAATAAACATCTTCCCAGCAACAACCACTGAGGTACAATTATTTGTAACAGTTAAATCTCACGACACACAGCACATTCACAAATGCATAATAAATGACATCTCTTATTAGTAGGATACAGATGGGCCAGCTGGTACATGACTTGGGCACTGTTCCTTAGAATGGCATGGAGCTTCAGGAAGCAGTCCAGAGCCTCCTCTAGACGATTAAGTTTCTTATAGGTTAAACCTGGTACAAGTGGAAGGGGACAAAAACTGTTAATCGACTTTTAGTCTATGGCAACTCAAGCCACTTTAAAGCAGCTTTAACTGATATTTTAACAATAACAATGTATAAAAAGACCATCTGCAAACAAGGTGTCAGTTTTGAAAGGGGTCTTTCGTAGTGATGACCCTACAGAGAGTTATCACTTGAATCAGCAGCTCTATAGTGAATTTCAGCTCATTGTTTACCTGTCTAGTCAACAACTTTACTGTTTTAGTCTACTCACAGCTCTCACAGTTTTTGGTTACAACATGTAAATAGCTCTAAAAAATAGCTAAAAAGCCGTAAAACCCTCTGTGCAAAAAGTTGCTCCTCTGTTTTTCCTTACATATCGCACTTATACACTAATACACAGTCATCAAATGTGCGCTGCTGCAATTTCCACAACCCTATTTCTTTCTTTCTTATTCTTTTCCACTGATCTAAATGCAGAAGTCACACCAGCCAGTTGGGCAGTCTTTGTGATTGTACTGCTAAATTATTATTGCAGGTGTTACCCAGGTTGTAGAGGGCCTCAGTGCAGGAAGAATCATTCCTCAGTGCTTCTTTGTAGAACTCTGCAGCCTTTTCATAGTCCTGTTTGACAAATACGGTGTTTCCCTTGTTGATAAGTGCTGCTGGATTGTAGCGATCAGCAGTCATGGCGAGATCAGAGTATCGGTCAGCCTGGTCATAGTCCTTCTCCTGTTACAGGGTAAAGATCAGAAGAAGTATCTACTGGAAGCAGGTTGGTACAGAGGATAGAGACAATGATTCAGCCATCTTTACAACTGAACTGGATGGTCTAATTTTAAGTGACCTTGACAACAAACACACTCTGTGCTGAAGTGTCCTTGTTCAAGTGTCCTTGAACAATCTCAAAGCAACAGTATTTCATTTCCTAAAAGAAAACCAAGCCTGTATTCTTTTATTTATGCTTGTGATGTTTAAAAATCTTACCAGGAAGTAGAGGAACGAAAGGTTGGTGGCTGCAGCACTCTTTACTCTGCTGTCCTTCTTTTCAAATGTTTTCAGGGTCTCAACTGCCTGATGAAATATTAAACGTCATCAGGGCAACATTTTACACTGGCTTTCCTCTAGTTTATTACTACAATACTGTACGGACTATGGTGAAAGCCAATCTCCCCAGTATGTAACACACATCCAAACATAAAAACCAATGTTCTTGTACATTTTGAATTTAAAAATTGCAAACATTTTCTGGATGCTTATTTAATTCTAAGATTTATTGGTTAAATAAATATTCTTCCAATAAGCAAATATCAGAATATGTCAAATGTGTAATTATTTGTACTGGAAAACTAACCAAATCAGTGTACGAATCACAATAAACACAACGTAACTCCAATTATTAACTCTAAAATTATATTGATAATTCAAATAATGTGCACCTGAGGGTTACTTCCAGCATTTATTAATGTAAGTTCATGACTTTCTCAAAAAGTCAAGTTTTAAAAAATCTGAATTTTTGACTTGCACAGTAATGACCTTTTCCCCCAGAAATCACCTTCACATATAACTGGTTGTTAGGCCAAAGTAAGCGCATTATTTACTGGGGAGATATTTGTTTATGTATTTTGTTATCATTTTGACAAACCACCAGCTATGCTACAGCTGCACTGATGCTGCAGCTTACACCACCACCACCACTGTCAGCAGACAGTCTAAAAGCACCACACACATGCATTAGGTGTACAATCTGTGAGTACAAGACAGTTGGCCGCTGCAGTTATAATACTGTAACTGGAGACACATTTGAGCTGCACAGTGGCATCAGTTCTCTAATCTTAGCCAAAGCGCAGCTCCACTGGCACAGCTGCAGTTCCTTGAGAGCTCACTGGTATAATATCGGTTACAATTTCCTTTCTGCCCCCAGATTTTCCAAACTGGTTTGCAGGTTTTAAACTAATAACTGCTTCTCCAGTGCCTCTTGTCAGTGCTGTTATTTGGAAAAGGCATGCTTAGGTGGTAACATGTTATGGAAAAAACAAAACAAAACAACACAATCTAAATGCAAGCATGGAAACAGAAGTCACACATACCTCAGCCTTAGGCATGCAGATGGGAAGGAAACAAAACAAAAGCAAGAGAGAATGGAGGGCAATGAGAGGGGGGAAATTTGAGTCTGATGCTGCTCTGCTGAAACAGCCTTAGTAGGAGAAAACTGACATACATAAACAGCGTTGACCAATAACTGTATGCAACAATGTTGTTAAAAAAAAAAACATAACGAAAAATAATATAAAAGCCAACATAGACCATATGTTCACAGGGAAATACCACTCACTTAACGAATTTATAAATGTAATTAGTACTCTGACAGAAATTGTATTTTTTCAGGTTCAAAATTCATAAAACAATCACATGACAGTAAGTATAAAAACAAATATGCTCTGTGTGCAAAGACAGCCCTTAATGTGACTGGATTATATTTAATAATCACATCTGAGATTACTGAGATTTTAGTTTTAAGCATTCACATGAGATGTCTGGTTTGAACTTCTGGCTTCAAACTGGGAAAAGTTTGCATGTTCTGAAATACCAAATCAGTTACACTGTGGGAAATATAAGCAAGATCTGGCTCGAGTTAGCCAACTATAACAGCCAACTGGGCAGGCTACAAAGCATTATTATTCAGTTTGTAGTTTACCTTCCTCTGCTCCTGTTGTGGCCCCTAACTGCCACAGACCAAGGAAGTGAGATCCCAAAACTGAGTGGTATTTCCTTTTATGATTTTGAGACACACACACACAATCACCTGGTTGAAGTCCTTCTGTCTGAGATAAGTGATGGCTTTGTTGATCTCTAGATCATTGGCAAGTTCAACGTACTGAGAACTCTTCACCATGTCCACACACCTGAAAAAAAGAACCATACATGCACAGTATAATACTTTATGTATCATATCACATAATTTGATTCTTGCTGTTTTGTTGACTGTGGCTGATTATGTTCATTTGATCTATTCGATATATTGACAGGTGAGCAATCAGCTTTTGATGGTTTTACTCAATTCCTACAAAAAAATTGCTCTGGAATAAAATCCTCTTGAGTAGTGAGGAAACTTGCGCTGCTAGTTTAAAAAATACACATTTACCACAGCAGCAACCAATCAAAAATAGCGAAACAAATTATTCTTGTTTCTGATTCAGTCACAGAAGCAGACTGACAGGGGCAAATCTGCTGTTTTCACACTTTGCTCTGAGATTTGAAGCTTCATCTGCAAAACTGCAAGCTGCTATCGCTTTTAGTGACTCAAAATTCTACAAAAGAGATCTGTAAGCTATGTACACATATCATTATTGTTTTCATTTGTGAAAACTGGGTTGGAAATCCATGCCACTTCTAAATCTTTAAAGAATTTTGACTTAGCATCTGAAACAGCATTTCAGCAAAAAGCATTTTTGAGTCTTTCCAAGGAGCGTCACTGAGATGAACTCCTCTTGTATATTGTATGCCCTCTGGTGTTAACAATGTAAGATGGAAATAAAAGCACTACAGTAACAAACCAGTCAAATCCAGTAGCAAAAGAAGTCTCAACAGCCGGAGCGATGAGCTTGGCTACAGTCATGATGTACTTCTCAGCCAGGATTTTTCTATGTATAGAACACAGGGGAGAGAACAGGACACGAATATCAGGAAATGAACAATACAAAACCATATATCATATCAACACAATGATTTGTATTAAACATGTATTATGCTGGTGTTTTGACATAGAAGATGACATGTCAGTGGTTTGACGTGGCCATATATCTGTCCATATATGGCCAACCACATATACAGACAATGATTCTTTTTTTGTGTGTTGTTTTAGATTTTTCTTACAGATCTCTCTCCATCTGGTGAAGCTTGTCGTTCTTAATGGCCTCAATGACCATATTTGAACTGGTGTCATCCTGAAAGAATCAACAGGATAAGGTTTAATTTAGGATGTTGAGCACCATTTTCACCAACACTTGTCAGTATTTTGTATATGGTCTGTTGTGACAACTACAAAAGAAAGGAATACTTTTTAAAAACAGATGAACTGACATTTGAAAACCAAAATCATTTAATCTGCAATTGTAAAGGGGGGCTGTTTAGATGAATAAAAATGCCAAACCCATGGAACATGAAATAAATTTAAATGTATAGACATATCTGATCAGAAAAAATGTTATGTAAAAAAATGTTTTAAAAAAATTAATTAAAAGTACAAGAAGCATTTTCATGCAAACAGAGTATCTATTGCCAATTGTTAGAACTAGGGATGTAACGGTATCGTCAAGTGTCTTGATACTGCCATGGACCTGGACGGTAACAAACAATAGGTTCCGGGCAAAACTGTAGTTTTGTTACAGCCACAGTGGAGAAGGGCGATGGGAAAAGAGAACTACAGAGACCACCGCCCCATGCGTGCCCATCAGCCTTCGCGCTCCGCTTGTTCCCTCTTCAAATCTATGGATCTTGTACAGTGAAGCTGGCAGATGCCGGTGTTGGAGGCGAGGGAGAACAGAGCAGGGGAGAGAGACAAAGCCTTTGAAACTGTGGATCCTCCAGATCTAGATCCAGATCTTAGATCTGACATGTGGAAGCATTTTTGTTTCTCACGAAATGAGAGAGGGGAAAAGGTGACAGATAAAAACAAACAAAAAAAAAAAAACAATATGCAAACACTGCCAGACTGTGGTTACCTACATGTCGGGGAATATGACTGACTGGGAATATGACTGACTGTTTTTGCACTTTATTACCTAACTGTTTTTTGTACTTTAAATTTAATTCCCTATTCATTGTTCAATAAACAGATTTTTTTTCCCAAGTCTTCATTTTCCTTTTTTTTTAAAATATTGCAATAAATATCATATTATGGACTTGTTACAGAGGTATTATCATATTGTGAGATTCTGATATTACATCCGTAGTTAGAACGCTTCAACAGTGACTAAACAGTCAGCATGTACGGTGATAATTATTATAGTTTTAATTGACAAGTGATCCTTAGGCAGTGCAGTTCAGAAATCTGACACTTTGCACCAAAGAGAAAGACAGGCAAAGAAAATTAACATTCACACACAGTACGTACACACACACACACACACGCATGCACGCGCACACACACACACACACACACAAAAGATGGATGACCTATTGACTAAATGCTATAAGTCTGTGTTTATTTATAAGTGTACTTATATTACTGAAACCCACATTAGATGGGATGTACTTGTCTTCATCATCAATGCCCAAAGGAACTGAAATGAGCTTCTGAAAGGCCTTCTTCATCCTCTCCCTATCACCGATGGCATAGTAGCACAGGATGAGGTTGAAGCCTGTCTTGATGTTGGGGCTCTCGCTCATAATGTGTTCAAAAGACGTTATGGCGTCTGAGTACTGGCCCATACGGACAAACACCACGCCAATATTCTGCATGATCTTGATCCTCATTTCCTTGTGAGCATTGGAGATCTGATCTAGTGCCATTCTGTAGAATTTGATGGCTTTGGGGTAGTTTTTCTGTTTGAAATAGATGTTGGCCATGTTGACTTTCAGTCTGCCTGGAGAAACAGCACAGATGGAGATTGAGTGAAAACTAGTACAACTGATACAACAAACAATACATACAGTCAAATTATTTGCCAAACATTTGGCGCTATTTCAGCCCTTGATGGTGGAGACACAAGAACACACTGACATAAAAACACTAACTATTGATTAAGACAGACAGCTTGTAGCAAGAATGCTGGAGACTTAGTTCCAGCCATGTTTACACTTCTCATAAAAGGCTAAAATCTGGCTGTTTATATCTTTGTTCAGTATGCTAATATTAGATGCTTGTTGTGGTTATCAATCTTTTTTTGTTTTCCAATGTTTTTCTTATTCCTACCCATGTACTATAGTTTACAAGACAATATTATAAGCAGCAAAAGCAGTAGTATGCTATGCTTTTTTTATATATAAAAACTATTTTAGTTGTTAAGGATGTTGTTACCATGACTATTTATACTTCAGTGTCTCACTGTTGGACCAGAATCACATCTGCTATGGTTTTATTGACATATAAAAACACAGGATTTTCTGTCCTGACTGTTTTGATGCATTTATGAGAGCAGCCATAGTTTAAACACATCTGTAATGAGTGTGAAGCTGAGAATTCTGCTCACCTGCATTACTGAACATCTTGTTCTTCACAATGACCTGGTAACTGTTTAGGGCCTCTGGGTACATTTCATTGTTCTCATACTGGTTGGCAAGGTTAAGCAAAACCTAGTAATGACAGAAATATATCATATCAACATGTCTAAGTTAAATTTAAAAAAATACAGGCAACAAAGTCAGTCATAGAAACTAACTCTGTGAGCTGAGTCCTGTTGGCTGAGGATCAAACCCTGCCAGATGAAAATAACTAACCAGTAGCTCACCTAGTTAAGCACATACCATTATGGTTGAATTCTTACCATGGCAGCCCTTTCCTGCATGGCATCCCCTGTCTCTCTTCCCTGCCTTTTCTGTCTCCCTACACTGTTCACTGTCAATAAAGGCTGAGACATACAGTAACTCCAGTAAGTAATGTACTTTGCATTCCTGAACACATTTGAGTGGCTAAAGTTTCTTGTTCATGTTGGTAATTACCAAAATTTTGACCCAATTAAATATTTCAAGCATTATAATTGGGTCTAATAGCAGGAAACATTTGCTCTGCATAAACCAGCCACAGCAAAAAAAAAACAAAAAAAAAAAATTCAATATCAGTCCCCCAGTGTCAAATAGTAACAGCTTCGTGTAATTTCAAAGTATAAGAAGTAAATGCTCCCTCACTTCATTTCCAGACACTGGAATAACTACTGATATACAGCAGCCTTACTTACTGAGTAGGTGAGGTCTAAATTGATGTGGTCCGCATTGCCAGACTGTTCCCTCTGCCTCACCAGTGCTCTCTCCTTCCTCCCTGCCTCTTTGGCTTTTTCAAGAGCCTGTAGAAACACACCACAATCAGAGACATGCATGTGCCAACACAAGGCCACAAACCCACATGCACAATCAGTAGTAGTGATACCAACATTAATGTCCAAAATGAACAATACCACAAAAAAGTTACATGTGTCCATGGCTGATAAATACTGTTTATCGGCTAACACTGACAAGTCACTAGAGATAGTGTTTGAATGTTTCTGTTATAATGGGTTTCAGCTGCACTTCATGATGAATTACAAATGCAATCTGCTGTAATACTGTTCTAATTCAGTAAGTTATTGCATACATGAAAAAGCACTGGAAATTAACTTTAGGTATTTTGGCCATCCACCTTTGTTTAGGATTAGTTACTGACAGATGAGCCAAAGATGAGCCAAAAGCTTTAGTACAGTGCTGATTTTGAAAGAAGAGGCCTCTCATGATACACTTGATACTCAATCCAGTGCACTGGAGTTTAGAACTGAGGCAATGAAAATCACCATTCACTGCCTCACTTGGAGGCCCTTCTCTCCAAATCCAAGCTGCCACTTTTACTAAATACTTTGTTAAACAACTACAGAGTCTGACCAGTTGTAAAGCTCCCATGCTGTGTGCCATGCAGCTCTCTTCTATCAGGTCATTAACTTTCTTCTCCAGGATCTTGATCTTTTCCTCAGGCCTGCAAGACCACAGACACAGAAATACAATGTGTGATAATGTTGTTTGAAAGCATGAAGCTTTTTCCATCTGTGTCAAAAGGCATGGCTGTTTAGAGTCAGTTTAGTTTGTGACATGTACAGTATATCAGGGCAGACACATGCATAAATATGCTGGATTTATTCATCATAACAATTATACCTAATGAAGATTTTAACGGATTCTCTCCAGCACCCACTGAAAATGAGAAACCAGTTTAAAGAGTGACAACTCACGTGTCCTCATTCTTTGCTTCAAGTGGAGGTGCAGGGCCTTTGGACTGGCCCAGAGGGTCAAAGGTAGAGCCTATATAAATAAAAAAATTAAAATTAGACAGTTTGTCCTTACAGATCATTTAATAGATAATTCATACAAATGGAAGGAGTAAAACATCCTTAGGTTTTTGAACAATAGAGGAAATAAAGTAATATTCTTTCTAACTATAGAATCGCAAGCTAATGCCTGATCATATAGTAATCAAACACACATGTAAACTAAAACTCACCACGGGTCAGGGAGGAGGTGTAACCTGCTGCTCTAACAGCAGTCATTGGTCGGGTGGCTCCATCCTGTCACAATTTAAAACAAAACACAACACGAAATATAGTGGTAGCTTAAAACCTATAACAAAACCCATGTTGGTCAAATTAAAATCACTACACATTACTCACTGAGTAGGTGAGATTAAGTACCATGAACTAATGCATAATAAAAACTATGCAGGACCTTAAATGCACACTTGAGCTGTCACACCCTCTCACCTGCACAGCTCCAGTCATGGGTCTGCCCATTGAAGAGGTCATAGGGATCCGAGACTTCATGAAACAACAAATATAAGTAAGAATGATTTAGGCATGTTTACCTGACAGTATCTTTTATCATGCAAATATCAGACAAAAACATGTTCAAAGGTTCGCAGCTACAACTAAAGATTATTTCCCTTATCAAAAAATCTGCCAATTGTTTTCTTGATTAATCAATGAATTGTTTTGTTTATAAAATGTCTAAAAATAGTGAAAATGCCCATTATAATTTTAAACAGCTAATGGTGGCATATTCAAATAGCTTGTTCTATTCAATCAACAGTCCAGAATCTATTTTGTTTTTTGTTTTTTTAATCACACATGACAACAAAAGATATCAAATCCTCATTTTTGAGAAGCTGGACCCAGTGAATATTTAGCACTACTAATAACTATACAACACTATATTAAGGTGTTCCTGGTCTCTCTCTCTCTTGTAACAACAGAACTCATACTTTGAATAGAGTGTTGAGAGCAAATGTTACTTTGAGGTGCTGATTCAAAAATGTTTTACTTTTTCCAATATTACTAGAGCTGCAAGTGTTTTAACTTTTCGAAATCAAGTCTAGTTCAAAACTGGAAAATTTCATTGTACTTACTCCAAATGAAGAAACTAAAGGCCGAGCTCCAATGGCAGTGCCAGGGAATTTAGCAGTCATCTGCCAAATTGAAGACATGACATTTTTACATGAGTATTAACAAATGAGTGCAATCAGGATATCAATCACCCGGCGTTGCCCCCCCCCCCCCCCCCCCCCTCCCCGACTCACACACACAAATACACTCGGCACTCACCGGAGGTCTTCTTCCATGACTCGTCCTCACTGCTTGCTGGAAGCCAACATCATTCTCCAACTCCTTGAAATTAGTTAATAATAATATTTACTCCTTATTCTTCACACTCCCATTGTCCAGTGCAAGAATATACTTCGTCAGCGCACACGCAAATTAATACTTTCAAATGACAGCTACGTGTCATCTGTTGTTTCTAGCTCGTGCTGTATTTAGCATTAATTACATTAAAGCTAGTTACTTGAGAGCAAACGCCTTTGAGCTAGGTAATGTAGCATAGTTGCTAACTCACCTCGGAGTCAAATGTTGGATTATAGTCGTTGTAACCCGAATAAAGATCATCCTCCTCCAGAGCCAGATGCACATTTTCCATTTCTCTCCCGGAGAGGTGGTGTAACGAAACACTCAGAAATATATTAAAAAAAACACTTCTCTACACAGGATAACAGCAAAAGACAGTTTGTTGTCGTTTCAGGGATTCAATCCCACAATTAACAGCGACATAGGGCGGGGCAATTTGCTTCCCAAGCTTCTGATTGGTTACTCACGCGTCAGTCATCATCTAGCGTTAACATAATTGGCTGAAGCCGATTTCGTCCGTTGCCGGGATACAAAGCGTTCGTTTTTTTGTTTGTACCTTCTCCAGCATTGGGTACTTTGGACCCTCTAGGTTGCCGTACCGGGTTTAGTAACGTGACTCCAGAGGGGCGCTGCATCAGTTTTAATAGCAATACCTCAACGTTAGTTGGATCTAAAGTCTTATTATCTGAAAAATGAGTTCCTCTGACATGAAGAGTATCACTGTAATCGGCAGGTGGGTAAGGAAATGTAGTTATGTATTTTTCCCTCCCATGCTTTATGTTCGTTGTGAAAAATATTCAAGTAGCTGTCATGGAAGTTACTTGTAAATGACTGTCGTTTATGACTGCATTGCAAATTTAGATTTTGGTTTTGCATATAATTTTAGTTAAGTGCATTGTTGTATTATTCTGTGATATCTTGGCAACCGTCCTGTACTTTATATGGATACGTTGCAGATTTTCTTTCACTGTTTTGTCTTTGCAAGCCTGGCTATGATGTGGGCAAGCCTCTAAGTACTTTATGAAGTAGCCTAGCAGTTGTTTTTTGGCTCCATCGTTAGAGCCTATGTGTAGGCTTACATTTTAACCTGCTGCCTGCACCCTGTTGATTATGTATACACACTTTGCAGTCCTCTGATGTAACCTCGCTTATATCTGAAAAGTAAATACTAAATGTCACATGCAAAATTCTCAATAGTATGCAGGACAGCGACAGATACTAAATTTCCACTGCAGGACTTTGTAGACCTAAGCTTGGAAAAATCTGTGAATGCAAAAACCCGTGATGGGTTTAAGACAAGAGAGCAGGAAAAAGAAGGAACCTGAGATCAGCAAGTTTTTCAGTGGCTTAAAGGGGCTGTGTGGACAACAAGCAGACTGTGATTCAAACCTCACTGAAAGCAATTCTTTACCCCTGTTGAGGTGTCAGTTTACACTGACAAACTTAACTCATAACTCAACTTAACTCATACAAGATGCAAGGCGCCTTTACTGAGTAGCTGACCTCTCACCTTCCTTGAATGACTGTAGTATTGTTCATATTTTTGAATTGTTCAGTGAGATATCTGTCTAATCATACAGTGTACAGAGGAAAGTTGACGTCCTAAATGTCTCTGTTTGTGATTTTTTCATGCCTGTTTCAGTGGGCTGATAGGCCGCTCCTGGGCTATGGTGTTTGCCAGTGGAGGCTACAGCGTGAAGATCTATGACAACCAGCCAGGACAGGCTGCTAAGGCCATCACAGAGATCAGGTCAGTCCTGCTGCACAATACTGCAGTCTTTGTCCAGCATAAACCATCATGTAATCTTCATTAATGTAATATTCACTCCACTCCACTCCAAGTTAAATACATAGTGTCATCTTTCCTCTTGATGCCATGGGCCTGTTAAGTCCATCTGGGCTATACCAAGAAACCTGACTTGTCTGGAAGAAACTTAAAATGTCTAAAATGATGTTACATAGATTCAGTAACTGTGGTTTCTTGGTCTGCTGTTTAAGGGCTAAAATTCAATGAGTCCATATTCTAATACACTACCGGCAAAAAGTTTGGGAGCACATCCAATTTACAGCTGTTACTGAATTTTACATAGTGTAATGTTGTAGTGTTTCTGAAATTAAAGCATAGCAGAAATAGATAATAAAGAGGCAAATCATGAACTCTTTTTTATCAAACTAAATTTAACCTAAATTTTATTTTGTTCATAATGTCCTTTCTACAATGGAAGATAAACATTGTTTAGAAAGTTCATCCCAACACTGTCGCAGAGGTTCCCCCAAATGTGTTGCACTTGCTTTGCTTTTGCCTTCTGTCCAGCTCATCTCAAACCAGCTCCATCATCACTGTCTTGATGTAGGATGAAGCCCCGACCAACCAGTCTGTCAGCCTTTGTTACTTGCCTTTACTTGCCCTTTTCACTCTGATAGCAATATACATTACTACTTCCTGCAGTACAGTATAATAATGCATCAGAGGGTTGTGTTTGTTCCAACACTACCTTTGTATAGATACATTGTTTGTAAGTAATCAATAAAAGTTGAAGCACATGTAGAAATTGTTTGCATTAACTTTCAAGGCCTCATTTTTTAATCAGGTGTATACTGTAAAAGGTACACCTGCTTACAGAGAAACTTACAAGTTGGTCTTGTCACAGTGGCCTGTACTGTTAGTAATATGACTCAGCAGTAGGTCAGATACTGATAGATGTTGCCAGGTTGGTGTTTATGCTGATCAGATTTATATGTGCTCACAACACAACTCACAACTTGTTTTCCAAATATTTAAACTTCCCTAACAGCCTCACTGTCCATGAGGTATGGCTGCAACATAAAGGGAACATTAATAACATGTATAAACTAGCCTCACAATTCACCCTGTTCAAAATCTAACCTGTTCTTCCTTCTAGTGCTTATGAGGAGACACATGCACTGCATTCTGTGCACACTGCATGATCAGTGGCTTCCTCTCACTATAGAAACACATGAACAAACACAAGTTCAAGCTTAAAAACTGATGACAGCCGAGTCATAGCTGGTTAAACATTACTGTGGAATGACAAAGGACTTTTTGCAAAAGCACTACAGCCTTACTTTGGAAAATACTGTCAGGAAAAAGAAGTTATTCAAAAGAACTTAAGCCCTTGTATTGATTAAACAAACACAAACTCTACACCAGTATGTCATTTATTTGACTTATTTGTCATGTCAATAGCCAGTCTGCTGGTGTTTCTGCTACTGTCTACTCTACAGATGAGAAGATTGACCATATGGACAGTAGAGGGTGTCATTGTACTAGACTTTCCACCTCCAAATTGTGAAGCCTGTCCCTAATCCAGTTTTTATAAGTGTAAATGAATGCAGGCCACATGCTCAGGTATGTTGTTGATCTGATACAATATCTGCATGTGGCAGCTATTATCATGGAAACCAATTAGTTTTGGTTTGTATTTCTGGGGAAAACAATTACACATCTACCCACAAACCAACTTTTCTAAGAAATATACCCCAAAGGCCTCTGGCACAATCACTCAGTCTGTTTACACAACTATGATTATGCTTTTCTTACACCACACACATCTGCTGCATTTATATTTTATTTTTATATTTTGGTAATGATTCCTTAGATATTGAAATAGTCATGTCACAAAACATCGTGTTTCATGTTAAGTCTTTGCAGAAAGCATGTGGGTGAGTGTTAACTGCCTCTCTCACTCTGTCGACTCAGGAAGCAGTTGGAGGAGCTGGAGGAAGCCCACATGCTCAGAGGAGAGCTGACCGCCATGCAGCAGCTCACTCTGCTGAGCAGTTACGATGACCTGGCTCAGGCACTGGAGGGAGCCTTCTTTGTCCAGGTAACACACAGGCCTGCTCTCAGCACCAAAACACATGCCATTCTGTCTGTTTGTCCCCCATGCTGAAATCAAAGGGAACTGCAGGTAGATGGGTAACTTTGGTAAGATTACAGTTATCTCAGTACTGTGTGTTATGGAATTTTCTGAATTACACTGATTATCCTCAAGGGGGTGCAACATCATTGGTTCATTTGAGTTGTATGACATCTCAGAGACCACTGATCATATTTTGAATAAAGCTCAACATACATCACAGATGAGTTCAGGCATTTTGCAAAGTGATACCAGTTGGTTCAGAAGTGGTTACTCCTTCATTCTGTGGGATTTAGTCTGCTTTCCATGATTTCCATGATTTATTAAAATAAAAGTTAAATATTTAGGGCTATGTTTCCTCTTTGTCTTTATCAACTAATACTCATTGTGGGTCAACAGTGAGACAGCAGTTTTAAAGTTAAGAATTTATGAATGCAGATTCAGAGATGTGGATTTAATGAGCAAAATGTAAAGGTAAACTCAAAATTTTCAGTTATTTACTATAAAGTGCTGCGTGTTATTTAAGATATAGAGCAACTGTTTACTATAGTCATTATGATTTTTAACTGCACGTGACTGTTAATTTATAAAGTGTTAAATTCATTTTCTTTGAACCCTGCTTTCAAAAACTATGTTCACAAGATTCACTTTTGGCTCAGTCACTAAAAAATCTAAACCTAAATGTTTTCTAACCAAACTATAGTCATGTTTCATAAGTCATTTTATGAACTGTTATATAAACTAACAAAAGTGTCCTTTGACAAAAGGTTCAGGAGGAAGTTGTAAAAACAGGTACTGCCTTGCTGTTGAAATCATTACATGACATTTAAACACCAAGTCACCCATCTTGTTTTTGCCACGCTAAGAACATAAACACAAAATCAACATGTTTATCTTAACTCAATCATGTATAACACAACCGCTTAAAATAAAACACAAAGATAACTTTTTAAGCTAAGTGTCTCATATGCCATACACCATGACTCTGCTAAAGCAGACAATGGTGCTCTTCATGTCATAGCACAGAGAGATGGGTAGGGCCAAGACAAATCAATATCTGAGTTCACACTAACACCGAACAATAGAGGATGTTTTTAGACACATAGAAAAAACAGGTAGATTATTAGATTACAGAGTTAATATGTTCAGATAGTCAGCCCCACATTTTCCGATAGCCTGACGCCACCTGACGCAACTTTCACCCTGTCATTGATCAGGGTTTTTCTAGAAGAGGTGCAGGAGTTTGTTAGTGTGATTGGTTACAGAACAAGTGACTGACATTAATCTATACTGGCCTTCAGTACAGGAAATAGCATTAGATAGTAGGTAGACGGTGCATACAATACCACCCACATTTTAGCATTCATGAAATGTTTAAAATGAATTATACAGTATAATAAAAATAGATGATAAAAAATGTAACAAATTATACACTTTACGAAAAGGATATGATGTATGTTTGCATAAAAAGTCTGATTTGAACTTGTAATGTTTTTGTTGGAACAGAAACACTCTTATATATTCAGTGAGTGTGGCATCATGTCATACATATACAGGCTTTCTTCAGGTATGCTTGCTCAGCCAGTTATTGCAGTTTTACACAGCAGATTAACTCTCCACCACTGCTTTTGATAGCCACTCCTTTCCGGCAGTCTGTCAGAGCAGACCTGAAAAAAAACCAGCTAAGCCTGAGGTGGATGGTTAAAGATTTTGAAACTGGTTGAAACCAGTTTCAAAAATGTGAACTGTGAAGCCATGGGTAATAGTTTGGTCATCTCTGCTGTGATGTGTTGTTGAAGAAAGTTTGACAACAAAGTGTGAAAGGATTACAGAAAAAGTGTATTTTCTTACTCAACTCAGGAGGTATTTATTTATACAGATAATTTTGTTTCCTCAGGTTTTGAGATAGAAGTCAATTTGGTCTTCGAAATATTTGTAGTTTTTAAGCAAAAAAGTGTACAAAGGTAAGGGATTGTTCCACCCAAATTATATGGAAACATTTCTTACTCACTTTAGTGGTATTTATCATTACTGAAAGTTTTGGTTTTATTTACCAGAGTACATTCTCTTAAGCCAAGGGCAATACAGTAGTTTGAGCAAGACACAAAGGTTGTAAGTTATTGCTGTGATGAAGTTTTCATCTTCACTGTGATGCCTCATCTGTGCTCTGCTGAGACTTAATACTGATTTACTGATTCAGAAGTGCCCACGGTATACCCTGGAGATATAATATTATAATTGTTGTTTTCATATTCAAGTAAGTTTGAAAAGTGGGAACAGGAACATGCTGTATTCTATGTGTTACAAAGACCTTGGTCAGAGATAAAATGTATTTATTCTGCTACAGAAAATGAAATGTTGGCAACTGTGCTTTTCTCTCAATGACTTCACAACCCATTTTCTGTTTTCCAGGAGTGTGTATTTGAGCAGCTTGAGGTCAAGCAAAGTGTCTTCCAGGACATAGAGTGCCTTGTGGGAAAAGATGTCATCCTGAGCAGCTCCACCTCCTGTCTGGTGCCAAGCAACGTCTTCTCTAAAGTTCAGAACAAGCGTCGCTGCCTAGTCTCCCATCCGGTTAGTGTGACTACAGTCCTGCTGCCTGCAGGTAGTGTAAAGGGATTTCAGCCTAATAAACTACAAAGCAGGGAAGCCTATTTGTCAATTCCCCAATCATGTATTTACAGGTATCCCACCCTTCTCGTAGAGGTTTCCCCTTATTCATCTGTCCTGCATTAGAACTGCAGTGTCCACAGAAGTGAGCTTTCAGGTGATGTGGCCCATCTACTGTAAAGCCCTTGAGCAGCAAATACCTGCTTACATTTCAGAAAATAACAGTCAAACATCCATCAAACATTTACCTAAGGGACATGCCTTTGATGACAACAATGTTCATGTTTTAGATAGGGAGAACAAGTAGTTTGAAAGAGGAGAGAAAGAGGCCACCTACATCAAAGCAGAGAAACCTTCTCTCATCAGAGGAGGAGGTCTACAACACCATTTATCCTCTACCTACAATGCTGTCCTTTTCCTTCCCAAGAATTTTAAGAACCATTCACACTTAGACTCATGTGACTCCAAGCCCTAATGAACCAAGTGACATCAGTGACCTTGATAAAGACCACACAGAGACTAAATACCTGTTTCTATTCACCAGTAAGTCAGAACTAAAGAGGCTTCTAAAGAGGCTTCTGGGATGAGAGGTGAAATGTCTTCAAGTATCTATAACCAAGTCCAGTTGCCCTAGATTCAACTTTTGTTGGATGGGAAAGTGTTGCTTCTACAGTCTGAAGCATGTCCATATTATATATAATATAATATTTGCATGAGTATATCAGATGGGTTGTCATCAACATTTTAAATATATGATAGACGTCAGTAGTCAGTCACGAAAGGTGACTGATATTTTATAAGCTTTCTGGCACTCAGTGCATTAACATACATAATCCACAATGTTAAAATGACAGTTTTAGCTACCTGTCACCACCAAGCTTAAAACAGGATTAGTTGTCTGTCCTCAAGTGAACTACTCTGTTCTTTTCCATCAATACTTCTGTTGTAGATGAGGACACTGACGAAAAGAAGTATATGGTGTACTGTCAGTACAGTGTTGTGCGGTATATTCGTCTTCTGTATCCATTCTGTTAGTAGACATAAATACTCACATAAGACAGTTATCACAGCACTTTTACCCTGTCAGAAGACAATGACAAAATAAAACCAATTGTTTAGAACATGATGGTCTGGTCAGTTAATGCTGATGCTGAGGCTTGGTTTAGTAATACCTTGGTCCGTCTAAATACTTTGTCTAAAAGATGATGGATACACAACTTCATTATCTTTTGGCAAACAAATGGTTTTAAGATTATACAAATTCAATAACACATTACAATATGTGATAACTCCATCATGTCATCTCTACTTACATTATTTTACCAGATAGAGAGGTCTTATTTAATATTACTAAACTGCAGGTGAAGAAAATGTATGTAGTCCAAATGCCCCAAAAGACCCCCAGGTGGACTGTACTGCAGCCTGGTCTGGTATTTGAAAAAAAAGTCTTATGGTGGAAAATTTAATGCAATAACTTTAATATATCTACATACCAGCCTTCAAGTTCTTTGTAAATACGTGTCACTTAACTGAATAAACACCATTTAGTACCCACAGGATGATGTGTGATTGTCCTGTGCTCCCCAGGTAAACCCACCCTACTATGTCAAACTGGTGGAGCTGGTACCTCACCCAGAGACAGAAGCAACCGTTATGGACACCACCCATGCTGTAATGACCAAGGTAAAGATCGCAGATTACACAAGCCTTGACTGTCAACTACTGGTGTGTCAGAACATGTAGGAGAGATGCAAAGGACAAGTCAATATCTGAGATGGTGGCATCTGGTAAATAAGGAACCAGAACTGTAAAGGCCTGTAATGTGATTAAAAGAGTCCTATTACATACTGAAACTTCAATGGAAGGTGGAGAGGACTGGAGTAAGTGGTATGTTTAATGTTGGTAAGAATCTTAGCTCGCCTTGCACAATGTCCATTTATACCACAATTTATATCAAAGTATTACATTTTCCTTTGGGTGGAAGGCACATTTTACTGTGTTTTCACTCTTGCCATTCTTCCTGTGTGTCTTTCTTCTCCTATTAATTCTTTTAAATAAAAGAAATGTTTTTTAAACAACAGGGCGAATAATAACCCAGCCTTAAGAAAATACTTGAAAATACAGAATACAGAAGTGTCTTTTTGAAGCTTGGTGTGACTGATTTCTCTTGATTCAGGTTGGCCAAGCACCTGTCCGCCTGAAGAGAGAGATTGATGGCTTTGCTCTCAACAGAGTCCAGGCAGCCATTATCGCAGAGTCCTGGAGGTTGGTCCAGGTCAGTGTCTGTGTGGCCAGTGAGGCCAGTTTTTGCACTGCTTTTCCTCTGATACTGGTTCTGCAATTTGAAACACATCAGACAAAAAAATCCTATGACTCATATTCTGTTTGCATCTACTAGCAGGACTTCTTTTTTTTTTTTTCTTTTTTTCCTTTTGGACATTGTATTTACTCTTATTTGATATGGCATTAACACCAGTTCAGGGTTATGGGGTAGAGTATGAGTTATTATACTGCCCTACAAAGCCCAAATGTACATATTTGGTCAGAATTTGGTTAGGATCAGAATTCCATTTTTCTGACCTCTAATTTACCATATAAAAATAATGCCTTAGAAATGTGCAATTTTAGTGAGAACAGCATGTAAAAAACAGTTACTGTGAAATAAGCAATAAAACCAACAGTTCTGCCACAGAAAGGACAGCCAACTGCAGCTGAGAGCCACTACGGACACTTTAGCCCTAGCTAAAGTTAATTTTACTTTTTCTCCCCTGAGCTCTCTCATTGAAACATATCTCGTTCTATGATTGGGCATTTTGGTTATTCAGTTAATTAATTCCAGTATTTTTTTTAACCTGGGCCTTACTAACCAATCAGGGCAGTAGTATCATGTTCTGCTGGGAAAAAATACTGTTTATGTCAATGGAGTCTGGTAGCAATATATAGCAATGTCCCTGGTCAAACAAAAATGAACCTTAAATAAAAAAAGGTCTATCTCTATATCCATAATGTTGTGAGACACATAATAATCTAAGCCTGTCAGTGGCAAAAACAAGCACTTAAGTGTATGTATTTTGACACTCAAAAATACCAGAGTTACTACTGGAATTCCCCTTTAACCCACATCCCTTCAATTCATGTGATTTAGTGTAGTTAAGTTGCCAAAAAATGCATACAATGAATGCATTACAAACCTTCTATCTGTTACTCAGTTTTTCAGCCAGCCTGGAAACGTTAAACTCTTTTTCTCGTTTTCACTGTTTGTGTGATTATTGCCCTCTGCCCCTGCAGGGCAGTTTATCGAAAATAAATTTTACTTCCGGTTTGGTCCCTCTCTACCATGACAGTAAAAAAGGAGTCGTTTTAGAGTTTAAATTACTTATTGAGAGTAAGACCAGAGTGATGTTTTTTATTTGACTATTTCTATATTTGTCACAGCACCAAACCCTTAGTTTTTTGCTGTATGTCAGTATATAGTGTGAAATTTTTATTTGTCATTACATTTGTTAGTATTAGGTGCACAAGAGTATATGTGTGCAACTGTGCATGTTTGTTTTTAATTCTGAACAAGAGCTCCTCAGTCTCAGTGAGGCTTTGTGTTGCTGAGTAGAGCTGCTGATGGTTTTGTAATAGAGGCAGAAAAGAGGAAGCCCCTTGTCAGCTCACCTCTGCTATGATCTCTGTGGTCTCCTTCCAAAAAGGCACAGAATGAGAGTAAATGAGCTTTAGCCTCTGATGACAGGCACCATTACACGATCACTCATGGAAGAAATGGTCAGGACGATGAGTGTGATGACAGTTGTGACCTGAGCTGAACTCACATGAAGACTTTAATTTCATTGTGATTCAGGCTTGAAATACCACCGACATCAGAATTACCTATTTACCTTTTTTTGCATATTTTTGACATTTAATAGACTAATCAAATAGGAAATTCATCAATGAAACAATCAGAAGATCACATAACAAGCACATAATTGTTAGTGAAAATCTTTGCAGTGCTAGTTCTTCTGGAGTCAAAGGACATTATGCCACAGGTGGTGTGGTACTGCCCATGACTATTAAATATTTAATCAAAAAAAAAAACTTCAGATCAAAAGTCTTAAGATGAACTAATAACCTAAATAATTACCAATAATGTCAATGCCCATAATCAGTTTTTCAGAGAAGGTGTTAATGGTGGATATCTGACTCAGGAATAAATCTCTTCAAATACTGCAATGGCTATTTCTGCCAAACAAAACTCTTACTGTCCTTACTGTTGACTAGATTACAAGATAATTAAAGCTGTAATGAATTAGCTCTGCCCTCTGTGGGGATGAATTACCACTGTATGTTAGAGCAAATCCCATCTCTCATTCCACAGGCTATAATAACCCTAAAGAAGGGCTTGGATTGATGTCTCTCTCTGTTTCTCTCTCCCTCTTTATTCCATCTCTTTTCTCTGTCAGAGAAGTGTACCAAAGAGCAGCCCTTTCTCAGCTCAATCAGCTCATTGTGTCCTTGTCACTGACCATCCTGTACTTCTAAGTTACAGTGTTTAACTGTATCAGATGGACAATGACTGTGACCTCTCTCTCTCTCTCTCTCTCACACACACACACACACACATAAAAGGTAGCAACTATAGGTAGCAACAAAACTAATTAACACAACAGCAAAACAAAGACTTGCGAAATAAAATTGTTCATGACGCAGCATGAGAGGGTGGCACGCAAGCAGCAACAAAACTGTGGGTGTGACGCTCAATACATGATGTTGTCAGTTATTTCAACAGTCAAGGTTGGTCCACTGAGCTAACCAAAGCAGAGTCGTATCAGATAGATCTGTGCATGACAGACTCTAGTTGTTTGGATAATCACATTTTGATTTAGAATCGTGGAGCACTATAAGGGTTGTCTAATAACTTTTTGACCTAGAAACACCAAAAATCTATTCCAAGTTATATCATGTGACTTTACACTCAAATGATTTTTTACACTGGAGAGAATTCTCTACAGTATTAATGAAGGATGAATGCATGAAGGGAAATATCCTCTACTATACACCAAGAGTAAGGTTGATCCATCACATGCATTTACGCATTCATGGAAAATAATTTGATTGATTGACTGCGCTTGTTTCATGTGATTGTTTGTTTCTCATCAGACTCTTCCTCATTTTTCCCACAATTTAAACAAAGAACTTAATAATCTATGCAAGATTGAGTCACTACTGGTGACATGTGTGCTAATAGTTTTTTTAAAATACCAGTCAACACTTAATCTGCTCATTGCTATCTGTATTTTAGGTAGCAATGTATCAATATGTTTAATAAGTTGCTTACAGATTTTACCCTCAGGTTCAATGTTGTCAAGATGTATAATTTATGAAACAATCCTAAAGGCATTATGGAGTAATAAAATCAGTTGATGTTCTTATAGTGTCTGTGGCTTTAAAGCACAGTGATGATGACAATCCTCTGTGATACCATAGACATTTAAATTGAGAGTACGTTTTCATACGTAATAATTGATTTTGAAAATAACCAACAAATTCCATATTTAAATATGAAGTTCAGCTCCTCACTTTTTAGTCTACTAAGAACATGTCACATGTCAGTGCTTCCTTGTAAATGAAATTTCACATAAATCTGTTACTGTCTTACTACAGTACTGTATTTCTTATAACACAAAATTTTCTACAGTAAAATAAAATTAGCAGCACAACTATAATAAGAAAAATGACTCCTTTTCTGAGATCATCTGACATATTGACAGATTTTAAACCAAAGCGGCTGATGGTTTTAGTGTTGTGACTGAAGGAATTTACACAAACACAAACAGGCTGGTCCACTGAATTAGCTCTGTTACTGCATCCTCAGGGTAACATTTGCATCTCTATGGCTTGTGTGTCATGTAAGCTTCATTCCCTAAGCCTTTTAAATGTCATGGCATCCATCAGTGACAATCAAATAAATGTCAACTAAATGACTAGTTTAGAAACTCAAAAACAAGCCAGAATTTGAGAGTGCAGTAGCCTGTGGAATACACAACATTTATATGTTTGTAAATTTTCAGTAAATTACTTATGAACTTTCTCCTGCTTTGTCTGTGTCAGTTATTTTACAGTTGCACCTGACATCAGTCAGTTGGGTGAATTTGTGGCTTCTTATTTTTAGAATACAGACAATTACCAAAGCATTTAATTGAACAAAGTACAATGTAACATAATAATGCTCACAATAAATAATATGTTATTAATTAATTAGTTCCATATTTATTAAGACTGTCAGGGAAGTGTTGATTGTATGGTCATTTTTAGCCAAAATGGCTCTATAGATGGCACTGTCCGCAACTTTTATCCAGACTGAAATATCTCAACAACTATTGGACGGATTTCCATGAAATTTACCGTGAAACATTCATTGTCCTCAGAGGATAAATTCTGCTGAATTTGGTGATCTTCTGACTTTTCCCATGGCTCCATCATATGGCTGACATTTGTTGTTTCATGTGGATTATCTTTACAATTACTGTATATTAGGAAAGACAATGTTCTTGCAGGGGATGTATTAAAAGCCCTTCTTTTGGTGTATTAGTGAAAATAGAGATGGGTTTCAACCTCAGCAAGCCTTTGTCAGGGCAGAAACAGTAAAAACAGATTGTTTGTTTACACCTGGTCACGTCCATGTCTACAATTGGGAAAAAGCTGATTTTTGGGTCAGGGGTTGAGGTTAGGGTCGGTATGACTGTGCTTCTTTCTTTGGATTGTTTGTTTCTCATCAGACTATCCCTATTTTTTTCCTCTATTTAAACATAGAATTAACAATCTGTGCAAGATTGAGTCACTACTGATGATCTTTCTTTTGGATTTTAGGGATAAGCAAGTAGTGGTTATCGTAAGGCCCTAGGAAATTCATGCAAATCTATGTAATGCCCCCAAAAAGTAACAGAGATCACTGTGCATTATGGAAGTGAAACAGGAATGTGACACTTTTGGAACAGCGCTCAAAAAGACCACTTACTGAGGCAGACTTTTATTGATTATAGGGATCATGGGATGACTTGCAGCAAAGGTCCTGAACTTGTCACAGTTTGAACTTTTAAGATTTTTGGAATTTACTGTACCTCCTCGAGCAACTCTGGATTGCTAATTTCAAGAGGAACTTCTTGGTTCACTGATGAGCTTAGTGGGCCTGCAGTCTGGTCAAAGCACTTGTTTGTTCAGTCAGTGCAGAATGCTGCTGAGAATTAAAGTGCACTTCAAGGAAATGAAGCAGTGTACCTCTCCCTCCTGATTGTGTTCTGGCTGTAACATAGCATCCATGGATCCACCACATGATATTTGTGTCTTCACACAGGCCTGTGGAAGCTCAGGCTCATATCTACATGACATTCCATACTGTCTGTGGATCACTCTCTTGTGAGGCCCCTGTTGAGGAGTATTAACCCTGAGGGCACCCTTAGGTCCTAGCCGACAAAAATGCCACATTGCTGTTAAAGTGTTAGACTGCTCTGGAGGGACCTCCACCTGAGTTCATCTCAGAGCATCATGATGACATCAGACTGCTGACGGTAAAGTAGAAATTATAATGAGGGGCATCCAAATTGCACCCACAAGATTTAATAAATAGAATGGTATACGTCAGCTAATTACAGCTAATCTTGTCTACAACTTGTCTATGTCAAAACAATGTACTGTAGTAGAGATGGTCAGTGTTGCCGTGTTTTAACTAAGAGCTCAGTTAACAGTAGTGACCGCAAATATGTCTGACCTGTTTTGCATTTAGTTCATAAGCTGTGGAAAAACAGGGTTGTGATATTGTTAATGTAGTGGAATAGGTGTTTTTAAATCAGCAATAATCCAGGCCAGTTGTTAGATTTAGATGTAAGTTTCTCACAGCTAATTTTCAACTTCAGATATGCTTGCTAGAGTTTGGGCACACTTACAAAGCTTAACAAACAGACAAGACATCTTTACTAAAAATGTCCAGAAAGAAATAATTAATAATACAAATAATCAAAGTGACAATCAGAGACTGCTATATTAGACAAGTACAGATGTAGACCTGCAGCAAAACAGGCATACTATGACAGACTTGCTCACTGTATTATGACACTTAAATGAAGCAGAGCTACTGTATGATGGATGTCAAGAGTTACACCTGTGCCTCTTCTACCCTGAAAGTTAAAACATCTGCCATAAAAAGCTTTCTTAACGTACATCCTTCACAGCCACCAATAAAGCTCCCTGTGTGTGTAAGAATAAGCAACTAGTTTTTGTTACAACTATAAGAAAAACCCACGGAAGTTTTTACTTCACAAGAAATCTTAAAGTTTATGGGCTTAATCCTTATAATCGCATGAACCTGCAGAGAAATCTTTTGTAGTGACATTATAGACAATCTTCTCACTTCTTATTTGTCTCAGTAAAGGCGGTTTTAGTTTCTTTATCTCTGGCACATGCTTTGTTGAGTTGAGAATTTCTCACAGTTTTTTTAGAAAATTTTAAGCACCATCTACACAATTTTAACAACAAGGTTAAACCTGTCAGACAGGAATGATCTTTCTGTCTTTTTGGCATGTCCTCTTGTCAAAGTTGATCAACAGGTAAATCTTGAACTTTTGTCAGTCTTAGTTGTCATAGCTATGTAATAGTATGTGGGCCTAGCTCTAATTGAATCATACTTGGTGTCTAAGGCAACCTGAGCAAAACAAGATTATTCATAACAAGTCGGTATTTCTATTCTAGTCTCTGCTGGAGATAGAGATATGCTATGAATCTTTATTGCTGCTTGAGCCCAGAGCAGGTGAACTAGATGAACCAAATGACCTGAGCTTCACCCCACTGCTGTACCATGTGACAAAAATGAAGTGATTTGCACTGTAGATGTCAATTCTCAGAATATACTGGACTAAATTCACATTCCAGTACTTGACTGAAGTCATCTTCCCAGGAGGGGTTGCAATTGCCGCAGCAGACTTTACCAAGGATCTAAAAAAATTAACACATACACGATATGCGGGGTCAACAAAAATAGCAGTTATCTCATTTCAAAGTGCTTCTTTTTCATATTCATGTAAGCTAGTATAAAACAGAGAAATTTACATTCAGTACATTCTTTTCAAATATAACACTTTCACAGGTATATTAGATTGTCACTATGGTTGGCAGTTTGTTTTAGTATATTTCTTGGCTGCATGGGAAACATAAAGAAGCAGATTCAAATTGATGGCATCCTGAATATGTAGTACTGTATTTACTACAGCCTCTTGAGATCAAGAGACAAGACATCAGCTGTCCTTTCTACACTTATCTACCCACTACAACCACAGTCTTTCTAGTGCTGGTCACTGGGAAATGTCCAGTTCAGCGTTCCATTCCCACTGGGAACACTTAACATGTGATCATTCATCTGACATAGAAGCACTCACCAATTGTTGTAGCATGAAGAGTTGTTGAGTGAGAGAGAAATTTTTACACATGATCTAATAAACCCCCAAAACAACATAGCTGCCGTATGACTACTGTGTTATTACTGCTGCCTTTTTTGAAGCCTGTCTGTCTAGTCGTATAATAGAGTGATGCTATTGTGTGGCACACGCCTAATGACTACTGATCTGTAAAATGTTCATGGGTGATGCATCTGGGTCACGTGCCTGAGGAACTGTTTTTAATCATTGTTGATGTCACAGTGAGGTGCAACAGTAGAAAGAGTTCAGTCTTCATATACAATGCCATAATTAAAATGTATTGGGAACAGTTTAGACAAGAATAGATACAGAATCATCTCCTCCTATTCATGACATTTTTGATAACACCCTTACTTTACAGCATGCACTTCACACAAGAAGGCTGAATCTTTGGCCACATCCAGACTAATGAATTTTTTCATGTTAGGAATTTTAGGGTCACTGTCGCTACATTTACAGTTGCAGTTTTTGAGCCTCAAAATGGAGACTTTTGGAAACACTGCTGGCCCTGTTAACACTGGCCCGTGTGGTTGGACGGGCAGAAACAGAGACTTATGGAGATGATGGCGCCTGATTGGGCCTTATCAGTCATGACGTATTATCTCTACAGTAACAAGTAACAGTTCCACCTTGTCGTTGGTCCAAGTAAGAAAGAAATCTCCAGTCTATCTTTTCACCATTGCTGTTCCTTATTCATAGTATTTTCTGCAATTTAGTAACAACTGCAGAGTAAGGCAATCTGCTCCCTGTTTACGCCAGCAAGCACATGCCTAGTTTCTGTGAATGGTCATGTGATGTGCGTTTTCAGGCGTTGAACAGAGATTATTTCTGATACTGAGCTAAAAATGCACACTAGTGTGGATAAGCCTTTGTCAGTTATGAGTGACCAAGCAGCTCTCTGTTCTACCCTAGAACTAGTGTGAACAGTAATCCAAAAAAAGATCAAAACATCAATAATGACCTGAAGTTTGGCATTGAGAGTCAAGGCCTGTGGTCTCAGGGTGGCCTTGTGATCCTTCTTACATAACAGGGACCCTCTCCCACCCCTCAAAAAGAAAACACACACACACACACACACAAATGCCAAAAATGGTCCTTGAGTCAGGGCCAGCATTGGAAAGCAGAGTGGCTGAGAAACCAGCTTGTTACCCCCAGTGATTACAGTGGAGAAAAGACCCCACCCACCATCCTGCTTTGCTTAGATAACAGGCCCGTTGTTGGGAGCAGGACCCAAACAAAGACGACCCTGTCCCTCTCCTCTTGCTCACCTTACTCTCTGTATCCGAGGTTTGATTTCCTCTGTGGTTGGCCAGTAGGTATCTCTAACTCAAAGATACCTGAACCACTCCCTCTGTCTCACCTTCCATCCATCTCTCTATCCTCAACCACTCTCCTCCCTGTACTGCCTACATAATCCTGGGGACACAGAATTGGCTGATCAGGGAAACATTATATGGTGGGAGTAGTCTGATGGGATCAAAGGGAATTTGTTTGGTTCCAAAACCCTGGGGGTAAAAAGCCATGACTTTGTTAACTGCCAGGGAAAATGTGTTCTTATGTCTTCGTCCTTACGCAAAACAGGAGTTATGTTTGTTTGTTTGTTGGTAGCATCAGTACCGTCAAATCTTCCACCCAGGAACATGGGAAAAACTAAGTGGAAAACACATGATGGATGACACAGACTTGACCCGTTTCCTGTACCGACAGATAAAGCTGCTGCAGAAAGATGTAGTCATACATTTACTGACTGATTTGTCCGTTTTTGTAAGGTACTCAATAAAGTCAATGAAGTCAGATAAAGTGTCTGTTTGAAACGCATTTTTTCTCTCTTACTCTATCAGGATGGTGTTATCTCAGTCAAGGACATCGACCTGGTGATGTCAGAGGGGCTAGGAATGCGTTACGCCTTCATTGGTCCCATGGAAACAATGCATCTCAATGCACCTGAAGGTAATGTTCCCAGTTTGGATTTTTTGCTCGCATAAACAGAAGGTCACTACTCAGCACTGTCTGAGAAAATGGTCCACAGCAGCAATGACATCATCATTACTGTCACAATCGTGACCCCTTCTTCATCTTGGGGAAGAGGTAGTAGTCTGAGGGTGCCAAATCAGGTGAACAGGCTGAGTGTTAGACGAGTTCAGATCCAGAGTTCAGATCTGTTTTCCTCATCTCCACCTACCTTAGGCCACAAACTTATCAATCACCCTTCTTAAGATAGCTCTACATATTATTATCACCTCTTAGAGAACTGAAATAAATAAATAAATGAAGAAATTAATTAATTTACTAAAACATTTGTACTACTTTCTCAACTAAATGAAATAACGAATTCCATGTCACCATTACATGATAATTGTTATAATTGTTGTTGTCTTAAAGCTTCATTTGATAACACTAGGCCCTCAGTTATATAATAATATACAGTGACATACTCATACACATGTCTCAACACAACATGCATGTACTGTACAATACTGTGGTGGCGTTCCTGTGTGTGTCAGAGAGAGATACTGAGGGTGAAACTTCAGGGAGATGGAGAATATCAAAGGGGAGTGTGAAACTCAGAGAGCAACACTGACTGTGTACACACACAGAAAAAGGTCGCTCTGGCCGAACAAAGCAGTCTTTTAATGGGTAGCGATGAATGCACTCCCTCACACCAGTAATCCAAAACTCACAGAGCCCACATCACGGCCTTCAAACTAGGTGCCAACTCTGCCTGTAGTTACAGTGCTGAAGCTTTCTACTGATTTTTTTCTGCTCAGGAAACAGTAGTATGATCATGTTCTCAAAAGATTGCTAAGACCGACTCCTGTAGTGACTTCCCATCTTTAAATCATTCCAATCAGATACTGGAGCACTCTCACTCGCTCTCTGTTTCTGTCCCTTTTTCTGCTCAGCCTGAATGACTTGGCTTTTGTAAACCATGTATCTGCACAAAGAGCATTATCCTTTACAGGAATAATCCACTGAAAACCCCACTGCCTGTAGTCTTAAATGAAGCTCTGAAATGTTTATAGCTTGTTTCTTCATGTAACCAGCTTGGATTCACAGCAGCTACAATGAAATCAAATGGAGATCCCAGCATAAAAATGTTTGAATAAACTTTTCAAGACAATCCAAAACTATGATCCACTTCTCTCCGATCTCTAAATGTATTCTCAATATATCCCAAACACTTGTCATTGGCTTGGTCAGTTGCATCCAATAGAAGCAAAAATTGTTGATGGACTGCAGAAGAGAGAAGCGGATTATGGACATTTTTATGCCTGTGGCTGGGCTGGAGGCATTATGTTTTCAGAATTTTCGTCCATCCGTCTATCCCATTTTTGTGAATGTGATATCTCAATAATGCCTTGAGGAAATTTCTTCTCCTCTTGGAATGTGTTCACTTAGACTCAAGGATGAACTGATTAGATTTTAGTGGTCAAAGTGTGACCTCATGCCCATACCATTGCGGTGAATCTGATCTATCGGGAACACAAGGAGAGAATTTCATTACTTTTGGCACAAACCGTCATTTGGACTCGAGGATGAATTGATTAGAGTTTGGTGTGTCAAAGGTCAAGGTCACTGTGATCTCACAAAACATGTTTTTGGCTATAACTCAAGAATTAATACATTAATTGTGATAAAATACAGTTAATACCTTTTATTAAATGCCTTCAAGTTGAGACATACAGTATATTACCAGATTAATTACCATAAAGTAACAAGACCATAACCAAGCATTTTACGTTTTGATTCACTTTCATTTCACATTAAATCCATTGAAATGTTCCACAGTACAAAACAGGTAAAAGATTTTGTTCTTCCAGAGAAAATGAGGGTTAAGTTTTTAAGGTTTTGTGCAATGGCAAGGAAGTAAGTAAGTGATGAAAGGAGTGAAAGGCCAGTGGAAAAAACGCTTCTGCTTCCACAGGTTAAAACTGAAGCAGAAATCTGTAACTTTCCATTCCTTTTCAGCCTCAGCAGAGATCTTCGATAAACCTAAGTTGCTGTGAGAGGCTTGAATCATCCACAGCAAAACTTTGAATACAGTGTGTCCCAGAGCCATATGTGATACCGCTTGGCTTGGTCCTTGATTCTGACACATCGAAAAACGAGACACAGTAGCAGCAAAAGAGGAATTCCATAGCAAAACAAACAGCTTGTATCTTCCTCCCACACAAAGTCTGGGTTTGGCTGAAGGTAGATGGTACTTATCACACTGCTGTGTCATATATATGTACTGTGTCCCACTATGTTTCATGTAAACATTCAAAATTCAGCTTTAGGACAAAATACAAGATAATATAAAGATATAAGTGTTGAGTATTCTAGCTACATTGTTGTCACATATTTGGTATAAAAATTGATCTGAATATTTTCATTAAAAGAAGAAGATTGAAAACCTTTACAATATTTTTTTCAGTTTGATTGAATAACGTACAAGTGTCACTCTTTTAAATCTTTGGTGTGAAACTTCATTTGAGTGTGAGAAAACGGTTTTAAATGGACACCCTTTAACCTGCCTTAATTAAAGAGCTGGTGTGAAGTAGTTTGTTCTCGTCGTTCTGTTTTTTCAGATTGCTCCACACTGACTCTTTATTACTTCAAAGATTTTGTCCTCACCTTCTGAGTTTCTTATCACAGGAATGTCAACAAACCATACTGCAGTCCCTCTTTATGATATGTTTTATCCTATCATTCATTGCAGTGAATACCTGTGCTGCCTCACTGATCATTAGCTGGGTATTTGTCATTTTTCTACATCCCAATTAAGGGACACAGTCACTTATTTGGTTCAGACACAATTGTTTGTGTGCTGGAGGTTGTTAATATAAAGGTGCTGCACAACATTTTACCAGGTTGTCAACTATAAATGGCATAGGCAGCTCAGAACAAAGGCTGTTATCAGCTATTATTCATGTTCTTGATTTCAAATAGGAGAAGAACATTTCATGTACAGAAAACAAAGCCAATCAGTAATTTGACTGGAGCCCTGACTGCATAGTCCCATTCACTGAAGTGAAACTCGACTGATCAGTGTATATTCCTCATGATCCCCGCCTTCTGGAAACACACATGCTGTCACTGCAATTCACATGCCAAACTTTATATAACTCTTTATATAATTCTTGATGTTTTCAAAGTTTCCTCGCTGAATATCAGAGATGAACGCTGGTTTTTAATGGCTTTTAAGTCTTTTTAGCTGATCTACAGTTCAGCATTACTCTTGTACTTGCTGGGCCTGATTCCCGCAGTTTAGGCCAGTGAATGTCATTCAGCTGGAATCGTACCCTCTCACCAGAGTTACATAGTGCAACAGTGGGAATGACAGAGGCACTATTCTCCCTATTACAAGTCATCGTAGCATCAAAATGTTTTTGAAGCTGTTATTTTAAGATGAAATAGTTATATAATGTTGCTATACTTGTATTTTGCCCTGAGCAGGAATTTTCAGTATAAGAGCAAGCAACTTTCTCTGCAACTGTTTGAGGCTATGAGGTGTGTTGTTTGTTACGTTATGTATGTGAACTGTTCTCATTCCTGTCCTCCCACAGGTTTGGAAGACTACATGAAACGATATGGAGAGGGCATAACAAGGGTCCTGAATTCCTTCGGGCCTGTACCAAACTTTTTCGGTGATGGAGCCAAGAGCATTGTTAATGTAAGTGTGACGGCAGCAGAAGAGACCACATATTCATTTATCCAGATCAAAGGCATTTAATCCAAACAGATAATCAGTCAGTCAAATGAAGCGAGTGTTTGTTGATAGCGTCTTTAGTTCTGCATGACTGAAAGTCAAGACTTCCCTCTCAACCCGGCACCATTAAGCTTGCTCCTTGGTCACATGCTATCACAGCCTGTTAAAATGTTAACCACAGAAGGTCACCATGTGAAGAAACACTGAGCTGAAGCAATAAATAGTTTAAGGTGAATATTCACACGTTCCCTTTTAATTGTTTACTTAACCAGTTGTATTCATGCAGTGTCCTCGTTCATGTTCAACAGTTGCACACTTTTCCCCTGTGACTATAGGTTCAGTAACGGTGATACATGTCAGAACATCCAACAGCATTAACTTTAGCCCTCTTAAGCTTTAAAAGTATATTCCTCTGAAAGCATTCTTTTAGGCTTGAAAGACAGCACTGACAAGTTTGTGGCTTGCTCCTTCATAGAGGACAGCAGCTGTAGTCAGCTTGGTTTCCACCGAGTTTAAATTATGGTCCAGGAGATAGTTTTACCCCCGAGAAAAGTCCCTGTTCAGGGGAAAGCACTTTCTGAATTTTTCAGGAACATTTAGGTTGGGGCTTGCAGCACTGAATGTCGATTGGTCAAATATGCTAGCATTTTCACAACACTGTTAAACACCCAGTATTTTTAAAAACCTACAACTGCAGACATTGTTTTGCTTGTAGTTTGTGACCTAAAATAATCAGGATGAAGCAGGCTGAGAGATTTTACAACTGATAGAGTCCAGGCTTTGTTGTGTTAGCTAGAGCACATGACCAAGACAGTGACAGGCCTCTGCATGACCTGTTTTTAGCACTAGCTCATACTTAACCTGTGTGTTAATCAGATATGTTTACAGCCCTGAATTGGTGGTTCACTAGTTATCAGGCTATATCAAACTAATGTTACCCAAACACAAAACGTGTGGACAGTCATAGTGTCAAGTAAAAAAACAAACAAAACAGATAACTGTATATGTTCAATTTTGTGATGTCTGGCATATTTAAAAAAATGCAATTGACTGTGTTCTCATTTGTTCTTATCCAATTCCTGAGAAACTCTGATATGCCCAGAAAGCCTTCAACTCTTTGCCTCCATGTTTCCCTCCATGCTGCCACAGGAGATGTGTGAGCTGATTCCCAGCGACCAGCAACATCTGTCGGCCAGGAGGGAGAGGAGGGATCAGCTCCTCATGGGTTTAGCAAAGCTTAAGAAGGACCACTGAGATGCATGCAGGGCCCAAACTCAAGAAAATGAATGATTATGACTCCTGACTGGGGACATTAAATGAGATTTGTGGCTTGCCACCCATTAAGAAGCAGGGATTGAATTTCAAACAATTTTTTTCTAATTCTACACATTTTTATCTTTTCTCAACTTCATTTCAAGACTAACATTGTGGAAATTAAGAGACTGAATTAAAAGCAGATGTTAAACAACATATGATAGATGATGTTTTGATAATAATAATAAATAATAATAAAAACAATAGAATCAAACATTTATGTAATTTTTCTATATTTACTTAATACAAAATGTAATCACTTAAACTATGTAACCTTAGAAAATATTTCTTGAGTACTGTAGTGGTCTCTGTTCCCTTCAGCAAAACAAACTGATGAAGTGCGTTGCGTTAAATGGCGAGTGACAAATTCCTGAATCTGAGGAAAACAATGAATGGGAACATGTCACGAGTGCTACTTATGCTCACTGACTTTTCCGCTCTGCTCCTGTTGCAGATTTTATTTCATAGTCATATCAGGCCAGAGTGACCATCACATGGTCGTACTGTGTGGCCTGCATTTATGAAATATGACAAGTCGTACCACAGTCACAAAAACAAGCATAAACATGTTATTGGTTATATATGGGTTATGTAGAATATAAGAAAATGTAAATAAGAGGTTTGATAAAAAAACAAAAAACAAAACAGGTGTTTCAAAGTTACCAACATTGTTTTTATGTTTTTAAAGTATTATTTAGTGTGTTATTCATAATATGGAAACATGAAGTTGGTACTGATTACTTCATCCACTTTAGAATAAATATTGAGTCCAAACAACTAAATGTCATTGGTGGAAAGCAACTAAGTACTTTTACCTACTAAGCACTTGTACTTGAGTATTTCCATTTTCTGATATTTCTCAACAAATCATTTTTTACTCTACTAGATACTAGTCTGTGAATTTCCTGCGCAAATTAATAAAGTAGCTACCATCATCTAGTTACTTTTCAGACTAAGGTTTTAACATCATGATTTTGTTAGATTCTACATAAACATTAAACATATGCTATAAATATAACACATTCTTAGATTAATTGAATGGTTCCAACCATTTTGACATTCTGATGATACAAAAAAGCAGTGTCTAGTAGTCGAGGCCCATTGTCACAATTATCTGTTAGCAGTTCCAGGAAAGAATAATTTCCTCCAAAATTTCTCACATGGTTTATTTTAAATAACTATAACTATTTAAAATTTCCCAACAAAATCAAAGATTGGAGGAAAGTAAAATGTACATATTAAAAAAATGTGTAGCATGACCTTGTTTTGTTTGTTCCCCCTGTCCCATTAATCATCTGACGACCCCTCAGATTCATCTTGTGACCATTTGGTTGAGATCAGTACAATGCTGCTTGCATAATACACATTAGTGCATCAGTAATGACTATAAGATAAAAAAGTAAAGGATCTGAGTACTTCCTCTACTATTGTGAAATTACAAAACCTAAAATACCTCTTACGCTAATCAGAGCTGGATTACCAACTGGACAAAGCAGGCAACTGCACAGGGATCCCACACCAACGGGGGCCCCTTCTGTTATTCTCAGATGTGTCCAAAATTTGCATCACTGAGGTACAGCATCAACTATGACACATCCTCAGTCTTACATTTTGTAGCCTTCACTGTCAAAATGTAGTTTTAATTGTTTTGGTTTATGTTGTTTATTTTATCAAAGTGCTTCCATTTTTTCTGTGTCAAGACATAAACACACAGAAAATGGTAGTTAAGGTAGTTATTAAGGTATTATTATTATTCCATCATACTGTATTGGTTATTTTCATTATGAATACTGATAATTAGTTTATTTAATTACTGATTGTTTGGTCTATCAAATGTCAGAAAACAATGGAAAAATGCCTATTGTTATTCTTTGGTTAACATAATCAAATTAGGGTTGGGGTTTTCTTTGTCTTACCAAGAGTCAAAAACCCAAATATGTTCACTGTCATAGAAAACTGGGAAACTAGCAAATATCCACATTTGACAGGTTGATACCAGGAAATTGTAGCTTTTTTTTTCTCTCAAAACAACGTATTAAATAAATAATCAATTATCAGAATTATGGAACTTGAGTCACTATGTAGAGAGAGAAACAGAGAAAGTAGGCCTGTTTTTGGAGTCAATCCTCCCATTAATGACTGCCTCCTCCATGGGCGCCTGGCGGGCCCCACCCTCCGTCTGGCCCCGCCCCTCCCTGTCCACAGGAGGAGTGATGAAAAGGTGCGTCTCTCGCTCAGCTTTAAGACGGCTCAAGTCAAACTTCGCCTCCAAAACGATCTAAACCGATTCTGTTAGAGAGCGGGGAACAATTTACTTCAGATAACAAAACACTAAAGGAATAATTTTTCTCTTCATGGAAATATTTTGAAAATTTCTGGATAAGCTCCAGAGAGACAGGTGAGTCCTTGATGTCAAAATTCCAGTGCGGTCAGTTTAGATTCGTGAATTCTTAATTTCTTTGCGTAGTTATACAACAACAGGCTGCCACTACTTACAGCCTAATATTGATAACAAATGTAGGCCTGTCATGATTACTAATTCCTTAGTCCTACAATTTATCTTGATTTTTATTTATTTATTTTTGTGATTTATTTTTTTTTATTTTTTATTTTTTTGGGGGGGTGGGGGGGTATGTCTTTATGTTTTATTTACGCAAATAAAAAGAGAGATAGTGTACATTTGTGGAATAAAAAATCCTTTAATTGATGATTATCTTAAAGCCCTATTGATTTCCTCTTAAGGGCAGCAAGAATAACGATGAGAGGAAAGAGTTGGTATCAAGATGGTATCACCTTCATTTTACAAATAGTATAGTGGAACAATGGCACCGGAGTGACTTCTGTAATGCATATCTATGTCAAAACATGAAATGGCAGGCTAGTGGTAATATAGAGAAAAACATGTCGCAGCCATAGTATCTCAGGCAGTGGCGAGCCTTGGTTGTTGAGGGGCTGCGGGACCACGTCTGTAATCTCTCTATAAATTTTTTTTATCCCTTCTTGCTTATTACTCAAATGATTTGTTGTTTGTCGAACTGAATTTAACTCTCTACCACACATTGTTGAAAAACATTAAACTACTAAGAAAGGAATCACAGGACAACAGGCCTCAGACAGTAAATTTCCCTCACCAACACACATTTAGGATTGTTTTCTAGGCTGTTAACCTTCTGCTGATTTCCTGCCCTCTACAGGTTGTCTGAGCCTCCAGAGTCTTCTTCGTGACAATGAGTTGGGGGGCGCTCTATGCCCAGCTGGGCGGTGTCAACAAACACTCCACCAGTCTGGGAAAGATTTGGCTTTCTGTCCTTTTCATCTTCCGCATCACTATACTGGTTCTGGCTGCTGAGAGCGTCTGGGGGGACGAGCAGTCAGACTTCACATGCAACACACAGCAGCCTGGTTGCAAGAACGTCTGCTACGATCACTTCTTTCCCGTGTCACACATCCGCTTGTGGTGCCTGCAGCTGATATTTGTATCCACACCAGCTCTGCTCGTAGCCATGCACGTCGCCTACAGAAAACGTGGTGATAAGAGGACCATGCTGGCCTCCAACGGCACAGAAAAGATGACGGATACTGACCTGGAGACACTGAAGAAGAGGCGTCTGCCAATCACAGGCCCACTGTGGTGGACCTACACCTGCAGCTTGTTCTTCCGGCTCATCTTTGAGGGTGGGTTCATGTACGCGCTGTACTTTGTCTACGACGGGTTCCAGATGCCCCGGCTGGTGAAATGCGAGCAGTGGCCCTGCCCCAACAAGGTGGACTGCTTCATCTCCAGGCCAACAGAGAAGACAGTCTTCACCATCTTCATGGTGTCCTCATCAGCCATCTGCATGGTGCTGAACGTGGCTGAGTTGGGTTACCTCATCGTCAAGGCACTGTTGAGGTGCACAGCCAGGTCAAACCGAAGGAAACACCCTTACACCCACACAGACAGCGTGACACGGGATAATGCCCTCCTGCAGAATAAGAAGAATGAGATGCTGCTGTCTTCCTCCACAGATACATCCAGCAACAAGACCATGTGTTGAAGAGCAGCCATCATCAAATTATCAACTGTAAATCCAACTACCCATAGTGGTCATAGGTTTTAATGTGAGCATCTACCAGAAATGTCTCATGGGAAGGTGGAGTAGCTTTTAAGCAGATTTTAGACCCTAGGAACTTAAAATTACCACAATAGAAATTAGTAGACAGTGTCATGTGTTGTTGGAGTGGCTACTACCTTCTACATTCACTTGAAGGGAAGTCACTGTATTAATATGCATATTTGCTCTGTATTCCTACATGTGGTATAAAATTTGCTGTTGAAGACAGTCACACAATCTTCCCTAATGCAAAGTTATAGACCAGACAACTTTTAATATAATTTAGTGGATGGTTGATAATGTTGGATGTTGGAGGTTTTAAGTTATTGTTCACAATCTGATGTTTGCTTGAATACAGGAGTGACTGATCAGGTTTTAACCCAGAGGAAGAATGAGTCTACACTGCCATCTGGTGGTGGGAGTGGAAAATCCTACAAGCACAAACAACCTTCTTCAAAGCCTGAATGAGTTACAAAGTGTTAAAGAAGAGGAGGGAGAGCAAATGAAGTGATGAAAAAGTGAAGGAGAAAAAAAAGGTCCAAGTGCCTTTGCGATTATATTAAGTGTGTAGTTTACAAGAGCTGACATTTGATTTAAAATGTTAAATACACATTTTACAGTAATTGATAAAAGCAGATGAGTTTTTAATGATCCTCCTGTGTTGAATCAAGTGACTATTTGAAAATTTGTAGTTAAATGACTTGCTATAAATAATGCTTGAGATTTTTTCATTTTTGTGTGTTCATAATTACTGAGGTGTGTCGCACAAGATAAGACAATGCTGATAAAGAATTTATATTACATTGTAAAATTTTAGTGGTTTAATAGTTCTGATGCTCTTTGCTGTTCAATCAAATCAGAATGTCTTCCATCTTTTACTTGAACTGAAAGTGTTTGAAAGTGAAGTGTTTTCTTTTACGTGAGTAAGAGAGAAATGGCTTAAACACGCTGAGAATGTGTTTAGACTGTACAACATATTTTTATTAATCAGTCATAAGCCTCCCCGACAAATCATACTGCATTAATGTGAAATATTTTCTTTGAACTGAAATTGCAGTTGATCTGGATATCAAAGCCTTAAAAAAAGAAACAAAATGAAATGACAGAGAAATATTAATTCAGAAATACTGAGTGGTGTTAAATCATACAGAACATTATTATTCATTCCAGTCAAGATTCTTGAGTTTTGCCAAGTAATTCACAGATCTATCACAGAATATTTTTGCATTTCGTCCTGCTTTTAAACACTGATTGGAAGTTGTCCTGCTTAGTCCAGAACTGCTCCTGTGTTATTTTGGACTTGTGTTATTGTGGCGGTGTGTGCTGACCCCAGCTGGCTGTATCAACTTTCAGGATGTGCCTTATTTTAGCCACAATACTAATCACTGCTCACCTTCTTAATGTGAGGAACCATGGCTGATCTCAAAGTGAAAATGTTTTTGTCCTCTCTCTATCTCCAGGAATACCTGGGTTGGGCTGAGTCTGGTTAATCACCCTATGTGAACAGATAATAGCAATTTTGTGATTAGAAAAGACTGGAAAGGAGTACATGAGGCAGTTAGGACAGTTGATTAGATGTGTCAATCCCGAAATTATACAGAGAAAACTGTATGTAACTTTATTGATCTGTGGAGTTTTTCAGTGGGTGGAAAAAGTATTGACCAAAGATCACAAAAAAAAAAAAAAAGAAAAAGCCAAGTCATGCATTGTCACAGCAACACCCTGGAGGCCTCTGTATGCAGATTTTGGAGAGAAACTTTTTTTAAAAATATATTTTGTGTGTCAGTTCTGCATTGACGTTTGACCTCTTGCTTTCTGTAAAAGCCTAATGACATTTTGACCATTTGTGACGGACATTGTTTTAAGAGGACGAGCCTGATCATTCCAGTCCCAAGATGTTTTTTGTTGTGAACATTTTTCTATTTGGATTTCTTCCACAGTCTAAGTTTTAGTAGTCTGCTTTTAACAGCACACTGCCTTTTTAAGCAAGAAGAAATTAAATATTTGTGATTGTGTTTTGTAACTAAGATGTTTTTATTACACTCGCACTTTGATTCTTGAAGTCTTCTTGCTCTTTAAGACTTTTTTTTTTAAATAAATTAGTAAAATCAAAGTGTGTGGTTCATTGTTTTGTGTAGGTCTGTTAGTGTGTTTCACATTGCCTCATACACTGTGATGCCATGCCTTCCTGCAGCCACCCTTTGGGTGGGATAATGGGGGATGTTTTTCTGTTTGTTTGTTGTTGTTGTTTTTTTTTTTTTCTTTTAATTTTCTGGATGATGCACTGAAATTATAGTCTCTGCGCTATGCTAAGTTTGTCTTTTTACCTCACTTTTAAACACCAGACATTGGGTTTAATGTAAAATTATGCTTTATCTGGGCAGAGCACAGTGCATCTACAGGGTCAAAGTTTATAGTGACCTTATAATGCTTGTTCTATTAAAATATGTTAGTTATTATTATTTTCTAATTGGAAATTGACTGTTGCGGGAGTTTTAAGCAATTGGGGAGAACTTTCGAGATATTTTCAAGTGGTTTTACTTTGAAGAGGTTCAGAGCTTTCTGATCACTTTTGGGATAAATTGTGGAGAAAGTTTAGGGGAAAGTTTTGGGCACATTTTCGGCAACTTTTGCGCACACAGTGGACTGGGTTTTGGGGAGGTTGGCAGGGGCGTGGTGTGACTCCGGACAGGCTGATGACTCTGTGGAATCACTCATGCATGGTCACACAATGTGACAGTCCAGACATGGCTGGAAACGGGAGGCAGCTCCGTTTAACCGAGCCCCATCTCCGACTCCAAGCCGCCTCCAAAAACTAGCAACAACATAACGAAAAAACTTTTTTCTTTTCGCAAGTGAACGGGCCCGGGACAGGCGGGCAAACAGACAGACAGACCACACGCCTGGAGAAGTTTGTGCATGAATGAGTTTGTGTGGCAGCATTTAAAAAAGAGTTTGCTGAACTGTCAGAGAGGCGACAGGTTGCGGGGTTGGGATCAGGGAGACAGAGAGAGAGAGAGAGGGTCGTTCCAACGGCGGGAGGTCTACGCGCTTTTCAACGCTCTCAGATGATGGCACCATTGATCGCAGATGGATTTGCTTTTCGTGTTTAAGTATGACATCTCTGGTCTAAAGGTATGACGGATAAACACTGCTGTGAATATTCCCCTGTACTTAAATGGGAGTAGAGCAAACGAAGAACGGGCATGTTATCAGGTAATTAAGAGTCAGAGACAAAAGCCTGACAAAGCTTGTGGCGCTTAAAGAGAGTCTGGGGACTCTGGCACACTCTGTATTGTCAGCCTGACAGGTTATGGCTTTGTATTTGAACCTGGCTCTGTCTGTTAACATTCACCACCATGCGACATAAATGCCACAAATACCTGCGAAATCGAGAGAAATTTATTCAGAGTTTGCCACTAAAAATTTAATTATCACAAGGTCAAATGATAGGCTACACGATTTTCTGACTCTCTGGATTTAAATGCTGCAATATACCCAGTTTTTATATTTCGCTTATATCTCAAGTACACCGTTTTCTATTTTTGATTATTTACAGCAGTTTTCTTCAAAGACGAGTTAGAGCAAAAGTTATTTGCTTTATCTGGATACATTAATTTTTTTTAAATCAAACATTATCAGATTTTTTTAAATTTTATTTGTTCTCGTTTAGATTCACTGGTAGAAAGAAAATGAATTATTATTTGACTAATGTTTTTTTCTCTTCCAGGTGTCATACATATTGTGAACCCTAGTCGATGGATTTATTACCTTTAATACAAGAATATTTTAGTAAGTTTCTCCTCTACTGTGTGTGTGTGTTTGTGTGTTGAATTTGTTGTATGACTAGTGTTTGTTCAGTGTAAATAATACTGTCTAAAAGATGCACAGAACAACAACAGGGTAACAATAGGCACACTACCTTCCTCAAAAACATATCACCTTGTCTATCCCATGAGAGAACAAATGAGGCAAAATATTTGTATCTATGTGCACACGTTTCTTTTAAACTATAAAATGTAATTTGCAAAGCCTCTAAACTTAGTACTAAACTTGTGACATCAAATAACAGAAGATTAGTCAAACAAAAAGTAATGACAATACTTTGTAGACTTGATTAATCAAGTAATTTAACGTGCATATTTGCCAAACATCCTCTGGTTTCAGCTTTTCAGATGTGAGAATATGCATATTTTCTCTGTGCTGTATCACTGTTTTTGAATACTTTTGGGATTTAGATCATTGGTTGAACAAAACAAGCTATTTGAAGACATCAGCTTGGACCCTAGTTGTAATATTTATTTTTCTGACATAATACACTATAATGTGATTAATCTGAGAAAAAATAAAAGAGGTTAATTGATCATGAAAGTAACATCATTTGTTAAGTTTTTTCATATTGAAATCTCCACTTTCTAAAGCTTAAAAACAGGTTAAAGTAATACAGGCTTTCGTATTACAGTGGACAGAAAGAGAGGAGAAGTGAGGGTGGCATGTATGTGTGTATGTGAGTATTGTTTCTGTGTGTGTGTGTGTGTGTGCGTGCCTGAATGCGTGCATGTGCAACACCAGAGCCCCATCTCTACTAAATGCTGTTTTCGAACATTATAATGTTGATCTCAGCACATGCCTGCTGGGCAGTGGAGCGAGCAGGTGAGTGAGAGAGAGAGAAAGAGAGAGAGACAGGCCTGACAGAGAGAGAGAAAGAAAGGGAGAGTGAACCAGGGTTCAGTCAAACAGGTGGTCTATACAGTACGCCAGCTGCTAAAAAGCGTCTGTGTTTGAAGCGAATGCAGTGTTTTGATTTGTTATCGATATCCGACACCTATGTGGCAGTTTTCTATAAACGCTGTGTTCTGCTGAGCGTTTTATGAAAAAGAGCAATATGTCGGATTCTAAGTTGACACCTCCACTCTCATCCATGTCCTTGTGTCTTCTTGTGTGTTCGTATGTGTAGGGTGTGTAACCTTGGGGTAAGGCATGACTCTTTGCAATGACATGTTCAGACCAACTTTGTGTACTTTCAGCTGATTCCTAAAAAAAATCCTTAACTCTCTGTCTGTCTCTCCTCTTTTTGTTTTTATGTTCCTCTCCTTTGTCCACTCCAGCCTGTACTTTCTCCATAGGCTAGAAATCTTGCAGTATGGGCGACTGGAGCTTTCTGGGGCGGCTGTTGGAGAACGCTCAGGAGCACTCAACAGTCATTGGCAAAGTCTGGCTGACAGTCCTCTTCATCTTCAGGATCCTGGTGCTGGGGGCCGCAGCTGAGGAGGTCTGGGGTGACGAGCAGTCTGACTTCACCTGCAACACCCAACAGCCTGGTTGCGAGAACGTCTGCTACGACGAGGCCTTCCCCATTTCGCACATCCGCTTCTGGGTGCTGCAGATCATCTTTGTGTCTACGCCAACTCTCATCTACCTGGGCCACGTGCTACACATCGTCCGCATGGAGGAGAAGCGGAAAGAGAAAGAGGAGGAGCTGCGCAAAGCAAACAGGTTCCAAGAGGAGAAAGAACTCCTTTATAGAAATGGTGCAGAAGCTGGAGGAGGAGGCGGCGGCAAGAAGGAGAAGCCACCAATCAGGGACGAGCATGGCAAAATCCGTATCAGAGGTGCATTGCTGCGTACCTATGTGTTCAACATTATTTTCAAGACCCTGTTTGAAGTGGGATTCATTTTGGGCCAGTATTTCCTCTATGGCTTCCAGCTGAGGCCCCTGTACAAGTGTGCACGTTGGCCCTGCCCCAACACCGTTGACTGCTTCATATCGAGGCCTACCGAAAAGACTATTTTTATTATATTTATGCTTGTAGTGGCTTGCGTGTCCCTTTTGCTGAATTTGTTAGAGATCTATCACCTTGGATGGAAGAAAGTTAAACAGGGCATGACAAATGAGTTTGCCCCTGACCATGAGTCGCTGCACCGCGTCGACATTGCGGAGCCTGAGTGTTTGGCCTCGGCCTCCAGAACTGCCCCATCCAGCCTCAGCTACCCTCCCAACTACACAGATGTTACGGCGGGAAGCGGGGCGTTCCTGCCGCCCATGGGGCCGGCAGCCGTGCCCTCAGCAGGAGAGTTCAAGATGGACAACCTCCAGCAGGAGGATTCCCTCCGCCAGCCCTCCCCCTCTTCCCACTACTACATCAGCAACAACAACAACCACAGGCTGGCCACTCAGCAGAACTGGGCCAACCTGGCCACCGAGCAGCAGACTCGGGAGATGAAGGCCACCTCCCCTTCCCCATCCTCCTCTTCCTCCGCCAGCACCGACAGTGAACAGCAGCAGCCTGTTGATGCTGCACTCCTTCCCACCAGCAACACCACCAGTAACACCAACATCACCAATACAACCGCCACTGCCGCCTCCAGCAGCAGCAGCCCTGGCAGTGCCTCCAACGCAGGCAGCTGGGGTGGGGGGAAGAGTGAGCAGGAGGAAGGCAACATCACCACCACCACAGTGGAGTTGCATGAGCCTCCAGTAACGGTCAGCACAGACCCTCGGCGGCTCAGTCGGGCCAGCAAGAGCAGCAGCATCAGAGCCAGGCCGAACGACCTGGCTGTCTAGAGGGCTGGCTTCTGCCCTTTCATGTCCCTAAACCCTCCCTGACCAACAGCCCACTTCCCTCAACCACACCCCCAAACACAGTGATTCTCAGACAAAGAAATCACACACATGCATAAGAAAAGAAAAAAGCAAAAAATTACAAAAAAATTACAAAAAACAAAACAAAACAAAAAACAAAACAAAAGAAGGCAAGGCAACAAGAGACAGGAAAGCAGAATAGCAAAAAACTTTTAGGCAAATGTGAAATGACTTGATCAGCAGCAGTTGTTGATTTAGTGCAATCGGTGAGTTGCAGACTAGTTGAGGCAAGGTTTGTTTTTCTGGATGGTCTTAATTTATGCGCACAAAATGTGATCATGCAGTTGGGGGGGGGGTGTTTATTTTTTTCTTCTTTTTATTGAGACATAAGGACTAATTACTCGATGTGTAGCCAGACACTATGCTCATATCTTGTTTATCATTTTTATCTGGTTTCACAGTCAAATTGGTAGTGCAAACATGCACTGCGTGTTGCACTACATGTTAGCAGCTTCTTCCAGCGTTTGACCTATGACCTGGAAAGTCTTTTTGCTGAACCATTTCCTGAATTTTACAAAACAAACAGCTGTTGTGTTACACATAATTCATCCAGAAAGTAATTTTATCAACAAACATTGTATGTATTGTGTTCTTTGTAGTTGTGCATGCCAGGATGTGTAGCCCTACAACTCACCGATTCACTGATAATTTGCATGGCGAAGTTGGCTAGTTTGGTTTTACCCGGCGCTTCCTGCAGAGACAATAAATACTGATGAAGGAATGGATAGGAATGGACTGATATTCGCAGGGTCCTCAGAGTAAACAGACAGACACAGTGTGGATGGGATATGAGTCAAAACTGCTGATAGAAGTCATCCCTGTGATGCCCAGAATGCACCTGGGTCTCTGTGAACACTACACTGTCAATAACACAGATCAAAACGTGCCCACCATACTGTTAGTTTATGAAAGAGGAAAATAGGAGCAGTCTCTTACGCCTGCCTCTGTCAGTGTCGCCTTCATTCAACATGTCTGAAAAGAAAAATACTCTCCACAAATGACAAGATACTGCCTTCAAAGATTCTTGAAAATATTCTGCAAATACGTGATGACCATCTGACACAAAAAATATTATCCTTCAGACAAACAACCTCCCAAAGCTCTTTGGTTTGAGTTGAAACTGCTAATTTTTTATAGTTAGATTTTTGGCAGATATTTTTGCCCTCAAACCCACAACCCCCCTTTTTTAATCATCACACCAAAGAGCAGGGGATTTAAACAACTTTCACCATCACAGATTTCACGTGCTTCATTGGTTTTATTCTGAAAAGTGCTATTTTTTTTAAAACTGAATTGAATTTTACTCATAAATTGCATAATTGTAGTAGTCAGTTTGTGGTTGCAAAACAGCTACGATTAAATAAAAAGACAAAATGATGTGGCGTTGCAAGTATTGAAACGCCATGGTGCAGTCGACCTTGACAGCTTCTACTTTGTTGTGTTCATCTTGATTATTAGAGACTTTTAGAAACCCAAACCTTTAACTGAACTCATCAGCAGTCACAGTCTTCTGTCTGTTATGTTACTGTGCTGTTTGGTTCATTCACAACCCAGGCACTTGCTTTCAAAAAGCTTTTTTTTTTTTTTTTTTTTTTTTTTTTTTTTTACCTTTACAACAACCTTAATTCACTGTATTATCCTGTGAATTCACCTCTGGGGCAGGGTTGCAAGTACACAGTACCACTTTGTGGAAACTCATTAAGTTGCATTGGACATATTGCACTGACAGGGCATATCAACACAATTAAGCACAAAAACATTTGTGCACAATATTTTGTAGAAAAAATACTTATGAGGAGTTAATGTACAGGTTAATACATTGGAATAAGAGCAATGTAAAGTGGTAACAACTGTTTTTTTTTGTTTTGTTTTTTTTTTTTTCAGGGGGGTGGGGGCAGTTACAGAATGATGGTACTGTATGGTGTTAAGAGTATCTGTACTCATATAGGTATAATGTTTCATACTGTATCTTACTTCAGTTGCTTAAATGACATTTAGTGCAAACAGAACTACAAAGAGGAGAATATACACTTACACAACACATAGGTAAAAGCAGCCTTTCCCAATCCATGTTTATTGTTCAAAATGACAAAAAAATCTTTGTTATCTGCATTTGTTTTTGATTCCTAAAGTTTACATTTTAGTAGTTGATAAAGATTTGCACATTTAGGAAAGAAAATTGCTGTTCTACAATGCTAATATTGGTAGTAATAGAGAGAGAGAAATAAAGAGAGAGAGCGTGACTTCAAACTGCCAATTTCTATGATCCTCAAAGGAAAAAAATGTCTTAAAAACAAAATGCAGTGGCTCTTCACAGAAAAGGCAGTATTAGAAGAATCTGTTATTTATCTCAAGCTCAGATAATGATGAGTTTAAAGATAAAAAAAAAAAACAGAGAGAGAGAAAAAAAAAATAGTTGGGGCATTTTTCTGTGTGTTCACTCAGTATGTTCTCACAGACTGGTCAGGACTCTGGTTAGATGTCTTATCAGACCACTTCACTGTTGAGACAATGTTAGCTGGGTAGCTGGCCCTTCCCTAACCCTGCATACAAAGCCCTGGCAGGATGTTTTGTTCAAAGCCCGTCATCCTCCGTGATTCCTCCAAACTCTCTCCTCTTACATCTCATGCAGAGCATGATTTCTCTGGCTTGTCAGGGAGTAGGAACCATCTCACAATGCTCGGAACAGCAACCTGTTTTCAATGCTGTCTTAAATAAGAGAAGTGCCTTGTGTATGAATGATTCTTTTGTAAGAACAAGTTGATGTAAATGTTCATTTACCTCAAATGTTTACAAAACTGTTACTAAATAAATTTTTTGTACCATATTTGCTGTCTCTGCTTTCACTTCTGCTTTACACACTGAATGAAATTCATTTATTCTCACACACATCAGTGAATAGCTGTAGACTTTAGACTTAAGTCTTGGACTGGAGCCCCTGTGTTTATTGGTTTTTGAACATACCAAATAACAAGAAGCAACAAAATACACAGACACAGGGGAAGATGTGAAATTAGCGTGATTAACATACATAAAAAATAAAAATAAAAATAAAAACTAACGAGACCATTCACAAGACAAACCAGAATTGTAAGTCACTTTGTACAGAGAGAGCCCTGCCGAATTTTGTTGAAATTCCCCTAGGAATTATGAGCCTATACCTGAGCTTCTCCAATTTAGATGCAGCATAATTTATGAATGCAGATCTTATCTTAAAAGAAACAGACACTCACACAACCTCACATTCAGAACCTGAGATGCAGCTGATTACATGTAAAATGTGCAGGATTCAGGATTGAATGTGGCTGCCTAAAAATGACCTGAAACACTCTAGAAAACAAAGAAAAGAGTAAGTTTAGCCTCTTTAACCATGAGAACTATTGAATGTATTGATTCAACAAGCTTTCAACTTGGTGAGACGCATGCAAGGAGCCACAATGCATATCTCAAAGATATCCCATATCTTTGAGTTAAAAGACCAACACCTTACCACTTGGCCATCATGCCACAAAAGTATACTAACTGTCAATGATACAGAAAGATAATTTCAAATGATCAATTCAGTCGACAGACAACAAAAGGTCTAGGACATTCTTAAAGAGATCAGGGTAAATAATAACAATAACATACCTCATAAAAATCACATCAGAAGATGTGATGTTATGAAAGTGTGAAAGTTCTATCTTTACCATATACATGGTAATTTGACCAAAAGAAAATTAACTCATGGTCCACTTACAAGCTTTCCTTCATGAGCAGATGGAGTTAGTTCAATTGTCACAAAGATTTTAAACTTCTTTCTTGTGTCGTCCATTTGAATAAATGTTTTTATTGAAATGTTTTTATTCCATCATTTGTAACTAATATTTGTTTATCATGTTTTTATATATATATATATTTTATATTATTGATGCATGTCAACTGCATGTCAATCTGTAGTTCTGATTTTATGCTGTTTTCTTTTTTTTTCAAATATTATTGCCAGCTTGGTAGCATGTAATTCCTGTTAATTTCATGTTTTGGCTTCCTGTTTACTCAGGTTTACAAACAATAATCATTATAACTTTTACTTATATAGCACTTTTCTTAACATAGTTACAAAGTGCTTTAACACAGGATATGAGATACAGTAATAAACTAATACGGTAAAACAGAGAAATAATAAATAAGAATAAATAAGAACAAGTGTGTCCAGAAGATATAGAATCACACAGGTCAGTTAAAAGCCAGCTGTGTTTTTACCTGAAGCTTAAACAAAAATACAGAAGTAGCTGTCCAAACTGCAGTGTTGATTTTTGTGGTTCTCAACTAATAAAAACAAGCTCCTTCTATTTGGTTTTCAAAGTTCAGATCTGAATCAACGATGGCTTGGCACTGGTTGGCATAAAGTCAAGGTTTTCCATTAATTTCAATTGTCAGGCTGGGGGAGCAAATATTATTATCCCTGTCTTATTCTCTTTAAGCTGGAGAAAGTTAGAAGACATCCAACACATCCAGTAGTTATACGCTTCCCACATCAGCATCAGGAGAGCTTCTGAGTGTCTTTGGCATTGCTCTCTTTGTAGACTCTCTCACCTTTGACCCCCCAGCAGCTCACTCCCTCACTCTGCATTCCTACAGTGAATGTCAGAATGTGACACAGAGCCAGAGACGCACAGCCAAACCCACTTCATAACCACATCCAAAAATAATTAAAATAAGACAGGTGTGTCAGTCTCGCACCTGAGAGTCAAACATTTATCACAAACTCAGTCTGCACAGTTGTAAAAACTGAGTGACAATTTACAACACTGTACAATACATGATAGAGGTGGGTGAAATTTACAGCTGCTGAGAAAGTTCATTTTGATCCTTGAGGAAAATGGGCATCAACAACGCAACAGCTAAAACAATTCTGGACACTCATATGCAGACTTAGAGAAATAAGTGGACTGACGAATATAGCCTACCTCTAAGGCTTTTGGGCTATTGTAGAGGAATACACAAGATCAATATAAATCTCATATCTGTGTGAGTAGTACCGCAATAAACATGAAATATAGTGAAAACAATACACATTCTAACACCTCTACAGCAGACTAAGTTATATCTAAATGTAAAAACGAAAATATGTGATTCTGACGGGAGTTTCATGTTGGAGAGCTTTCTTGACTACCTTTTGCTTTTGTCAGTTCAAATAAAATTAGCTCCACATACTGTACATATTTTGAACAGACTACCACGTCTCTAAAATATATGCAGCTAGTAGTACCTACACAATTAGCAGTAAAATTTAAGTGAGTGGGGAGTGGTAATGAGTACAACATACCATTTCTTGCAGTGCAGGGGAGATGTTCTGGCCCATGGTGAATTCTGGTGTCCTGACAAATGCAAAATAAATGACTTTGCATTTCTGGCATGCAAGGCCAGTTTGAGCAGCTCTCCATAATGATTTATTGTGAAACATCCAATTTGACAAGTCATTACTCTTACTGTTATTACCTCCATCTGGTGCTGTGGAAAGAAAAGCTTTATATGAGACTTGAATTGTCAATAATGTTACAATGTTACAGGTTTACAACATTAGATAACCTGTAAAGACAGCACACATTTGATTTTAACTAACTTTTTTCCCCCTTCATTTGACTGTTCTGTGAAGAAAGAGAAGATACCACAAACACCCAATAGGTGAGAAAATGAGATAAAATAGTCTAAATAAGAATTGCATACAGATTTGGAAGGTCTACTTCGCACAGGATATTTGGCATTCAGTCTACCAACAGAGTACAGGACATGAGTGCTGAGCTCTTGGGTCCAGTGGCTGAGGAGTGATGGGAGATAGTTGATCTGTTGGCACGACTGACTGGAGGCCTCAGCCCGTCACTCAGTCAGTAACCGTGTTTCCACTGCAGGGCCAAACAGAGCTTCATGTTTTTCAGGGACATTTCTATTAAAGCAGCATGTCTCTGATTGACATTTCTCCAATTTTTTTTATCAAAATATTTCCTAAAGTTAGAAAAAAACAAAAAACAATCTTTGGTTGAATCAGGTGGACACATTGCTTTTGCTTTTGGTATAGGACCCATTAGTGGTGGAAATACAGTACATATACTAAATGACTGCTTTTGAATCCACTACATTTATTTGACAGCTATAGTTCCTTCACCATTCAACGATGAATTGATACATACACATTTTTTAGATAAAATCTAATAATATATAACAGCATTTCTGAACTTGATGAACTTAATGCTTTGGGAAAGCAACACACTGGTTTGGTTAGAGAGCTTACAGCTGGTGAGGTCAAAATGTTCAGAGGTCACAAAATAGACCCATCACTACCAGCAGTGAATTCCCTTTTTACAGTTCTTTTTTTTTTTTTTAACCAAACACTGGTCTGTAAATGTAAATTGATCTGATCAAAATGCTTCAATTTCATGATTTGCCACTACATCTCACAAAACACAAAACACAACAAAAAGTGTCAGAGTGGCCATGACAAGGTTTTTTTAATTTTAAACTTTGACACACACACACACACACAGGGGTTTTAACCCTTTATCAGGCAAGTGACTATATATGGTAACTTCCGCGGACATCTAAAATGCCGTTGCTACGTGGCCCAGTGAGGTTGGAGAATCAATATCTATATATCTATATGTATATGCCTGAGCCACAGCTGCTAGTTCTAGTTATATATATATATATATATATATATATATATATATATATATATATAATTTTTAGGGTTGAAATTTTGAATTTCCAAGTATTTCAATGAGCTCCTGATAAAGGGTTAAGATATCAGTGGGTGAAGCTCACAGATTTCAGAGATTGAGACAAAAATAACATTTTAACAGAAATGTCTTAATCACTGAAGACACTTGTAAACTCAGCAGAAATTGCAAATATTAGCCGATAGAAAAGAATAATGATGTTGATTTAATACAGAAGTAAACACATTATGTCCCAAGGTCATGATAGCGGTTTCACTGGTGGTTGCTTTCCAGTTCGAATCCCGTGGCCCTGTAAAGCCCCACTTGGCCCTGTGGTGGAAAAGCGACTACAGAGAGAGAAGGTCTGCCACTGAGTCACCAGTCTACATCTCAGAGCAGACAGGGGGCTATATTTAGCTTTTAATCACCTAACAAATTCACACTCAGCCCACAGCACAAATACCTCAGGCCCTCTTTATGTATTTCAGGAGTGTGATGAATTTGTTTCTGGGGGGGCCTGACCACTGGCTCATGGAGAGATGTTGGTTTGTTTGACAGAAGCTTTTCTACTGCGGTGCCAGACTGTTCAACTTCTGACAGCATTTTTAAAAGACCCAATCATGCAACCTCAGAGTTAAAAATGTAATTATTTATTGAATTAAAAATTGAAAAAGAAGAAGGAAGAAGTTCAGTTATTGAAAACTTTGTGAGAAAAGAATGTTTTGACTTTGTAGTTTTAGAGAGAAGTTGGGTTTTTCCTTTCATCTGAATCCAATGCCATATCAAGGATTTCAACACTGTGGTCACGAGTCTTAATTCCTTCAATGCAACTCCAACCTCCTTTGAATTTGTTTGGTCACCAAAGGAAAAAAAAAAATCAAGATTCCTGCTTATTGAATTTTCTGAAAATTATTTCCCCTGCATGACACTCCTGTCAAGATCCAAGATTCAACACCAGCAGTGGACAAAGTACTTTACTAAAGTAATAAGTAAGTAGTGTACAGTGTACAAATACTCCAATTTTTCTAAGTATAAACACAGTCAAAGTTTTATTACAGCAAAATAGATAAGAATTAGCATCAATTTCAATTCAATTCAATTCAGTTTTATTTATATAGCGCCATATCACAACAACAGTCATCTCAAGGCACTTTTCATATAGAGCAGGTCTAGACCATACTCTTTAAAATAGGTATTTACAGAGAGAGACCCAACAAATCCCACCATGAGCAAGCACTAGGCAACAGTGGCAAGGAAAAACTTCCTTTTAAGAGGCAGAAACCTCAAGCAGAACCAGACTCAGGGTGGGCGGCCATCTGCCTCGACCGGTTGGGTTAAGAAGGGGGGGTAGAGGGGGTAGAGAATAGCGAGAGAAGAACATAGCATAACACGGGTTCCATATAAGATGTAGGGTGATGCCAGTAATACAGCAGTAGTAATGATAGTAGTGTATTAGTATTAACTGCTAACATAGCAATACAACTAATAGCAGTATAAGTAATTTCTAATTATAGCAGCAGGTGTTGAGTGGAGTTGTAGGAGCAGCAGGAGACTTGTCATCACAGATCAGACTCTACAGCTCCAGAGGCAGAAATACCTGCAGAAAGAGACAGAAAATATATTTATATATATATTTTAAAAACCTGAAGTAAATGCACTTATTATGCAGGATATCCCATTTTAAAATAAAAAATATTAAATATGATTGTATTACATTTACTGATGCATCAATGTGCAAGCATCACTTTAATGCTTTAGCTGATATTTAGGCTATTTAAATTTGTAATTTTCTAATTTTAATTACTTTACATAGTGTAAACATATAATAATCATCACAATTATCATCATATGATTATGATTATTACAATGCCCTTGTAATTTAAGTCATCATATAAATGTGATGGTGTAAAAATGTAAATGTATTCATTACTTTCCACCACTGCTCAAAAACCTCAGGTCATGACAAACAGTTTAGAGTTGTTGTTTTTTTTTTTTTTTTTTTCATCTCTTAGTGGTCATTTTGCATCTCTTCCTGGTTGTTTCTTTGGGAATTGTGTCTTTTTGGTCACTTTGTGGTCTTTTAACTGAGGTCTGTGGCTTTTAAACAGGAAATAGACACCTAACACAGACTGGCATTTTATTTTTTTCAGCAACTCTGGTTGAGAACATACTAAATCTCTTTGATTTTACTGAAATTTTACCAGTTTTATTGTTTGGATTCAACTAAGTTGAATTTACAACTTTTAAAATCCCATCATGTGTAAACTGAGCGCAGAAAGTCCCCTTCATCTAACTTCAGGTCTTTTAAAACTCCCATATTCACAGAGGAAATGACCTCAGCTACTGTATGGCCTCTGCCTCCTCTCTTTGATCCAGCATCTATTGGCTTATAGAGAAAACACATAAGCCTCAGTGTTTTTGTTCCATAACAGGAAGCTTGTCATAAAATTACTTGTGAGCCTCAGAAACTGCAGCAGCTAATCAAATAGATCATAAAATATCTCAGATATGTTTTCATCATTTAGCATCAAGGGACAGGAAACCCCTCTGAAAGGTTTTTTGTTTGACCATGACTTGACAAAAAATATCTTTTAAAAACTGCTCCACTCAACTGCTGTTCACTTAAATAGGCCTTCTCACATGCACTGTGTGGTTATTAGTACTATACATGATGTAATGTTGCAGGTTTTGTACAGTGTGCGACCATGTGGGGCAGCTTGTTTTGACTGTCTGTCGATAGAAAGAGGGAAGGGCTGCATGGGGAGAAAGAAAAAGCATTATGAGAGTTATGTGAGGAGAGGTCAGCTCTGCAGGGACACCTACAGGTCAGCCGGGGGTATGGACACACAGTGCCCACAATGCACCTGGGGTGACTTCACCTGAGTGCTGAATGCACTGAGGGACATTCACCATGACTCCCTAAAAGTGCTCCCTCCAATATCAACCACTGTAAAGAAATCAAAACAGAAAATCTCTCCATCATTCCTGTCAGTCTTTCCCTGTTTCACCAGAAATCAAACCAAAGCACAAATAAATACTAACACTAATGTTAAAAAAGTGTCATTATTAGTGCAGCAGCAGCCCCTCTCTAAACCACAACAATCTTATGTGACCTGTCAGTTGCAAAGTTCACAAATCACAGCACTAGAAACAGATTAAAGTCGATTTCAGTATTCATGTGTTTTTTATCTTTCTTCATCTCTCCCTCTCTTTAACAGAGGTCATCAGTGCAGTAAAACCACCTAAACTTGGAATTTTTTGAGTTTTATTTAGGGAGGATTTTTACACCATGATGTTTGATTCTTGATGCTTTGGTTTCTGCAGTGGTTTAGGAGCTTTCCTTAGAGACCATCTATGCTCTGGGTGTTCAAACAGTTATTATTAACAGTGATCTAAGCATGTGATGTTTTAAAGTGCAGTCACATTCTTATGCACTGCTTATAGAAGTTAAAAATTTGAATTTTTCATTATATTAGCTTCCACAAAGTTCTTGCACCTCATTTGTAACAACATAGTGTCAAACCTCAAATCTGCCAAGATTATGTTTTCACCCGTTTGTTTATTTGTCAGCACAATTACGCCAAAACTACCAAACCAATTTGCACCAAACTTGGTGGAGGGATGGGGCACAGGCCAGGGAAGAACCCACATAATTTTGGTGCACATCTGGATAAAGGGGCAGATCCAGGAAATAGTGCAAAACAGGGCATTTTTCAACACCTTCATCAGTTTCTCAGGAAATAATGTCTGGATATTGATGTAAAAAGACAGACATGCTTGAGTTCTCTGACTTTTTACAATTTGATGCAGATAAACGCCACACAGTAAGATCTCCTGATGTTTTTAATATTGCTGCTGCTGGACTGTATTTCTTTTCTCAACCTGAGAAGAATGTCATCCCTCAGTTGGAGGGATGGAATATTCTGCAACACCATTTACATTTTACAGGGTAAAGGTCACAACTACAGTTCATGTCATCGTCAACAACAAACCTGTAGGAGCTGTTAAACTCTTTAACATCAACTATTACTTTTGAGGCACAGTCTGAGGAAGAGGAAGGTAGCTGCTGTCAAAGATATGGGAGAGGGGAATGTGATCCTGGCTTCAAAGGGGAACATGTGTGTGTGTGTGTCCGACTGGCTGATGTGTCAGCCAGTGGGCGTTTTGGAAAAAGATGAGGTTGGTGACTCTGCGCTGGAGGGATTGTTGCACTCACTGCTTCACCATGGCTCACCAAATAGGGTCAGGCCGTCCTAAATTTAACTTAATCCAAGCCCCCCGCTCCCCCTAACCACCAGTCAGAGCCAAGGTTACACTGTTCGTTGTCTGTGCGTCTGCATTGGGGGGTGGGGGGGTGGACAGTTGTTCTCCATCAAATGAAATCCAGATACTGTCATGTTGCAGAAGCTATAACTTCTCTTGCAACATGCAAGAAACAAGGATCAGTGGATGTTTTTGGTGCATTTTGCAACAGCATGCCAGAAAGAACTAAAAGTAAAAGTAACTAAGAGGATGAAAGGAAGGAAAAATATTTGTGTTGCACTTTAACCCACATCCCAGCTGTCCCAGCTAAACTCTTTCCTGTCCTTCAGCCGGTCCTGCACTGTCCATTGAGGCACACAACCTGAGAAATGCAGTAGTCATCCATTCCTGCCCTCTTGTCCTCTGTGCAGCTGTACACTGCATCTACACACACACACACACACACACACACACACAGCAGCAGCTCTTCCCTCCCCAGTCGCTGTTGTTTTATCATTAAATGGCGACATTAGTTCATATCATGTGATTCGAAGAGGATTCATTGCACATTAGAGGCCCTAATCGCCACCTATAGTCTACCCTGCGGGCCTCGCCCACATGACCCTGCTGAGCGCAGCGCTTTCTTTATGCCCCCTGAAAGAGCTGGGGATTGAGCCCAAACAAAAAAAACCCCACGAGGGTGAAAAAATGTTTTTACACCCACCCCGCTCCCTCGTAGGGCTGGCTGTGTGGGTGCACAGGGCCGTTTTAGCTCTAGATCAATGGGACAAGTTACTGGAGTCTGGCCAACTCTGACAGATAGCGCAGAAAGAAAAAAGCTTGCCTCTTCAAAAAATTGGGTTTTGTCACCATGTTTTGTACCTCAACCCATCCACCCCCGCACCCCCCTACCCCCACCCCCACCCACCCCCAAAAAAGTGAGGTGAAATGGGGTACTGTTTTTCCTCTTTTTCCTTAAAGCCTCCAAAAGATTTGAGTTTTCATGCATTGCTTCTTCTGTGTGGAGGGTCAGAGGGCGAGGCTGGGGGTGGGGACAGGGAGGTGGGCTGTGCACAGGCTTATGGGAGAACACCTTACATCAGAAGGTCGCAGACGAACCTCTTGTCAGACCTGGGTCCAGACACAGAAGCTCAACAAAGCTTCGGCTCATCCTACAGCTATTGATGGGTGTTAAAGTTTAACAACACATCTGGTGGTGGCGATGATGGTGGTGCTGATAAACCAAGAGCTCAGGAATAGTCTACTAGTCCCTGGAGAAGGGTTCACAGCAAGTGCATAGCGCCCCCCATTGGGAGAGGCTGGACAATGCTCATTTTCACTTAGACTCAAAGGCAGAAGCAGCCTTGTGTCTGGTCATCCATATGTTTTGTCTTCTGTGAAATATCTGCCTTCATTGCAGGACAAATTTGATGACATTCTGTATTTTTTTATTGTCAACAAACCACATGAAAAACCAAAACCAGCAATGACTTTATCAGCAAGAATAAATATTCCTCTGTGCCACAGAGCTTATTTTTCAAAAACTATCAAAAACACATCAGTGAGCCATGCCTTTGCATTGGGTGTAACACACACAGTGTAATTATTTTGACTCAATCCCATGTACACTGTCACTAGAGCACCAAATGTGTATTGTATGTATGATGTATCTGCCACCGAAAATAGTACCCAACAAATGCACTGTTTACTCTTGTCTGAGCAACATTTGCTTAAAACTACAGTCACCAGCTGTCTTAGGAAAATATTGTCACATATCACAAATCACAAATTTGCCTCCAGGGGCTTTACAGTCTGTACAAAATAAGTACCTGCTATCTTTAGACCCTCAAGTTGGGTAAGAAAAAAAAAAGTCCTTTTATGAAGAAATTCAATTAACCGCCTTGTGGCTGTATGCCTCTGCTAACCAGTCAACTTGCAGTTTACATCCATGTCTTTTCAGATTCATAAAGTATATGTAGTGAAGATTAATGTCACCAATTCAGTGTCTGACAAAATGTGAAATATGCTCACAATCTCCCCTTCTGTTCCTTAGTAATGATGTTGAATAATGGCCACAAGAGTGTTTTTGCAGAACATTGAAGTGAAGTTGACCTTTGGGATATAAAATGTCATCACATCACCATTTTATCCTATTAGAAATTTGTGTGAAAAGGTTGTCGTAGTTAGCGTATGAATTCTTGAGTTATGGCAAAAAAAAAAAAAAAAAACCCCAAAAAACTTTGACCTCCAAAATTTAAGCAGTTCATCCTTGAGTCCAAGAAATTCCCTCAAGTGAAAAGATTTTAGTGATATCTAAATATTCACTTTGCTGTGGAGAATGATTTCAAAAAGCCCCTAGGACTCTCCAGAATTTACCTCAAGAACCACTCTGCTCTACAGCATTTACAGGCAACTTTATGATCTGCATACAGTACATGTTCCCACCTAGTCCCTGCGTGGTGAAGCAACTCATCTTGGCTCCTCTAACTTTTTCCAAAACCACTTCCTGTCCCATGACTCTTAAGCCTCGTCCCCCTGGCTCCAGCACTGACCCCTGGGTGTCGACAGGCTATGCCTCCTGCCCCACTGCCTGTCATTTTCCAGATAATGCTCACTGCCTCAGTGTCATGTCCGCCAGACACCTTGTAAAAATGGGACATGATAGAGATAAAGAAGGTCAGAACACAGTGAAGAGGCCCCCACGTTGTGCCAATGTTAACACGCCATAATAACTTTAATCTGGACACTTACTGGTGCTTACATATTTCTATGCCCTGTTTTGTACATTAGAAGAGACGATGCCACTGACCCGTGATCATAATTGTTCCTTTAACACCTGCAAGTTTGACATATTACATAAAATAACAGTGGACACAGAGAGGCTTGTTTGTCAAACATCCACAGCTTTCCAACAGAGAGCAGTTTAGACATGTCAAAAAATTTGTGCTGTGTCATTTTCAGTCTCTTTTATGTGAATAGTTGTCTTAAGTTAATGAAGTGGAAGTGTGTGAATATTGTCTTGAGTCACATGAGACAAAATCACATTGGCCAAAAGTATTTGGATGCCCCCTGCACATACACTTTTGTGGTTGTGCTGTTAGTCTTGGTTTGGATTAGTTCCAATAAAAGGAAATGTCAATGCTACAGCATACAATGATATTTTAAATGGTGTGTTTCCAATTTGTGGCAACAGTTTTTGCCCCCTTCCTGTTTCTACAATGATAATACCCCTCTTCACAAAGCCATAAAAATGGTTTGGTGTGGAAGAGCTTTGCTAATAACCTCAAACCCCATCCAGCACCTTAGCGATGAACAGAGAAGCGGCTTTGACAAGTGCTAGACCTCATTAATGCTCTTGTGGCTGAATGAACAAAGCTGCCAAGAACCCAGAATACATTAAAAAAAATGACACAGGCACCCATGAAAATGTACAAATCTTTAGGCATCATCTCTCATACTGTTATAGGGTATAAATAAAATAGTTTCCCATTTTTTCATTGAAAGTCATGTCTGTAAATCCCCTAAAAATATATATGCAGCTTTAAGAATGTTATATGGCTTACAGACATGAATGAGATGCGGTGTGGAAGCCTCACATCATCACTCAAATCCTCAAATCACTGATTTTCTCACCTTGTTTCAACATGATAACGTTATGTTGCTATAAATAAAGCATGTTCTGTGTATTCACAGATGGTCTCCTCAGGGTTAAGATGATGTCCCTGCTTTTTTAATGCTCGAGGAGGGAAGAAAGAGTCTATTCACTTCCATTATACTGAGTTGGCAGCGCAAGTTTCAATCTCAAAATCATGAGAAAAGCACACAAAATTATTCTTCTCAGCTAAAAAGGAGGTAATACTTTAATAAGGCGATCTGATGCTTTTAAGATTGTGTAAATGGTTTTACTACAGGCAATCAAAACAGTCAATTGTAAAAAGGGAGTCTGGTTAGAAAATGAAATCATTTATTTAACATGACCGTATCAGCAGATCAGCCCATACACATAGCATCAGACACAATCACTCACTTTCAGTATTTACAGATAGGCACATTCACATTAGGCATTAAAGCCAGCCACAGCATCTAATGTAGGTCCAAACCTGTGGCAGGTTTGGTCTGGTCGCTGCCTCTGAGTCCAGCAGGAAAAATCAGCCAGTTTAATCACGGGGTCCTCTGATCCAGGGTCAGTTTAAAGGCTTGGGGTTTTTGGGGGGCTGGGACACTTCAATCAAGATTAATCTTCTTCCAATAAATCCACCACCTTTGTTCATGTAATATTACACAGCTGTTCTAGACCGTTAAATGCACAGTCAAATGTACAAAATAACAGAATGCCTGCTTGTTAGATAAAACTCTCAAAGTGTAATCCCTGGCCTTGTTCACCGGTTAATTCCACTTCAGTCAGGAGGAACAGTCATGTGGATTGTAAAGAAAAGACATTTGAAATCTGCAACACTGACTGTGTTCATGGTGGGTCAAACTCAAAAATTTGGAGGGTGTTCCTTATATTTTGAGCTCTGGTTGTGGTAGCCAGCTATAAATCTCAGAGTATTCTCCCCATTTAAATGAAAGTCAAACAACAATCAAGTAGAAAAACAAAACCCTCAAAAATAATCTTTGACTTATTGATTTAAACTCAGTGACACTTTTTCCAATTTATTGAAACAATCAGAACGCAAATTCAAAATGAAACTCAATAAATGAAAAGTAAAAAAGGGGATTTGTATTAAAAAAACAACAAAAAAAAAAACAATGGATAGTGTGACTTGGAAAGAAAACACAAGTTTAGTTCATGGAAAAAAATTTAAATAAACTTAGATGTCCAACCAATTCTTTATTACAATACAAGCTTTGCCTTGCAGTGCTAGCACTCTAAAACAGCTTGGAGGAAGAAGAGGGCACTTATTAACAAGTGCTCTGTTTTTAAACTAAATCAATAAAGTTTGAAGGAGGCTCACAATAACTGAGAAAATACCAGGAAATTACAAACACTGGGACAGAAGCAAAAAGGAAATGTTCAAAAATAGTCTGTTGAGCTCTGATTAATCCACGTCCTTCATGTTTAGCAGGTTCCTGCACAGACAGACACTCTTTAATGGACAAGAGAGAAGCAAAGGTGTAGGACTGCAGCAGGTTTTCAATGAATAACCGTTGAGAAGGAAATGGCACCCATAAAAAATCCCATCCCAATCCCCAAAAGGAAACAGTCAAATTAATATAAAGAGAAATAAATATTCAGTCTTTTTAAAAAAAGGCTTCTCAGGAGGCGGGTTTTCAAGCTGAAGGATTCAGTGGGTGTTTTTTCTTTACCCCGAATTACACAGTGTCCCCCTCTGTGTCAACTCCATCTCAAATGACCGCCTTGTTTCAGAGATATTTACACTTCAAAAGCAACCCAATCTGGGCTTAGTACGCACATAATGCTACATCGCATGAATGGAGGTTTCCCCTTATGTCCTAAAAAGAAACGCAGCATGTCGGGTAGGTTGCCTTTCCCCCTGCACCACAGTGAGGCAGGCGCGTCTTGACAAGAGACAACACACAAGGTTTAGTCCTCTTTTTCTGTCCTGGGATCAGTCCTGACTCCTGCCCTTCTGAGCCGAAGTCCTCTGTGGTGCAACGATTTTTTGCCTGAGAGCAGTACTGACAGAGGAAGAGCAGTGAGCAGGATGATGTGAAGGAATGAAAGCAGCCTAGTTGGTGGAGATGTGTGATACAGTAGGTCACCCTGACATCATGAGAGGGAAGAGCCATTCTAGACAAGTTGGAGGGTCAGAAATTCCATCTTCATGCAGTGCAACAGAAAGGGAAACTGAAGTTTTATAGTCTGGTGGTGTGATAACGTACAACATATGGCTATGAAGCAGGCAAAAATAATAATGTCTACATACACTGTGACCTGAGAGTCTGCTGAAAGCAGTGGGAGACTGCACCAAAACAGGAAATGCACGCTTGGATTCGTCCCTTGTTTGGACTTCAATTGAAAAGAATGGGAAACGGCATGAATACTAAGACATGAGATGTAACGTGACCATATGGCTCAGCCAGACCAGATTTTCATTAGAAATCGGGCGAGACACATTTGCTCGGAGTCACAAATTGACCCTTTCACTTTGTGGATTTAAGAGAGGGGCTAGGACACACTCCCATTTTGCTACACCACAGGGTAAACTTTGGCTGGCAAAATCTGGTTTGACTGGAGCTTGACAACACCCAAACCAACAAGTCTAACAAACTTAATGGCTGTGTGGGTGTGCACGACCTTTAATTCCTAAATTCATTGAACCATTTATTTGTTCAATGCAAAAAAATTCCACGTTTTCTTCCATCCAATTGCAGGAATTTTCAAACCTCATGAGTGAAGCAGCAGCGGACAGAGGTGCATTGTTACATTGCTGCTGGGGTTGTCAAATATGCCACAGACCTGAATATTTCTAACTAATATTTAGTGTTTAATCATTCATTGATACATAGATTTTAAATATAAAGTGGCACTTGATGCTGTTCTGCCAGATACAGACACAATTTGCAGCTATGTTAGGAACAGTACCTAATGTTGGCCTGAGAAAATCCTATTACCGGTTGTGTTTCTATTTTTCACTGCATTAAAGATGGAATTTCAACCTACCAGCAGGGAATTTCCAACTCTCCAACTGTCTTGTTCTCCTCTGGGTGGTGCTTCTGGTTTTACCCAGACCCCTTTTCCATGCTGTCTCCCTTCCTTATTGATAAAAACAAAATATGTGAAGTTACCCTATTGACCCCAAAGAACTCCACACCCTTCTTTCCATCCACAGAGTGATGGCTAGGAGGACATGAGGCTGGAGAGTTAACAGAAAATAAGTCCACTGGTTTCCCAGCCCTTAGCCTGTGTCTGCTTGGTGCCTCCTTGCAGCCTCCTGGTGGCTGCTGACAACCTTTGTTAAAGCATGATTCTGTGTTGTTAAAAGCTTTAATATCTGTAAGCTGCTTGTTTCAGCACTATAAGCAAGCTACATCCTCAGAGTTGTTGGAACACGTCAAAATATGATGATGATAACCGTTAATACACCTTGTCTTCTACCTGATTTAGCTTTGTCTGACCATATACAAAGACACCTTCATCCCATCCTCATTATATCCCTGTTAATCCCATCTAGTTCTTCAAATCAGGAGACAAATGTGTCTGTTCTTCCACTTCTGTTTTATGACTGGAAGGAAAACTTTTGTCCTCTAGCTTCATTAGCTCCTCTTCTTCCCCTGTTGGTGATTAATATCAGCAGAAGTACAAGTCTGGGCCTCTCTTCATTACCACCTCAATCATCCTCTACCTTTTCAGGATCTCTGTTGTGGATGTTCCCTCACCAGGAGGAAACAGCAAGTCAGCGAGGAGGGTAAGGAGATGCTAAGACAGGGGAGGAGCACACACACTATTTGCTAACCTCCTCCTTTGCTGACTGTCCAGGCTCTACTAACAGAAAGTCCAAGTGACTGCTACTCCCCCCCCACTGCTTCACTCCCATCCTCTTCCTCCTCATCTTCCTCTAGGTGTTGTTTGTCTGTATAAATGTCCCTGACCAGGAGGACTCTGGTGAGGAGGCTCTCCAAGATCCGCCGCTCCAGCGGCGTGGAGTTGAACCACAGCGGGTCGTCGAGGCTGGAGGCCGGATCCAGCTGAACGTAGAAAACGTCTAGACGTTCCCGCAAAGATGCTGGGCTGGAGAAGGGAGATGAGAGGAACAGAATGAAAAAAATGAAGAAGATGGAATGAGGGATGGGTGGAGTTAGAAGACAGAGAAAGGTGAAAGCACAGAAAAGGGCAGAAAATGTTCAAGAGGGGAAAAAGAGAAAATAAGAGGACAGAAACAAGAGGTAGAAAATATATGATTAAAGGATGGAGGAGGAGAGGGAAAGAGAGGGGAGAAAGAGAGAGAGGTGTTTAATCTATTGTTCTGAATTTCTTCTTGAGTAATCAAATGAAGCTTTTGACCACTGAGATTATTTTATGGAAAGTCCTCATCTTTCAATAGTCAACACTGTGGTTCAGGATGTGAACAGCAATGTTATAATCACAGGACTTAGTTTAATTAGAGAAACAAACCAGAGCAACTGAAGACAAACACCCTCAAAAATCCTAAATCAAACTTCCTACAGATAAGGAAACAATGAGTAGGTAAACCTATAAATTGATTGACAGAAAAATAGTCATTGATCAAGCAAAAATGTTAAATATTAACTGGTACCAGCTTCTCTAATCTAAAGACCTTATCTGTTTTCTATCATTGTAAACTGAGTATCTTTGGGTTCTGGACCATTGGCCACACAAAATAAAGAATTTGGAGCCATCATGTTGGGCTCTGGGGAACTTTTGCATCATTTATTGTCAGTATTTTCATAAGTTTTAGTTAAAGTTTAGTTTTTTTGAGCAACAATTAAAAATATTAGTATTACAGCAAGGAAGTTGGTAGGTTAGATAAAGTGTACCAGTAGAGATATTAAACCCACCACTTCGACCTGTACAGCTCATATAGGTGACACTCATGTTTCTCAACCGGGCAGCGCACAGTGGAGCCTCCCGAATCGTCATCTGGTTCATATTCCTTATCGCCCTCCTCCAACTTACGCTTCCTCTTCCTAGACTCTGTTTGCACTGAAGGACCAAAACAAAGACAAAAAAAAGATTAATATTTTCAAGATTTTTAAATTTTACAGCTTATGTTACAGTAGATTTGCACAGGGAGTAAATGTTGTCAGATCAGAGCTGGATGATGCTGCCTGGCAAATGATCTCATACTGTCAAAATGCATCAGCAGCACGTTCATGTTGCTGTCCGGCCTCACCGTGGTGATCCTGAGAGATGGAAGGCACGCGGATGCAGACATTGGTCTCCTTGGTGACAGGATGGACAGTGTCAGGGCCGTAGACGTTGGCGAAGGAGAGGCGGAGATGCTGCTCCACAGTGCGCAGGCCAAAGTATTTGGTGTTCAGGTAAACCAGCGAACGCAGCAGAGCGGCAGGACTCTGCTCCCCGAGCTGCCGACTGCTCCACAGGCTCTGCTCCTGCACTCGGCCCCACAGTGAGCCTGGAGAGAGTAGCTGGCACTTTAAAATCGATTCCAGCTGGTATTTAGCTGTAAAATAAAGGCCTATGCAATGGAATACCAATTATATGAGAGCTAGAGAAAGCTACGGTTATTAAGTATCTGCTTGTTATTCTGGGTTTTTGAGCAAAAAATTATTATAATAATTTTTAAAAATATAATAAATAATTATGTACGAGGTTTAAAAAAATATTATCCATCAGACTTTTTCTAAAAAGACTAACAAAAAAAATCTTAACTCTGATCCTTCATGATGTTGACGTGCCATACATCATAGGTAGCTCTGCTTGGTAATCATTAAATATTAATTTAATTGACATTTATTTCACACTTTTTATTTTCACTTGTTTGGCGGACACTCTTATCCAAACGACTTACAAGTCGGGGTTCAGTGTGTTGCCCAAGGGCACTTAAGCTCTAACTATGTTTTTTCTTTAAAACTTCAACATAATGAGAGTTTAGGTCGCTTTTAATTAGTACCAAATTGGCATTTTCTAGTAATTCACACAGCTATTTTTTTTAAAAGTTTCAAGGAACTGGGAAAAGCTTGGAAATATGGGACCTGTAAGATAAAGCATAAGCATCATTTTCTACCTGAAAACTTTTTGTCATATAAAACAAGAAAAACACTTGACACCCTGTAAGTGTTTATGCAGTGTCCTCATATGACATTACAGTGCAATCACAACGAGTCAGGATGTGAACAGCAGAAGAGTTATAATCACTGGACACTGCTCATAATGAAGAGCAAACCTATAGGTCATTTAACGGTACTGTGCCACCAGTTGGTGCTAACAATCAAACACTCAAATGGATGATCTTCTTTCCAAGCTCCATATCTTTGTAATTACCTCCCTGTTGCAGTTAGAGCTGGAGATCCAATTTCACCTCTGAATTTGATTTTTTATTCATTTTTTGTTATATGTGTGTGCATTGCTGTGGTTGAGGTATTATTAATTGACTGTGTAATAACTTAGATTTGTAGTCAATAAAAAAAAAAGTGACAAAATTCAATGTAGCAGTCATTTGGTGCTGGGTAAATGCTCATATCTCTCACCATCAGGAAGCACACTGGGCTGCCAGTCCTTCAGGACCTTGTTCAACTCTTCTCCAAACTGCTGGTAGCACACATCACTAAACAGGTCATCCTTCCGGCCTTTGGCATGAAGATGCTTCAAAAAAATAAAAAATGAATAATAATTAAAAAAAAAACATACTCACATTTAAGAAAAGGTCAAATGAATGAGGTTGCTTACAGAGATCAAAACTTATATGTCCTCATATTTAAATGATCATCACTGTTGTCAGGATGTGAACAGCAAAGAGTTATAATCACAGGACATATCTGCACATTTAGATGCAACTGGACCAAAGAAAGTTTTTTTTCTTAAAATATTAGCTTATTGAAAGGAATTTTTTTTTAAAGGGTAGCAGTAGCAGATAACAGCGGGGGTTGATTTAACTTTGCACAAACGAATCAAATCTTTATATCTTATTAGTTCCTATAAACATATAAGTCAGTCTTACATTTTTCTGTCGGAAAAATCATACTCCAAAGGACTTGAGACAATCCTGTTCTCCACTCCACAGCCATGCTGCTGCTGCTGCTGCTGCTGCTCACATGTGAGGGCAGGAAGGAAAGACTGTGCACCAGTAATTTCTGTCCTACTGGAATCACTCACTCTGAACTTAGTTCCTACTAAAATGACTACAGAGGGAATTTCAATAGAACAAAGAAGAAAGTCAACTACTGATTTACTTCATATTAATATTTGTGTTTTTATATTACAGAAATGCCTCGTCTTTGTATTTATTTTTCCTTTTGCATATATTTTTTAAAAAGTATTTTTATGCCATATATATCTTTATTTGATATTTTGAACAGTGAGGGGAGAGGGCTCAAACCAGGGACACTGCAATCACATGGTCAGGGTCTACAACCCCTTGGCCAGCAGGAGGCCCAATTCCTTTCTTTTAAAAGTAGAAAACTGAGCTCATAATAAAGGCGCTCCTGTTCCTCAGTGTGTTCTTACTCAGCATAAATAAAAAGCCAGAATAAAAAAAGACTTTTTTCCATAATGATAGACGATTGCTGGGTCCCAAATCCATACTAATGCCATGGTGTACTGTTTTTATAATTATTATACAAAAATCTCAACATACTAATTCACATTTTAGGAAAAGATAAGTTTGATGCCAAACTACAACTCACAAAAACTGCCTGACAAAGAGACATCAAAATATTTTGTTACTTTTTTGAGAGCCTTTTTTTTTTTTAAAGCAACATCGCAACTTCTCCATTTCTTTTATAGGTTGCCCTCTGGGAGAAGAGCGTCCATCAGCAGCACACTCAAATACTGACTGTATTCAGAACCTGCCTTCTTTCTGGTTTGAGTAGATTTTTCCAGAGAGAAGACACTGCATATTAAGAACCTGTTTAGAATCAGTACATAATATGGAAATGGGATAAAAATCTGCCTTTTCATGCCATTGCCATGAGGCTTCATGCAAGCAAAGAAGATGCATGTCCACTCTGTAGTGAAAGTTCCTGCTTCTAGTGTGTTGTTTTTCAGTCTTGACTTCCCCTTTCATCAAGGGGCAATGAGAAGGGAGTCGAGCTCCTTTTTTAAGCAGTTTACTTGTCTTTATAAAACCTGCATATATGTGCTAATTTTGGTGTAAAGAAAAAAGATATAAGATTCTGTGGCTTGCTGGAAAGGTCAGTGGTGTGTTTTTGGTGTTTTGAGGCTCTGGCTTGGTACCAACCTGCTGGATCCCCAAACAGAGGTAGAGGATGCTGTCTGGAGAATAGCGCTCCCCACTGGGCCGGCAGACCTCCCTGACAAACTGGGACAGAGCCACGTTCAGCTCCTCTGAACTCAGTGACAGCAGGTTACTTTTAGACCGGCCTGCAAGAGACAGGAACAGGCACCAACTGCTGTTAGCAAACACATCCCAAGTGTTTTCAAATATGACAATCAATATTTCATTTCATGAACCACGGTAGTTAATGATCAGGTTTAGCTTACTTGATTTGGAACCGTCCTTTACTTTGGTGTCATCTGATTGGTCAGAAGGAGACAGCGCCCAGCGCTTCCAGGCATTGATGCCATAGCGTGCTTTGAGAGGCAGCGATCGTCCCTCTGAGCATCTGCCTGCTGGATGGGAAGAAGAGGACGAGGCTGAATCTGAGCTCTCCTCTACCGCCCGCCTCTTATTCCCCTGCAACACAAATACACCTATTACTACATGGTAAATTTAAGTTGGCCAGCACAAGCTTTCTAACTGTTACATGTATATATGTGTTTGTGTGTGTACATACTTGTCTCCTGGGCTGGGGTCGGGGTGCCAACTCCTCCCTCTCCTCCGCCAGGACAGGAGGTAGAGCGAAGCCCATATCCTCGTCCATTCCCTCTAGGACTGGAACAGGGTCTGAGGCTGACACAGGAAACAACATCTGTTTAATTACTTTCTTATCTGTTATAAGGTGAAACTGTAAATCAAGTCATGATGGGAAAACAGGTTATTATTTTTTCTCATCTGATACAATGGGGCTGAACGATTTTGGGAAAATATCTAATAGCAATTTTTCTGACAGATACGATTGCGATTTGATTTGCAATATAACTTTTGTCAAGTCAAGCTTCAGTTCAGGATTTACTATATTTGTTACAAAACAAACAGTAGCACTACGTTCGCTTGCCTTGTTTGTAGTAACTTTACATTTGTCATACTGCTGCCTGTGGTGATTTTTCAAATGATTATACATTGAACTAACTTTACCTCCCAAGCTCCACTCATCAACAACAGATCTCAGACTAGTTCTCAGCGGTGTCTCTCACATCTCTGCTGCGAGTCTAAAGCCCAGAACCTGAAATGTTCCAGTCACCATCAATGTAACGGCAGGTGACAGTGACAAAAAAATCTGACCTGAAAGCTGTCTATACATCGGTTGTTATTGCTACTTTCTTGGCTTCAATCAAGTTTTTTTTTCAGAGCTGTGGCTGGGTATGGCCTTAAATAATTTAACTCACCAAAGCTATTTGTTCCTGTCATTTGCTGTCACGTGAGTGTTTAGGTACTATAAACCCACAGTGTTTTCCGTAAGCAGATGGCCGAACATTAAAACATTTTCAGCTAACTGCTTTCTTAATGTTACAAGTCATGCCACTGTCACTTTATATAATGTTATAACTCTAATCTTAAACCGGATGAGGATTTTTGGCATCAGATGTCTGGATCTTCAGTTACAAGCTGCTCTCAATGTCCTGTGTCTGAGGAACAGCAGAGGAACATTGATTTTTTAAAATATGAAACTGCTTTATTCAATGAGGTCTCTATGGATAATTCAGCTCCCAGTAAAAACCTCCTGAACGATGAACACTGAAGGAATCCTAACCTAAAAACAAGCTGAGCATATAGAAACAACATGAGCTAATTGGTGAGGAATAAGAGAAAAGACGCAATAACATTGTCATCCCTTATGTGGCAGGACTGTAAGAGAAATTCAAAAGAATTTCCTCCAAACATAACATCCCAATGCATTTCTGACCTGGAAACACCCTTAGAAAGAAACTGGTTCATCCCAAGCACAAGACTCCCAAGCACAAGTTGAGTAACCTTGTGTACACTGTGCAAATGGAGTGAGAAGTGCTCAGACCTGTACATAAGTGAAACCAAACAACCACTCCATAAACGCATGGCACAACACAGGAGAGTCAGCTCATCAGGACAAGCCTCAGCGGTTCATCTACACCTTAGGGAGAAGGGACACTCATTTGAGGACAATGAGATCCACATCTTGGATAGAGAGGACAGATGGTTTGAGAGAGGCCATCTATGTCCATCTGGAACATCCATCCTTAAACAGAGGTGGTGGCTTACAATACCAACTTTCAGCCACCTACTATGCAGTCCTGAGATCCTTACCCAGGAAATTTAACCCCCATTCACACCTTGAGACATGTGACCCTCACATGATGTTAGGGTGGGGCAACGACCCACTAACGAGTCACACCTGGGCTCATGTGACCCTAATGACTCGCATAACAACTGGGTGGATCAATGACTCTCGTAACTACTTCCCAGAGGTTAAATACCTGGGACTCCCCAACCAGTCTCAGAACTGAAGAAGCCTTTTAGGTGAGAGGTGAAACGTCTTCAAGAAACCTAAAAGAAGTCCAGTTGCCTTCAATTTTAGCACTTAAGTTTTTTAAAAACTGGTAGTTAACAGCTTTAACTGTGTCTGTTCTCGCAACTAGAATGCAGCTCTAAGCAGACAGGTAGAATTCACCTGACACTGGAGCCGAGAGTATCGGAGTGAGTCACACTGACTGCATTCTGCTGTCGTTCTGCCCTCTGTTTTCGTTAAGTATCTCACTCCACTCCACAAAGAAAGTCTACAGCCTGTCGCTCTGTTGCTCCTGCAGTGCTCTGTATGTACTCTGAGGCAGGGAAAAAAAACTGGACGACTTGTCCACTGACATTCTGTTGTAAAAATAATGGCAGTCTTTGTGGTTTGCAAATTGCATTAGCTCAAATCGCAATTTCGGTTGAAATTCAATAAATCGTTCAGCTCCACTATACAAATAAATTTGACTCTAAGAACCCATCTGGCAAGTCCTTTTTTGTGTTACTGGTTAATAGCTGGTACATTTCAACAGGAAAAAGAAGCTTCCTTTCCATTGAGGGCCCTGTAACTTCTCTTTATGATGGTATTAATTCAGTTTATTTACCAAAAATATAATAAGTACTAAATGCCACTGATACCATGACTAAGCTTTATAATTTTATATTATTATATCATTATTAATACTTGATATAATAATATAAAATTTTTCTGCTGCTATATACTATGTATACTATAGGGCCAGAGTGGAACAAAATCCAAACCAGAGATTTCACAGCATACAAGAAATATATATAAAAAGGACTGAAATCTAAACAAAGTGATAATAATATCACTGGTCACCTAACAGCTGAAGTGCATATGATCATGGCTCAGCAAGGCCAGCTAAAGTGTGCTGTAACGGGCCAGTGGAAAAAATTACTAAGCATAAAAATAATAAAATGTCATATTCCTGGCCTGGTTAACCACTTCACGCTCCTCTTCTGGACAGTATGCCAAACCAAAACCCTCTGCCCTGATAGGGGTGATGACAGCAGGTCCAGAAATAACCAGAGGCAGGAATTTTAATCTCAATTACTGTACTGATCCATTAAAACCCATGCTGTCAGATGTCGTTACATAAGAGCTACTTCACTACAGAGAATGAATGAGAAGGAAAGATGCACACAGAATGAGAGAGAGAGAGAGAGACAGAATAAGCACTGGAGACAAATTGACTGATTTGAATTTAGGAGCACTACTTTTCTTACTTGGCATTCAAACTTGAGTGGCACCAAATAACTGTGACAAGATGTTTTGAAATTCAAGACAAAGATGTTACCCATTATGAGTGACAAAAGTAATGAGACCAATTTTTTAAAAGAGGTGCGTCAACCTAAGAGGTGAATCTTGACATTAACAAAACAGTCCCACATGTTTGGAAAGTCTTGCACCCAAGGTTTCCCAGCAGGGCATTGCCAAGGGCATTACACTGCCTCCACTGGCTTGCCTTCTTACCGTAGCGCACTCTGCTATTCTGACTGGTCTTGAATTGCATACACAGCAAGCTGTGGTGCACTGTGTGTTCTGACAACTTTCTATCTTAAGGTTTTAGGCAAGTTGTGTTCCAGTAGCTCTTCTGTGGGACTGGACTGTGAGAATCAACCTTTACTCCCCATGTGCATCAATGAGGCGCCCATGACCCCGTTATCTTTATATCCAACCCACTAACATGTGCCACTGTGACAGCGTAATCAATTTTTGTTTTGGTTGATCGGTGTACATGTACATTAGGTGTTAACCTTGGGGGAAGTCTGCCTCCAGGTCCAGGTCGGGCTCGTACTTCTCCTCCTCCTCTTTCTCCTCCTTCTCCTCCCCCTCATCCTCCTTTTTTGCCTCCTTCTCATCCTCCTCCTTCTCCTCCTCTTCTTCAGAGCTGCTACTGGAGGACTCGTCCGCTCCATGCTCCATCTTCACCAGCTTCACATCTGAAATACACAGGTAGGTGCTCACTGTCATCAGTTGCTGCAAGTTTCTGTGTTAAGAGTGGAAATTTTGTAACCCGGACACTGCTTTTGAAAAGACACATATGTAGTGTTTTAAGTTTGCTTGAGGTCTGCTGATGGTTTGCACATCAACAAAATTTAATTCATCCTTTTTGCATCAGGGTGGCAGCAGAAGTCTCAGTGACGGATATTGATTAACCTCAGCCAATAAAATCAAGATTATCCGGGTGTCTGTAGGAGTGAGTAGGAAAACATACATTTTCAGACCAGATTTGCCAAAAATATGTATAATTAATTGGAGAATGTAGAATTTCAGTGAATCTGAATCTGTTTCATGAATCTTTGTTTCTATTGTGACTGTCAGAGAAGTGATTATCATTATTTAACAGTCTTTATTTGGTAAAAATATGCCACTGACAACAATTATTACATTTTCAATTATAATATTGATTCTCATATTTAGAAAAAAAATATTAATCAAGATCTTCCATCAGCATTCACATCTCTGATCAATAATGTCTATCGAGATATTCAACCCTCTCAGGAGCATACCTGGCTTCTGGTCCTCTGCGATCATCTCAGCCATGGAAAGCAGGTCAGCCTCCAGAGGGTCAGAGGGCACCTTGTTTTTCAGTTCACTGATGGTCTGGACAATCTGTTCTGCCCCTTGCAGGGTGGTGGGCAGGAACACAGGCACAGGAACCTGGACCGGACAAGACATATGGCTTTTTAGTAGGGATGTGCACAAATAATCGATAAGTTGATTAATCGACACAGTAAACATAGTCAACATCTATTTTTAAGAATCTACTAATTTGAGTAATTCTTAATCGGGTGGAGGTGAGAGGAAAGACGTGGAACTAATGTATATGGTTCTGTTTCTGCCGAGTGTTTCCTCTGTGCTGCATCTTGCTCTGTATGGTGCAAGCAAAAGACTGCAATAAAACGAAGCAAATTACGGGGGGGGGGTTAATGGTCTTCATAGGAGTTATTGTTTTAGTAGTTTCGCTTTCAAAATCTGTTTAATAAGGGTCTGTGGGCTGATAACCAAGCTGCCGCTAGTGTTAGCTCATTTTGTTTCTAGATGCGCAGCTTGTTTTTAGGAGAGGATTCCTTGTTCACTGTTCAGGAGGTTTTTACTGGGAGCTGAATTATCCACCAAGGCCTCATTGAATAAAGCAATTTCACATTGATGTTTCTCCGTGATGCGGACACAGGACGTTGAGAGCGGCTGTTTGCTCAGCTTGTTTCTCTGATAACTGACGATCCAGATGTCTCATAACAAAAACCCTTTATCTGGTTTAAGATTAGAGTTATAACATTATATAAAGTGACAGTGACGTGACTTGAAACATTCAGAAAGTAGTCGGGTGAAAACGTTTTAATGTCCGGCCATCCGTCCGACAGCTGGCACTTACTGGTTTATTGTACCTAAACGCTCATGTGACAGCTAACGACAGGAACAAATAACAAACAGCTTTGGTGACTTAAATGATTTCAGACGATATGCAGCTACAGCTCTGAAAAAGAACTTGATGGAAGCTCAGAAAGTAGCAATAACTACCGATGATGAATTGTCACCCTCATCTGCCGTCACATTGACGGTGACTGGAAGATTTCAGGTTCTGTGCTTTAGACTCACAGCACAGGTGAGACACACTGCTGAGAACTAGTCTGAGGTGCGTAGTTGATGAGTGGAGCTTGGGAGGTAAAGTTAGTGCATCTGTACACTACAGTGCAAAAAACATGACTCGACATGACAACATATAATTTTTGTTTGAGTGGAGGGCACGTGTTAATTATGACGTCACGAGTAATCAACTAATCGACTAATCGACTTAAATTGGCTTGATTAATCAACTAAAAATATTATCAAAATGCCCATCCCTACTTTTTAGTGATCAGAAGACATTGATTGGTAAAGGGGTGAGATTTTTTTCAAATTTTCAACATACAAAAATGTTTCTATAACTCAATTTGTACATGTAACTGTTAAATTAATCCCATTTTAATATTTATTATACAGGCTTCTACAGATTAGTCTGTTATCACTTTAAAAAATATGTTTTTGCCATTTAAAATGGACAGTCCATATGTGACATAGGTCTTACCGGTACAGGCAGAGAGACTGGAGTGGGAGTGACCTGGGAATACATATTCATGGGCATGGGGATGAAGACAGGCACAGGTATGGGTACAGGAACATACTCCCTCTTCACACCATCGTCTACATCTGTGGATATGCAGAGTCATATTATACATGTAACTCAGTATATGTATTAATGAGTCATGACATAATAATTTCAAAGGGCAGGTGGCAGGAATTTTTCTCACCCTCTGCAAAAATGTTAAGCAGGACCAAGGTGAAAGCTTCCCAAAAATACAAAAACATCCCATTTCCTCTGTCTTGCTACAGTCAACTTAAGCCACATATGGATATGCTGAGCTTTGTCCCTATTCACTTGACCCTGCACAGCATCTCCGATTAAAGTCCAGCTATATACCTTAGGCCAAATTTACACGTCATTTTAGGTGTCTCGTATCTGAATAAATTCCAGGTAAGATTTAAGACATTTTCATTTACACATATATGCATCTGCATTGGCCAGATCACAAATCTGATCCACCTTTGTTTTCTTTGGGTGCATGCAAATGAGGTTCGGCCCTCCTCCAGTCTACAAGAGGTGGTAATGCCCCTGAAGATGTTCGGTGGCTAAGGGCCACAAATTCTAGAAGAAGAATACCATGTGCACTTTAGTTACAACAGTAACAGAGATTTCAATGTTCCACCATCAAACAGAAAGTTGGAGTAAATCACATTTACATTGTCCAACTTCTCCCAGACTTGGCATATTTCATACAAGTCCCAGCCTGAAGACATCTACATGCCACTTTTCACTCATTGTTATAGCACCACCTACTGGCAAGAGGATGTGATGATCATGATTTAATTTATATAACACTATAACACACACGTTCTCATTTGACACAGAGCAATATAATACATGTTTGGTGCGTTTTCTAAGGCTACATAGCAGTCACAGGTGGTGATACAACATGTGTAATACATCATATCCACTGCCCCACGCAGGAAATTAAGTCAGCGTCACACTAGAACCCATGCCATGCATGTAGGTGCGAGGGCCAGATCAATGTTGCTTGCAGCTTTAATTGTAACTTAAGCTGCCATCAACACTAAGACAGAGGAGACAGACCATGAGTGGATTAAGAAAACCAGACCATGTGTGGATATTTCCACAGAATATTCAAAAAGAAAAAAAGAAAAAAACACCATATATTTGTGCAATTTGTTGCACTCTTCTATGTAAGATGCTACATGTACCTGTCTGTAAAAGTTTGCTCTGCATGTGTGGCTTGCAGTAGGTAGCCTTGGTCAGGGTGAGTGGCTTGCAGAGCACTGCCTTGTTCTTGACATCTCTCACCAAACCTCCACTGGTGTATGCTACAGTACCCTGGTTTATGACCTGTAACACAGAGAAGGAAAAAAAACATACTGTTTAATCCTTAATCCTCACAAAGGATCAATTATTTTAAGTAAAATAAAAAATAAAGGATCAGTTACTGAATATACAATTAAAACAAATGATGGGATTGTTTTATAAGGACTGTTTTTGTCTGAAAAAAAAACAACCAAAATATTATTTGGTTGACAAAATCAACTAATGAACTTAAGCTAACAAAAATATTTCAAAGCAAACTGTATGATACTGACACCTTTTCCAGATTCTTACTTACCCCAAGTTTGGCCCCTTGCACTTCAAATCCTGTAAAGAGGAATATTATATGTATCACTTCTTTGCCTCATGAAGAAATTTAAGTAACACACGAAGTAACACAGCCTGGAAACTAGACCAATCAGTGCAGCTGGATCTGGCTCCTCTACTGTTCAGACAGATTTCCATCCATCCTGAAATATGCCTAGCCAATCACAACCATTTATCTAAAATGGGTTTGGTTTTGATACAATGACTGACAAAGGAACGCCAAAAGCATTTTTGTTAACAACCAAGATGGCTGCTGCTGATGAAGCAAGGTCTGTTGCGACAGTATTACAAAAACTCAACAGTATATTTTCTCCAAAAGAACAGACAATTGCACTTGCAGCTTTTGGTGAGTTAATTTTTTTGCACTATGTCTTGTTCCGATTGGTTGTAGGTCTGTCCAACTGCGCCCAGAGGCATTTTGGTCTGCGAATATTTTTTATATATTTTTTTAATATTTAAAAGTAACAGGCAAGCATAATTTTTCACTATGCTTAAGATAACATTAATTCCCTAATACTTGACTCTCTTTAAAGGTCTTATGACCTTTGTAGGAAGACCTTAGATCCTCCAAATATACACGTACACACACACACACACACACACACACACACACACACACACACACACACCCACATACACAAACAAAATCACACAGTTTATACCCATGCTGGTGTTCTCTGGGCCTTTCTGTGTGACCATGATGGGCTCATTCTGCTGACAGTAGAACTTCAACAGACACTCCTGGTCACAGAAATGCTTCATCTCTGTTCTCCACATCACAGACTCCGTCAGGTTACCCTGCACCTTACAACAGTCACACCGTGCTGCCTAGTGGCCACAAGGAGACATTTTTAGAAAATTCACAAAATACATATATATTGTCTTAACTTTTTCAACACTGTATGGCAGAGTAAAACACATTTATGATATACTGTGTATGAGCAGACCTTGTAGTACCAGTCATGGAACTTCTTGGCACATGCCTCGCTGCAGAAGTCCCGAGTCATGCCACCTAGCTGCCGGGTCACTGCTCTCTTACACAGCTGGTTGCAGTGGTTACAGCTGACACACTTCAGACCTAACCGCTTGATGAAATCCTGCTTATATAATAGCTTACAGCCTGGAAAGGGCAATAGATGGAATAAAGGGAAAAAAGAAATAAAGAGAGGGAAAGGAAAAGAAACAGAATGAAAAAGGAAAGGAACAAATTATTATTAAATTGGAAAGTGGTCTCATGTGGAGGAAACAAAGCAAAATCTTGGATAGAAGACCACAAACATACAAACAAGAAAGAATTATGGAAAACAAAAATGGCTAAGCAACTAAATAAATGAAGACAAAACTAGAAACAAAAAGGCATTTAAAAACTATCCACGACAGCCTCCCTGAGATAAGATAAGCCTCTCTGACTACTTAAAAATTACTCATATTTGTCAAGCATCCTACAGGAGAGGAGAGGGTGAGATTATTACCTTCACTGCAGAATGGTCTCTTGACCCCGGAGAACTTGACTGTCTCATGTAGCGTCTTTTCCTCTTGGCAGTACTCACAAAACGTTACAATGCAGTGCAGTTTCTTGTAGTCCTCACAACACGTCTTACTACAGAACTGGTAGACTTTATCCTGAAGACAGACACATTGGGATAAATGTATTGCATCCACTCAGGGTTTTAAGACTAATTCACGGTATACAGTATTCATGCATGGAAAATATGAAAAAGGACACTGAAATACCACATCTGAAAAAAATCTGTTTAACCTGACACTTTCTGCCTATGCATCTCAATCTAACAAACACTGCCTGACTGACAGTCTTGCCTCATAGCAAGTTAGACGAGGGCTGAAACAAATGATTTTTATTATTGGTTAATCCACCATAGGGCTGAATGATTTTGGGAAAAAAATCTAAATGCGATTTTTCTGACAGATATTTTGATTGGGATTTGTTTTGCGAAAGTCAAGCCTCAGTCCAGGATTCACTATATACATATAAAACATGTGATGAAGCATTACCATGTAAGATATCATTGAAATATTAACTGCTCTGTGTAATAATCCAAGGATGAGAATGAAAATATATGAATCAAAAATGTATTTATTCCAACAATAAATGGTATAGAACATACACATTATGAACCATAGAACAATTCTCTAAAAACAAACAGTAGCACTACATTCTCTTGTCTTCTTTGCAGTAACTTTACAGAGGTCATACTGCTGGTGGTGGTGATTTTTCAAAATGACAGGAGATTGACAGGCACACAGAGAGCAGGTAGAGGCAGGCACAGCCTCGGCTCAACCGGGTATGTTGCAACTTTATAATATCAGCGGCAATAATTTTATCACGGTGGGCCGCCGCTACAAAATACGTATAACGGAAACACTGCAGACATAAAGTTGGCATCTTGGTCACAGCTAAGTTAACTCTCTTGCCGGCGGGTTGACACTGTCAGCCGCTTGTAACTCGTTATATCACCGGTAGTTTCAGCTTTAGCTGTGTCCGTTCTCGCAACTAGCATGCAGCTCTCACCTGATACCGGTGCGGTGAGAATCAGAGCGACTCACACTGCCTGTGTTGCGCTGTCGGAACATATTCATTCGCTACTACCTTTTACTATGAGAAGTCTAAGAAAAACAGTAAATATTCACATTTCTGCTTTAATAATTACTGTTGATTGACTAATCCTTTCAGCTCTATGACAGTCTCAATTTTATTGCTTAATATACTTTACACCTCTATAGAGCATTATTTGTGGAAACTAAGAAAACATATTAAACTTCCTGCCTGCGATATCTGTATGAAAATTTAAATGACTGTCTTACCTCCCACTCCAGAGTTTCCGGTTTCAAACTGAATGCTCCGCGACAGTAGTTACATTTCAGTTGGACGGTGTTGTTTGTGGTGGAGAGGGGCGTCTGTCCATTGGTGGCTGTTTGAAGAGTAGCATTCTGCAAAAAAGGAAGGAGGAAATGGAGGAAATTAAAAACTTCTGATGTGTTGACTTGTAGCCAGCATGTCTGTTAATATATACTAATACTTAATATTAAGTATCAGCTAATTAATACAATGACTTACGAATATCTCTAGGCCAAAAACTTGCTTTGCATGTGGATGGTATTATATGAACTCTAAAACCATGTTAGAGTCATGGCACTTTGAAGAAAATCAGTGTTCTCATTCATATGCAAATGTATGCAACAAGGTGCTAAAAAACTAATGAGGTCATGGACTCCACTGAGGGAACTGTGGTGGTTTATGTTTGGTTTTGAGCTGCTGTTTTTGATGAAGATGTGTCAGATGGATAGATGTTAACAGTTAGTCTGGGTTTTTATTCTGACTGTGGGGGCTTTTTTTCACCTTTATTTGGAGAGGACAGTGGAGAGAGACAGGAAACAGGGACAGAGAGTAGGGGAATGACATGCAGTAGGGGTCGGACCAGGAGTCGACCGGGGGACCAGCTGCTCAGGGCACTAAGGTCAATGTGGTACATGCCCCAACCATTCGGCTATGGGGGCACCCCCCATGACCAGTTATCTTTTATTGTAAAACATAAATGATATGAGCACTCCTACCTGGAACTTGGTAACACATTGTGAGCTGCAGAAGTTGAGGATGTTTCCCTCTGGCAGCGTGGCCTGGTACTGTGGTAATGAATTCCTCTTACAGAAGTGACATGTGGGCTCTGTATCTGAACACACAGACATTAGACATGTAACATCACACAAAATTGCATTTATTATACACGCTTTTGGCTAATAACCAAGAGTGAACAAAGAGGTTAAATGGCACTTTTCTTTGCTGCTTTATCAAATCAGTTACCAATCATCAGAACAGACTGCACAAAACCAACCAACCAACAAACCTAAATACAGGTGCATCTCAAAAAGTTAGAATACCGTGGAAAAGTTCATTTTTGTCTGCACTTTAATTCAAAAAGTGTAACTTTCATATATTCTAGGTTCATTACACACAAAGTGAAATATGTCAAGCCTTTTGTTTTAATTTTGATGATTACGGCTTATACCTCATGAAAATCAAAAATACAATATCTCAAAATATTAGAATATTTCATAAGATCAATCAAGAAAAGGGTTTATAATGTAGAACTTCTGAAAAGTATGTTCATTTATGCACTGAATACTTGGTTGGGGCTCCTTTTGCACAAATTACTGCCTCAATGCGGCGTGGCATGGAGGCAATCAGCCTGTGGCACTGCTGAGGTGTTATGGAAGTCCAGGTTGCTTTGATAGCGGCCTTCGTATTGTTGGGTCTAGGGTCTCTCATCCTCCTCTTGACAGTACCCCATAGAGAATCTATGGGGTTCAGGTCAGGCGAGTTGACTGGCCAATCAAGCACAGTAATACCATGGTCAACAAACCAGTTACCGGTAGTTTTGGCACTGTGGGCAGGAAATCAGCATCTCCATAAAGCTCTTCAGCAGACAGAAGCATTAAATGCTCTAAGATGTCTTGGTAGACAGCTGCATTGACTTTGGACCTGATAAAACACAGTGGACAAACACCAGCAGATAACATGGCAACCCAAATCATCACTGACTGTGGAAACTTCACACTAGACTTCAAGCAACTTGGATTCTGTGCCTCTCCACTCATCCTCCAGACTCTGGGACCTTGATTTCCAAATGATATGCAAAACTTACTTTCATCTGAAAAGAGGACTTTGGACCACTGAGCAACGGTCCAGTCCTTTTTCTCCTTAGCCCAGGTAAGACGCTTCTGACATTGTCTCTGGTTCAGGAGTGGCTTGACACAAGGAATGCAACACTTGTAGCCCATTTCCTGGACACGTCTGTGTGTGGTGGCTCTTGATTCACCGACTCCAGCTTCATTCCACTCCTCATGAAGCTCGCCCAAGTTCTTGAATCAGCCTTGCTTGACAGTCTTCTCAAGGCTGCGGTCATCCTTGTTGCTTGTGCACCTTTCCTACCACACTTTTCCCCTCCAGTCAACTTTCCATGAATATGCTTTGATACAGCACTCTGCAAACAGCCAGCCCTTTCAGCGATGAACTTCTGTGCTTACCCTCCTTGTGGAGGGTGTCAATGAGAGTCTTCTGGACAGCTGTCAAGTCAGCAGTCTTCCCCATGATTGTGGTTATGTGTACTGAACCAGACTGAGAGATTCATGGCATTTATACTGCATAAATAGTGATTTACTTGATGTAAATGAGATATTCTATGTTATTTTCTGTTTTTCTTAGCTGTAGACTGTAATTTCAACATTAAAATTAACAAATGCTTGAAACATTTTAGTTTACATGTAATGAGTCTAGAATATGTACAATTTCCACTTTCTGAATTAACTGACAAAAAATATTGAACTTTTTCACAAAATTCTTTTTTTTTTTTTTTTTTTTGAGATGCACCTGTACGTTCAGACGTAAATATTTTTCTGAATGCAAACACTAGGTTACCCAGCCCTTATCAGTATAAATGCTCATTATGTTTCCATTACTGCTCACTCGCAGCCTAACCTTGTGTCAGTGATATCTCCTAATAGTAAAACGTCAAAAGTAAATGCTGGATGGTTCTAAGAAAAAATTATTTTACTAGCCCTGACCCTGGAAAGTCTGCGGTTCTGTTTCAAAGTTTGTTAATCCTCTACTCACTGATGAAGGACGTTGACGCCAGCTTGCCCTTGTTCATGCAGTTGACAGAGCAGTAGGAGCCCATGGTGCCGCCTGCTCCGAGGCTGTGGAGCACCTCACCGGTCTTGATCAACGTTTTGCAAGTCAGGCAGCTTGCAAGTTTACTGTGGGCCTGGGACAGAGTGGCAAAACATCACATCAAACCACAGGACATTTAAAATTCTGCAGTGAAAATAACATTATATTAAGACACTGATAAAACTAACTGATTAAATGATAATGTTCCAATTCAATTGACATGGTACTCTATTCTATTCTCATTAGAGTCCACATAAACACATAAATTGACGGCACCGTAATGACAAGATATCCAAGTATACCATGCACCATGTTAGAGGGACATAAGAAGAGCATCAAAGAGAAATAAAAATAGATTAATACAAATTGTGGATAATCCTCATGGATCCTCTCCATTGGGGTAGAATGTTTTTGTGTGTTTGTTGGGAGAGGTTGTTTCTGACTTTTACAGTGTAGACCATGACAATATATGAGTTTTAGCGAAGTAAACAGCACAAATCTGTACTTTAGCCAACAGTCTATATGTTTGTTTTTTAATCCATTTCTCATTACTTGGCCACAAAAGCACAGATTATACTCTCCGGCCTATTATTATCATAGTGACTAACAGCAGCAGCGTCAGCCTTGGAAATCTATTACTGCATTACTCAACATTCACTTTTATTTATTTAATCCTGCAAGGTCCAATAAGGGAGATGCAATGATATATCCCTAATGAGTGGAAAATAAGATAATTTTCTTCAGTGTGCAAAACTGTAATCACTGAATTGATTTAAAACTGAGATGCATGACCAAATTTTTAATTCCTCTCCTCTCTCCTGCTGCGTAACTTATTGTTCGCCAGTCTTGAGTCTTTGTTATTTTAAAAATATATATAACAGAGCTGGTCAGAGAACAAATTTAAATGCCCCATAGAGGCAGGGAACTTTTGTCAACAAGCCCTAGATCATCCAAACACTTGCTGCATATTTCACTTTTGAACCAGTTGACTGGGTCTGTACATTACTGGACACTATGTCTGAGAAGCAGCTTACAGTTTCATTGATCATTCAGCCTTTCATTTAAATTTTACACCACTGAAATGAGACGGACCCCAGTGGTTTTATTCACTTATTAGTAAAGTGTCCAATAGATTGGTGTTGCCAAGCAACAAATACAATTCCAACCTCCAATTTCTGGCTAATATTGCTTAGCAGCAGAATTTAATTGTAACATGTTCAGCAAAAAATGAGTAACAGAATTACTAGAGGTTTAAAAGAGGCTCAGAAGTGTAGTGAGCACAGATCGGCTCTGTATACTCCATACATACCCCGCATTTATGGGCAACAATATGTGTCACTAGAAACTGCATTTGAATCATTTACATTAAATAACATCATTCCAAATTGAATTTATCGATATTTTATGATGAATTCTGTATATTCATCAGCCATCATCATCTAGCAGCACCTTTACTTTAAAAACCCCATAAATTCAAATAGTGGACCCTAATATGCAAATACATTTCCAAAGAAGTAAAAACATCTTTTCATTTCTTTTCTAAACAAAACTCTTCACTCAAACAGGCCTTTTGTTTACTGTGCAAACCATTTAGATAGAGCCCTGGTTCATTCATGTTCATTCAAGGACCATTTGCTGTCTCACTTGGATATTTATTTCCTATTATTAGCATGTCCACTTGTGTGCATGTTTTTTATATTTTAGGGGAGTGAGTAACAAGGCCAGGTTAATCATTTTATTGTATTTACATTTTAGTTGCTGTGGGGTCAGCTTCCTGGCTGTGAGGAGGAGGAGGGGTCACCACAGCTAAATTAATATAAAAGAAACTTTGACATAAATCAAAGCTTTGGGTGTTAAAACAGAGCTGCGATTTTAAATGGATATGGTTCAATGACATAAATGAATCAATCACAAAAGGTCCAATCAGGCAAATTTAACACAGCTGCGGCCTGTGGTTGTGCCTACAGTACCTGCTTGTACTCCCTGATGCAGTTCTGGCAGCAGAATCGTTTCTGTTGGCCATCGACCAGCAGGAAGTGGTTGGCTGACGCTCGGCTAGGCAGGTAGTCGCCACATTGCTCGCAGCAGTTCATGATCAACCCGTTGGCACGGCGGTAAACGTTGAAACATGCGTCGCTGCAGATCTTATGGGTCACAGTCTTAAAGCTAACCTCATGCCGGATCTTTAGACAGAAAGAAAAAAAATAGAAGGGCCACCAAGGACCTGATTAACAAAATTTCATTTCACACCTCTCCGCAATCTGAGAGTCATGTACTTATGAAATGTTCATTTTAGCGGAGTTCTAGCTTAGTAGGAACAAACTCTTTGGTGGAAATCCACAAAAAGTGAGGTTTCTACACCCCTTGCATGTATTTGTTTGCTATGCTAAAGACTAATTTGTCGTTCAAAGTTGTCACAGGTGTGCAAAATAAATCAACACAGATATAATCTCTGCACACAATACCACTGAAGGACTCACTTCAAACTAGACATCTCACTTCACCACACATCTATGGCAACAGGCAAGGATGATAGCCCATACAACAAAGCATAACAGGCTGTAAATTATAGTCAAATAAAGCTGTAGGAATCAAAAAGAAAAGACGTAATGCTTTTTAAATATATACATAAGTGTATCACCCATGTTATGTACTTTGCAAATCATTTCAGCAGTTTATCGGGGATAGTGCTGTTGCTTTTATATGCAAATCAAATCAAGATGGAGACATAAATAATGCACATGATTTTAAGATGTCACAAATGCAGATAGTTGTGGTTGCTAGGTGACAGTAACACTGGTTAGCTATGAAAGAGTGAGCTAGAAAATACTTTTTTTTTTTAAAAAAGCTCACAAGTAACTGAATGCTTAGTTCATATAGCTGGTACCATCTCTGGTGTACCAAATTAATTGAACACAACCAACAACTAACTAACTAATAGACCATTGTGAGGTGAGAGGAACTACTCTCTGGTTTTTGCATGTGGTGGCCATGGAGACTGAGCTCAAGGCCTGCTGAAAATGGGCCCCAAGAAGCCATATTGAAATGGAGGGATGGAGAAAAGAAAGACGGTGAGAAAGAGTAAACGAGAGAACAGTGAAGGAAGGCAGACAAGGAGCAAGACAGAGATTAATATTGAATGAAAGTTACCTGAGAAGGAAGACAATAAAGCAGAGAAAGAGAAAGAGAAACATACAGTTTAAACATCCAACCCAAAGATGTAAATAATGGAGAGAAGGTGAAGCCTAAAAAGACTAAGAATCTACAGCATGCTGGCACCTCTGTGGCTCCCTCTGTATTGGACTGTATTATACAGAAAGGTGTTTGTAATGTTTTGTGCACCCAGTAGGAATCAGAGTAGACTTCATTACACTGTGTAGGTGTAACTAACACACTGGTGCACTGCCCCTTGACCTGTTTCCTTCCACTCTTACTTTAACCGTTTTTGCCCATTGCTACTCAATTATTCATTCCATTGTCAGGAATAGAGATGCATGCACATTGCTCTGGTTAAGACTGACAGGTAAAGGGGCTAGAGAGGAGTACATGTTGTTAAGTGTGTCAGACAGACTGACCTCTGTGAGCTTTCCGCAGACAGTACATTTGGTTTTGAGGCCCGATTTAGGTGGATTTTGCTTGTTTTCATATGCACCTAGGCAGCCTGTGCTGCAGAACTCCTGAAAAGACTCGCTGGAGTCAACCTGGGCCACGATGGTACCCTTCATGTTTGTGATGTCTCTGAAAAACACAAAGACATTGCAGAGTACATAGATTAGCATGTACATCAGTTAGTTAAAAAAAAGTAATAGTTACTGCTTTTAAATCACCAAATTCAAATTCAAATGTGCTTTATTGGCATGAAAGTTTCAAAAATAATGTTGCCAAATCATTCATTCATTCATCTATCCATCCATTATCTCTACCACTTATCCTTAAGGGTTGCGGGGGAGGCTAGAGCCAATCCTAGCTGACACTGGGCAAGAGGCAGGGTACAGCCTGGACAGATCACCAGTCTATCACAGGGCTGACGTATAGAGACAAGTAACCATTCACACTCACATTCACACCTATTGGAAATTCTTCAAAATATAATTTAGGCAAGTACACAATATTGTATTTAGGACTTGCAAAGATATGAGTTAAACAACTGATAAATGGGACAGACAATTAACTTAAAACTGCTGTGAATTCACCTAAAAAAGAACATTTCTTTGCACTTAACTGAAACTCAAAGTGAACCACAGACATTGTTTATGATTACAATCCCACATATACATCCTAAAGTCAGACCATAAAATGCCTCCCATTTAATGCAACTTTTCAAATATTTTACATTAAAATAACAGCTGAGGTTCAGTGAGTGGGACTGCACAGTTTGAGCTATGGTCAAGTGAGTGACAGGCTATACATGAGAACCTCTTGGAGCCCAACAGAATTAACTGCTCGGCAAAAGTAACATTATGTTGCTTTAATGGGCTTTTGGCTTGAGACTCACTTTTTGCACATGGTGCAGCTCTTCTTGGGGGCAGGTTTGTGTGAGAAGGCAGAGAGACAGGTGGTGGAGCAGAACAGGTGTGTGGAGCCTTTACGTTGGTAGGCTGTTTGGCCTTTCTTCAAAGGCTTTTTACAGTTAGCACAGGTCACCTAGAATGAACAAACACAACAAGATTTAACTGAAGGGGAGTTTTACAATGTCAGTAAGTAATCTAGGACCTTACTCTACAGTATTAGTGGCCAGTAAAAGTAGTACCCTTGTTTAAAGCCCTGCAGGTACATTTTGGTCGTGTAAAACTTTTTCAGCCTAGGATCCAAAGAGACTGTGCACTTTACTTTACTTTTACACTATACATTTTGCACAACCTCCTCTTAACAGTTGGTTCCCTTTCAGCTGAACAAACACATAGCTAATAAGACAAAAGAGGGGCACTGAAAGTAAAAGATGAGAACATGAGAAAAGGAAAAAATAAGAAAAAAATCCAACCCAAATTTTCTATTGCACAAACTGCTGTTGCACTCCCCTCCTAATACAGTTAAACAATACAACTTAACTGCAAAATAGTGTTTATTGGGTCACAAAGGAAATCTCCTATAACTGAAGAAATAAACAAGGTAATGGTTAATTTGTTAAATTCTAATGTTGTTTCAAAATAAAATGAATTTCTGCCTTGTCTGCCATGTTAAATTTATACAGAATTCACTCTACAATGACTTTGCAACCACCACATGGGTTAATTTGTGACCACTGCAGTCATAGCATTTAATTATCATGCCACAACTGTTAAGCAGCATTATAATTGAATCTACTCCAATGTTTTGTAGCAGTGTGTTTGGGAGAATATTTTATTGCACATATACTTTCAAGTAGAACATATGAGACACATTTAACAAACAGGATTGCCACTACATGCATTATATGAATATATGATGCAAAAATACATGCGTTACATGTACTACTGAGCCCATAATTGTGGATAAAAGTTTAAAATCAAATAATATTTCTAGTGTGTCTGCCATGTTAATATCACTGGATCGGGATGAACAGAGTGGATCACCTTGACTGTCCTGGGCTGTGGTTGGGAGCCTGAGGAAGAAGTAGATGAGGAAGACTGGCCTGGAGGTTTGGGCAGCGACGTGGCTGGTGATGGAGAGTCCACCCCTGTCTGTTTTTGGTTGCGGGGGACTGAAGCTGACTGGGAGATCCACGAATCTGGAGGGGAAGAAATAAATCAAAGTTAACTGTTGTTTCCATCCTATAGGTCTTTGTTTTTGAGTTGACATTTAAAATAGTGAAGGGCAATTTATCAGGACAATTCAGTTTGTCAGAGCATGACTAAAGTCTTGTCTCAATTCTCCCTTTAACCATTTTTCTCAATTTTGAACTGCCTTCAGTTTGTAGTAAATGGCTAGTGGTAAAATAATGAAATGGGAAAGCACTTGTGACTTGTACACAACATTAGAAGCTGATGGCGAATCTTTTTTCATTTTCTGCTGGAAGAATACTGGTTATGAAAAAGTCAGAATGTCACTACTGTAGGATCAACCAATCAAAGCACCAAGCACCAACTCTTGTTGCTGTTCTTAATCATTTTCATAGAAAGCTCTCTGAAAATTTCACCATGATTACATCTTCATGTTTTTATCTGAAATATGTTAAACGTATGTGGATAACCCTGTAACTTTGTGTCAACCAGGCTCTAGCGCTGTTTTGCATAACTTAGGCTAGACCCCTACATTTCAGATAAGGGATCTCTAAGGGATCTCTCCAACTATGTGCCAGACCTTGCTACCCAACATGAGCAGCCACTGTGGCTCAATCGGAGTGAATCCCAGGAGCCAGATTCCAAAGTCTTGTGGAAAGCTTTCCCAGAGGAGAAGGAACAAGATCATCAAACAATATAATGTCAGGTGTGGGTGTTCATTTACCTTCAGCCATACAGTTTATTTCATTACATCTCTTAATATGTTATTCATTCAACACCCATGCAGCGGCATTTCCTATACATTGGCTCTACTTGGGAGAGGGAGATTAAAACCTGCCCATGACATCACTTGGTTTCAACTTACATTAAATCTTACATTAGAACACCTTGTTTCACTCTTTTCAAACAAACACATTTTTGGTGACACACCTGTCAGAATTCTGTGCCCTGCAGCAACTGAGTGGGGATGAGAGGCCTAGCTAACATCTACACATAGCCTGCTTGTGAGGCATTCAGGGAACATCAGTAAATTGTAACTTCTACCAATAGTCTACATGTGAGGCGTTTAGGGGACATCTGTAAATAGTAGTTATAGAAAATAACCTGGGTTACACCCAGTGTATGAGTCTCTGCATGCACATGCAGGGAACACTGCCATGACTACCTTAACTTCAGAAATCTGGGCATGTTGCATTCCTTCCTTGATAAGATTTTTCAGAATGATCTATTTGGCATTTTTTGCAGTTAATGGACACATGATGGTATAGCGGCAGACAGAAAATAAAGGGAGAGACAGGGGTATGACATGTATCAATGGTTCTGAAATCGAACCTGGGGCATAGCAGATATGTGGTATTTGCATTTAGTCATTAGGTTCCTGAGATGCCCCATAACAGAGCATCTTCACCAATCAGATGATAAAATATACAAATATACATTTTTACTACTGTTTCCGAATCCTGGTGACGACCAGAAAGTTGCATCACTCTTGCTGTTACAGCTTCACACTTGTTGCATCTCAAGCCAAATCATGGTTTGCTGATTTTGTGGTTATAAAGCTGGAAAAGATTCTGTGCAGTGAGAAACAGCAGCTCAAACTGTGATTCTGATGATTTGAACTGCAGAGACATGAAACTATGATGCATCTGAAAATAGTAACCCTTCAGAAGCCAGTCTGTGAAAAGAGTACCACTGCAGTCAACAGCACCATCTGGAGCCCACGTGGAGCTAGACAGGAAAATAAAACCGTCTCAGGCCCAGTCCCACTTTATCAAAACACACACGTCAATCTATGAGGGCTCAGGACTGACCCACCGTGAAATCAGTAAGTGGCTGATGATCCTGTTGGGAACTATCTAAGCCCAGTATGCACACTCTCTATAGGTCAGCAATTCATAGTGTTCTAATGTTAAAAACAAGTACGACAGGGGAGAAGTTGGTAAGAACAAGTTTACAGTGTTTGGTTCTTATGTCTGTCTTATTAAGGTGTGGTTTCACTCATGCTGCTCTATTCTCATAAAGCACACTGAATGCTTACACAGAAACCATTTCAGAAAATGATTTATTTAGGTTTAACTATATATGTTTCTGATTTAATTGACCTTTGAATTGAATTATTATGGATGCAGTTATAAGTAATTATCTTTTTTTCCATCCCACTGCGTTGCCGTGACAGCAATGCATTACAAAGAGCTCTGTCCAGCTCTTTGCAATGCATACATTATTGTGAAAACCCGGTTATAAAACTCAGTTAAGTGTATACATGGCAAAGAATTCCCATTTCTCCAACATAAATGTAGCAGCAGCACCAAGTTTTCAAACCAAAAGCAACACTGCGTTAAAAAACATAATGGCGTGTTGATCAGGGTATGAGGTGACAGACAAAACCATCCAGGGAAGAGAGTTGGAGTAATAGATCAAAGAGTTTTAAGGCTTAAATGTATTCAAGATAATAAATTAATTACCTGCTCTGTTGTGTGTCCCCGTGTCTCCATTCTGTACCAGCTGGCCCATGGGGCCTGAGCCCCGCCCAGGGTTGAAGGAGGCTGTTGGTCGACCAGATGGGGTGTCAGGATTTAGGCTGAATGCGTTGCTTATCTGCAGACCATTTTCCTCCACCTGGCCTTCACCTGCCTAGACACGCAAGTTGTTTAGGTTAGGCTTTAACCTTTGTGACAAAACATCAGAAAACAAGGTGATAAGAAACAAAAGACACAAGTGTGCCGTATGCTGTGTATAGTGTAAATCCTGCACTGAATCCAGTCTCATCTAACTTAAGTAGCTGCCAGTGCATCTTGGATAAATAAATATTGGCATAAAATATCAGCTCTCAGCAGCATCATTACTGAGATACTGTTGTCCACTTTGCCAGGAATAAACCTACTGTGCCAAAGAGAACACCTGCTTTTCACCAATGTTTACCAGCAGAACACATCAGAAGAACCAACTCTCCCTGAAATTAGTTACTTTTTAGTTAACACTGTTAAATGTAAATCAGAGACTCCTCTATTGATTCTCACCGCTGTGACGGCCACTGCTCCTCCCTGAAGCGATGTCACCGAGGTTATCATCAGGTTCATGTCTGCCTGGACATCCGCTGAATGTGGTGGAGTATTTACTGCGGAAACAGTGGAGCTTCCTTTCTGGCTACTGGAACCTAATGTGGTGACACTGGCAATCCTGATCTCTGAATCTGGCTCTGTGCTGCTGAGTGCACCTGGTGAGTGGGATACAGAGGAGCCTCCAGGGGGCGCTGGTGAGGTGGAGGAAGCGTCTTTCTGTTCAGAGTCATCCTCATCATCAATGACAATAGGCTCTGCTGCTGTGGTTGGAGGTTTTGGAGGTGCTTCCACCATGGATGCGTTGGAAGACGCAGGAGGACTGGGGGTCTTGGAAGGCATCGCTGCAGTGGACATATCCATAGATGCCACAGCAGCTGGCACCTCTAGGCAGTCTGTGCTAGGTGTGTCCTGGGTAAGGGTTATGGCAGAAGGCTGGGGAGCCTCCTCCCCTACCAGAACCACATCATCATCATTGTCCTCTGTGCTGCCCTCCTTTGTGGCTCCATCTTCCGTTGCCATGGAAACTGCCTCCCCAGCCTCCTCTGAGTGGGGCGTGGTCTGTTGCTGGGGGGAGGGAGTGGCATCCATGGGCTCCACCCGCTCCCCTGCCTCTTCTGCTATGGCAGGGTTTGGCTCTGACTCCCCGTCCATCGCTAAGGCAACAACCTAGCAACACAAACAAAAAGCAATTAGGAGACAAATAGGCAAAGCCAGCACTAGTGATTGGTTTTATGATGTCTGACAGATGTACAGGTAGCTCAGGTATCCCCAGAGACAAACTTCCCCCACATGGCCTCCTTGTACCTCATTTCCATTGTTAAAGCTACCACCTTTTATAGGTCTGTGTCTATATTGGCTAATTTTTGGTAATATTTGATGGACAGTTTAGAAAAATCTTACCTCTAGCTGTCCAGATAGGATATGCGATTTTGGATATTCAGCAAGATGACCGAACTGTTAAAACATCTACCTAATTTTCAACTGAGCATGTCCCAGATATGAGGCAAAGCTGAAACTCTGATTTGACCAGTTCTGGTCACAGCTGGAGTCAAAATGAATACCTTGATGTGACCATTTCTGCTGTATTACTTCAGTTAGGTCATTAAGGTCCATTCAACCTTTAGATTTTTATGGCAACTTACACATGTTACCAAGAGAGAAAAAAGGCTGGTGCTACAAATAGAGAGAGAAAGTGACAGTTATTTCTGAGACATCAAACCTGATAATGATGCTGCAACTAACAATTATTCTCATTATTCTATAGATTAATGTGTAATTGTTTTGTTATTTCGCAAAACTCAAGGAGATATGCTGACATTACTTGTTTTACATGACCATCGGTTCAAGACCAAAATACAGTATCTCCAGTTTTCTGTCATATGACAAAAAATTATCTCCTCTCACCTAAGAAGCCAGAATAAGTGAAAATGTGGAAATTTTTGCTTTGAAAAATTACTAAAACCATTAATTAGTTATCAAAACGGCTGCTGATTCATTTTCTGTAATTATTGCAGATCTGAAGGTGGATGCGGAGGGTTTTGTGCTCCAGAGCCAAGCCTTACTTTCTGGTTGTATTTACCACAGGAAAACACTATGAAAGGGGGACAGTTACGGCTCAGCAGATGCAACAGTAGAGGCCATGTCTCCATGGCTGAATGTAGATCCCAAGAACTGCTAGATGCCTGCCCAGCAACGGGGGCAACTTTGCTCCTCCTCCTCCTCACATCTCTTCCTCTCATTCTCCTCCTTCTCTCTTTCTGATCTCTGCGCCTCCTTATCCAAATACCCAGCACCCTACTCCTCCTCTCACCTGCTGTCTTTCACATCCCACCCACCCTGCTCCCTACCCCTGTGTGATGCTCCACACAGCTTCTCTCTTGTTGCCCCCAGCAACCAGTGAAGCTACACCTTGGTTGCCGTGGTGACAGTAAGGCCCACCACCACCTCCACCACCGGGACTTGTTCTGTGCTCTACATCTGGGTGCTGATGAGTTGGCTAACACTATATTTAAATGATTTTGATATTACCTTATGTGATACAGAATTTCTGCTCTTCTCTTCAAATAAGACTTTTAAGGACCCTTTCAATACCACATTGAATGCAATTTAGTAGCTGCTTTTCACTTACATACCAGTCAAAGTATTAAAGATATCACTGAAAAGCAGTAGGGAAGTGAATTAATTTATTAAATATTATATTACACATGTAACATTTTTCAATAATTCCTAATATCATTAATTATTATACATGACCTGAATACGTTTCAGAAAATAGATAGATGAATGGATTAACCAGTTAAAAATAACTTATTTTTTCAAGTCCACATATGATTTTTACATGCAGTCGGAGGTCTGGAACAAAAAATGTGCCTGCCAGTTTTTGCTAAAATCACAATGAAAAGAATTTCTTTGTATCCAAATTATTCACATCAAAACTAACATTACTGCCAACGTCAGGCTAGAGAAAATATTTAAGACCTTTGAAAATTACATTTCAGACTTGAGGAAACTAAAATCAATGCTTTTCAAGACCTGCCAATACCCTGAATGTAATCATGCATTTAACAGTGAAGTGTTACAAAACGTGAGTCTTCTATGTATATTTGTAAATTTAAAAAAAGAAAGTAAAGAAATATAATAAAAATGGTGTAGGCTGATTTGGTGCCAGATAACAATCAAATATTATTTACAGCACTTTTGGGGATGTCTGTGTTGGGGAAGTCTACGTTGATCTGTTTCTGTCAAAATCTCCTTTTCATGTTACACAGCAGTGAGGGTGGCTGAAAGCCACACATCACATCACTGATGACAGCTGCAGCACAGAACACACACACACACACACACACACACACACACACACACAAAACACACAAACAGATATCAGGAGCCCACAGACACACAATGATCTTTGTAGCTCTATGCTCTTCACCCTGATAGTCACCCAGAACAGGAAGAGCCTGAAAGCACCTGAATGCAGCCTTTAGAGCTGTAACAGAGCACAATCTATGCTACAGAGGAAGCCAGGTTACAGCCTTGACAACACTGTGGCAGCCATTTTGGTCCCAGCACTGTGGGGAGCATCTAATAAAATTCACAGCACTATAGTGGTACCTGGGTGGGGAAACAGGTAGGTCTTTGAGAGAAAAGAGTGTAGAGATTTTATTTCACTTTCTAGACATGGTAGCTAAATGACCAGATGCCAAATTCAAATGGGCAGCATGTTGGTTAGAAAGTTCATCTTTTACCCAAAACTTTCCTGATTTAAAGCCCAGTGCCTGACTCCCAATCAGGTGAGCCTTATATATGATTATAAACAGGGACACACATCTTTCTATGACTGCATATTATTTTTGACAACAAGTATCTTGGAATGTTAAAGTTTCACCGCTGTCTAAAGCCAACTACAAATGAGATCTGCAGTATCAATCTCTCTGTATTTTCTAGAATAAGAAGTTCCAAAACTTTCAGTGCCTGAAAACTATATTAATTTTCCACTAGTGTTTAATACCAAAGCCCTACTAAAAAAATCCTGACAACAAATATGCAGAAGAGTGAAAAATATATTGAATGCAGTGGTGATGCTGACTGGAAGACAGTTAATGCTCAGTAATGCCACACACTAAACGCTCAAAGGCAAATATTTAGTTGAATCGGCACCTCTAACCGACTCACCAGAAATCAAACATGAAACATTTAACACTTGTATTCACAGCAGGCCATGTAAACAGCAATAAGACACATGGACCAGGACCACTGTGGACCACAATCCACAGTGATGTCATCAACTGTGTTGTTTTCTTCAACCAACAATCAAAAAACCCAAAGATATTCAGTTTACCATCATGTAAAACAAGAAAACGCATTGAATCCTGACATCTAAGAACTCAAACCAAGTTTGGTGTTTTCAATTTTAGAAGTGACCAAAATGATTATTTGATTATCAGAATCATTGCAGAATAGTTCTGTCATTTAAATAATCATTGCAGCTCTGCTCAAGAATTTAAGAGCAAGAGAAGCAAGAGAAGAGAGAGCAAGACAAGCTAAAATACATGTTTGTTGGTATATTAACATGTTTTATTAAAGTAAAAAAGATTTTCATAAAAGCATGTTTTGTTCAGAAATGCAGTTAAAATGGAGTTAAATTGATGTGAAATGTCAGCTCATTGTGTTCAAGTACTGAGGCCTCAGGCAGGATGCTGTACCAGAGCTGTGTACAGTATGTGTTTGCTGATTGTAAAGATCTACTTGACTGCAAAACTTCAGCGTTTTACTGGAAGAGGAAGAGTTGCTCACAATGACCATGTGACAGGAAGCAATAGCCAAAGCAGCATGACATTCAAGATCAATAAGATGTTCTCAACTGTTCAAAAACAGGATGGGATTCCAAACTGTTCTCCAGAGCCAGTAAGTGTGTGTGTAATCTAACTTGACTCCTTTAATTTAGAATATATAATACAACCCTATGTCTAGAGACCACATGTGTTAGGGTTATAACACATCTGTCTGTGACCCAGTGGTTAACTGGTGTCAAAATATTGGGAGAAGACCCAAGGGCACCCTTCTCCATGTGCAACACCTTCCCAAAGCCAAGCTGAGCTGCTGCTGCTGCTACAAACAAAAAACAAATGCATCATAGCTTTTTGGCCTGGTACTACACCAACAGAGGGAATCTATGTGCAAAGCAACTCAGTAGAGCTCTGAGGGGGAATAAATAGCCTGGTCTAGACTCAGTTCAGACTGCAATGCAGAGCTATGAGCCAAGCTGCATTCACGTGGATGAGAAGGGAAACGAGAATCCAGCGTTAATGAGCTCTGACATGCAACCTTGCTCCCAACGTCAACACCAGGTGGACAGAGAGGTGGGCTGGCGCTGGGGGTGAGACTGCCTCCGTGCAACAAAACACTCAGCAGGCAAGCTGTTAAGATCAGCGTCTACGCCAAAACAGGCACAACCACAGCCACATCATCACCTTACATAGGTGCTCCTCTACCTATCCAACGCTATCGTTGTGCGCATGAAGCCAAGTTGACATCATTTTTGTCCAGCAGGTCACAAGGTAGCGACATGAGAGACATGCAGCTGTTTGCGCCAGTTGCGCAGATAACAAACGTCTAATAACATATTCAAATCAAACGCCGGAGATTATTATGTAAGGCTTATGTCACTGAGAAGTGATGCGTAATGCGCAGCCACCAGAGCATCTCCCAAAGCCAGCTGATGGGCTAAAATATAGTCCATCCCGGTTACCTGGCAGCTGAATGCAAAACTAAACCCTGACTATTCTGAGCTCCGCACAGCTGATGAGCTGCACTCTGAAATGTTAGAAAATCAGCACACCAAGGACAGCCTGTACCAAGCTTTCAGGGGCCGCTAAAGTCCCCCTGGCCGTGCCCTTGATTATTAACACCGGCTAGAAGCTCAGCCCCATGACGAGGACCACCACAGCACCAAATCCGGTCCAGGCAGGCACCCGGTTACCGCCGTGGCTATCACTCGACCTGATCCGAGCTTCTCTTCACTTGTCTGTTTTTTCTTCCTTTCCCAGCAGTAACATTTAACAAACTTGGCTTTGGAGAGCAAGGTCCAAAACTTTAATTCAATCAAGGACAATAAACAGAACCAGCACTACCTGAGCTGCGCAACTCTTCCATAAATAACCCGGGTGAATGAGGGGGTAGGTTGGCTCCCAAGTTGGGATCCAGAAGAAACGTGGTTCAGGGTGTTCCGTTCCGCTCCGTTCCCACCCCTGCCCTTCCTGGCGCAAACAGCCATTGGATTAGCGGCGGATCGAGGGGAGGAGAGCAGACACAGACTGCGCCATTGTTAAAATATCACAAAAAATGATCACAACTTATTCGCATCAAATGGATAAAAATAGACTGAGTGCACACTAGACACTAACTAACACAATCCCTGACGACTGGCAACGTGGGGTTTTACTACACAACCCTCCCACAACCCCACCACAATGCTCCTCCAGATTATTTCTTGTAGTCGCACAAATGCCAGTACCGCCACAGCAGCTCCTGGATCCGAATAAAAACCCCGATTTTATGATACCTGTGAAGCTGGGGTTTTAATTGGAAAGTTACCCCGCACAGAGTCCACCCTGGCGCAATCAGTGGCAGATATACCCGGCCGCCGCAGGGGGCGCCCTAGCGTTACGTATCACATGAACTGTCTTCATTTGTGTCATGCGGTGGTAAACAACGGGGCTCAAACGGTCCCCCCGCACCGTGTTTGTTTACACGAATCTCCCGGGAGTTATGGTGACTCAAAGCCAGATATAACCCCCGCATTTTTACATATAAGTTGCCCGCCCCCCCCCCCTCCTCTTTCCCCAGCGGAAAACAGCACTGCCTGCCGTCCGCCATTAGGGAGCCAACTGAACAATACTGGAGACTAGAGGCGGCAGCGGCCACAGCACACTCACAGAGCAGGAGGCAAATCTGTCCAAATTAACTGCTTATTGGTCCCTTAACGTGTCTCCTCGCCCCGGCGTGACCCCCGAGGGAGTCCCTGGGCGTCCGCCTGACGCCCCCCACAAGTTCCCGAAACTTTGACTAATTCGGCGTAAAAGTGGAATATAAAAAAACGTCTGTGAATTTCTCTTACCGGAGGAGAGCTCGAAACGGTGTAGCGCCACTTTTGTGCCTTGACATTAATCCCGGGGAGCGCGTGCGCACAACGTAGAACTTTCCACTTTCCGTCCAAAGATCGTCCATTAGAAAGATGACTCACTCCGCACAGTTGCACAGTTGCAAAGCAAGCGCCCCGACGCCTGCAACGCCAGATATACATACTCAGTAGACACTCAGTTGTCAGTTTATTTGGTACACCAAGTTAAAACTAATGCAGTCTAATGCAGCCCTGTTATATATACTACTTTCATGAAGGTTATGATGTTCCGTTTTTGTTGAAACTGTGTTAAAAAGGCATTGAGTTAAACGATCATTTTTTGGAGGGTGAAGTCTATGGTACCGTTGAACTGCATCACAGTGTGTTGACAGGGATTATAATTTTGTCCACCCCATTCAAATCAATGGGGATCGGCTAAACAACCGGCACACCTCTTTGTATAAGGTAATACTGTTCAACAGCACCACAAACCGAGCATCATAACATTCAGCATTTCAGGATAACTGTTTAGTTAGTAAGCATTAGCTATGGTGTACCTAATAAACTGACAAGTCACGAGATGAAATTATCTGTCTATGAAAACCACAAAGTATTAAGCTATTAATATATAATATGTATAATAATATAATAGGCTATTAAAGTATGTGCACTGGAAAATGGTTATCAGCAATCATGGAAGGGTAACTGAAAGGGCACACCGGGAACAGGCCTCTGGTATTGGGCCAACAACCACAAATAGATGAAAATTACAAATTACAAATCACTGCGTTGCTTTTGTTTATTATTTATTTTAAAAAGAAAGTAGAAACAGAGTGAGACCTCACTCATTTACTATCATCTCTGACGGCATCCATTCGTATTTCTTAATTTATTTTATTTATTTTTTTGACCGCGCAAGCGCAGGAAGAGCAATCAGCGGTTGCATGGCTGGCAATTAAAAATGCTCCATTAAGACGATTCAGTCTTACCGCTACATATCATATTCACCGTGTAAACTGACTCCAGTTCAGGAGGAAGATGACACACTTTGATCACGAAAGACTTTAAAATGGGCTGCAATGAAGTACACAGCTCGGGTCCAATCAGGAGCAAGGATCCGGGTTGAGAGAGTTCATGTTCTCAGCTCTGTCGGTGCAACATCGGGTTTCATCACGTAATTTCATCCAGACATAGGCAGCAGAAACCAAACGGCTGGGGAAAATAACTAATAATCGCATTAGTGTGTTAGAAAAATGCTGCACACCCCTCAACAACATTACAAGTCCCTGATATCCCACTTAAAAGCACCTTTAAGTGCGATAAGATCGATGTAAGTATTACAACAGGCCAAATATATATCACAAGAAGAAATATAGAGGGGTTTTGTATCGGGGAAGCAAAAAGTCAATTGAACTGGTGATTACGTCGTTAATATGGCGGATCAGGTGCGTTCAAATGTCACGCTGAAACGTGCAGACCGGATTCACGTCAGGGGGTCGGCAGTGCGGAAAAACGATTTCCATCTCTGCAGCCCCTCTCACAGATTATCGCTGAACTCAAAGATTCAAGGTGGCGATAGGTGGAGAATAGAAGGACGGTTTTATTCCAAACAAGTAAACTGCTAGCGTTGCCCAATCTCGTGTCTGACATTTGCTGTGCAAAAATGTTTCAATACCCAGAACTTACACTAAAAATATATTAAATGGATCCAGGTTGAAAACGAAATGCAGACTAATCCTTTATCATCCCACCCGTGTTTCTGATTGTGTGGCTACACAGGAGTCTGCTGATTTCATGTCATTTCCATTTTTGTGCTCTGATTAGGTCAGATATATTAAGTCCATATGCCTCTTAATAATACATTTGGCCGTCACACAGTTCAGTGCCCTGAATATTTTAATATTTCATTTTGGTAGCATTTTCCTAGATGACGTAATTCCTGATGGTTTTATAAGCTATGATTAATGTGTTTTTTTAATCAATGGTTAATAAGTCATTTATTAATGCTTTGTAGATACGTTTTACGAACAACTTTTGGGTTGCCAGGTGCAGGTTATCTGGGCCAAATTCCATTTCTAAATTGCTTATTAGCATTTAACATGAGAAATTAAGAAACCCAAGCCCCCCTATTAATGTCATACCAACAATTATAGCAGCAGGACATGTTAGAAACTGTGAAACTCTTAGTACTTCTCAGTGATTTTCCAACATTTATAAATGTGCTATTACTGAATATAAATATACTAAATATTAAATAAGTCTACCAGGTGAGAGGTCTCTTTAAGAGAGTCGTGCTGGAGGAGGATTTTCCACAATCTGGCAACCGAACCCCTTATTAAATTCCAACACTGGTATTTTTTTAACCCTATTTTCCCATGTTTTTGGGTGTAAATGATTGATAGGGAGAAGTCTTTGGAATTGGTGCTGTACTGCACAAGAACAGTGTACCTGGTCACAGCAAACAGCTGCTGCAGTGTAATCTAATAGGCATCCACGTCAATGTACATCCACTAAAGTGCTCGCTTTAACTGCTGGCAGGGCTCAGATTGTTATTATAAGTGTCTGACAACATAATGGATAAGATTCCTACAGATAGACCTTTTTATTAAAGAGTAAGATCCTTTTTCTTTAATCAGAAACATTGCTGCGTAGCACGAGACTCCATTGACAAAAACAGTAATTTTATCTTTCAGAACACAGGAGCTGCTGGAATATCACTGCCTCAATCTGTTAGTCTGTTTGTGTTGGTACTTTGCTCCTGCACCGTATTTGTTGGAGCTTAACTCAAACGTCATCTGCTTTCTCTCTCCAAGGGGAGGTGAGACATGTGTAAAAGCCTGTTGAGGGTTTTTATGACCACATTAACCACAGTTTACACTCCAGTCTTTTTTCAGTAGCAACCTTGTGTGTGACTAAACTAAACCAGTACACAAAATAGTCTCATCTCAAGGTCAATTCATAGCTTTTATGTTTTTGATCATAACACATGAGCTTCATCAGGAAGTGGAATTTGACCAATTGCCATGGAATTACAGATTTTAAAATATATTTATTTTTCTGAGCACTTTGAGGAAAAATCTGAGCCCATCTGGAGCTTTTGATCATATCACGTGTTCTAGGAAATCAAGTGATACAACAAAATCTCCAGAACAGGTACAGAATAGATTTTGTAGTTGGAGTGTTTTGACATCATTTTCTGCCAAGCACCATAAATGTGGAAAGCAAAATAGAAGCATGAGAGATATTGCAAGGGAACATGTTTTCTTTTACTATGTGCAGTTCAAGACTGATGGACAGAAAAAAGGAATCGTGCCCATTTCAGGCAAATATTTGGCAGTTGCACCTTTGACCAGCAGTGCAAGAATTCTTCAACAATCTAAAACTGTCCTATTTAAGTAAAAGTATTATCCACAAAACTTACTCAATATTAGTTGTTCTATGGAAGACTGGCCTCTGTGACTGGTATATTATGACATGTTAATACTGATGCATCAGTGTGTGAGCAGAATTTTAATGTTGTAGCTGCACCAGACAGAGTTATTTTAATACTTTATGTACAGGAAGTGTAGTGGTTTGATCTGAGGGGAAGTGTGATGATTAATGGTAGATGCAAGTGGCTTTTTGGTGAAATATTGGATAAGTTGACCTCTTTTGGCCTCAAAATCAACCTTTGGTGGAACTGCTAACAATTCACAGACATCTGAATTGTCTCAAGGGGTCCAACGGTTAGGTATACCAAATTTTAATCAGAAAAACAACAAACTAGAAAGGCACAGAGTGCATACCTCTGCAAAGGTCAAACACTCCTACATGTCTGTGTACCTCTTATATATATTATATAAATTATTTGTGTTATCCATTCGCAACTAGATCTACACCAAAATTCCCTGGCCCATGACCCATCCCTCCACTAAGTTTGGTAAAAATCTGTTCTGTACTTTTTGTTTAATCCTGCTGACAAATAAACAAACAAATCACCATGGGTTGGCTACAACTATCAGTGTCGGGTAAAAGATGCAAAAACTTAGGGGAGTAGAAGTATAAAGCAGAATCAACTGGAAATATTGATGTGAACTATAAGATTCAAAGATTCAAAACGATTCAAAGAGTTTTTATTGTCAATTTCTCTATATTGGACATACAGAGGAATCCAAAAAACGTTTCTCTCTTCCTAGTTACATAATAAATATAAGAAGTATAAAGGTATAAAAGTATAAAAAGTAATAAGTGTAGCGAATATAATAGACAAGCACCTCAGAACTATACTAAAGTACAGTACTTGAGTAAATCTACTTGGTTACTTTCCACCACTGCCTTTGACTGTTACATCTTCAAGTCTGTGCACATCTGGATGCTGTAGTTATTCAGCATTCTTTGTTCTACAACTGCTCAAGCTCTGTCACACTGTATCTGGGACCATGAGAGAACAGCAGTTACCAAGTCATGTCACAAATTCTGGACTGGACTCAGATCTGGACTCTTCAGCTCTGTGACATTGTTTGTTTAAATCCATCCCTGTGTAGCTTTGTTTTTTTTCTGTTCTCCCAGAGCTACAGCTCACTGGCAAGATTTTTTTTGTTTTGTTTTTACTCAGCGGTGGAGGAAACATTGAGATTGTCTCTACTTAGGTAAAAGTAGCAAAACCACAATTTACAAATACTACAAGTGAATGTCCTGTCTGTATAATTATACTAAGGTACAAGTACAGACATATTAGAAGAAAAGTTCTCTTCAAGGATCAAAAGTTTAAGTTTTTACTACTACTTATGCATAAAATGGCCCCTTTGAGTGTTAAATTATTATAATGTATATTCTTGCTGATACATTTATATAGCATTTTACTTTTGTAGCTGGTCAAGGTTGGGTTCATTTAAACTACTGCCAGGTAGTTTGACACAAATACACCAAACACAAATGTTTTTATTTGGGCAAATCAAAGTCTAGAAGTTATCACATACCCACATATAATGATGACTCTGTTATAGGTAGGATTTGATCTGGTGACAGGATCTAGGGTCTAAGCCTGGTCGAGGACCCTAATTTTCCTCACTCCCATCTTTCCAAATCTGTCCTCTACTGAATAAAGCCTAAAAAAACCCCACTTTGTTTTGACCACCTGGCTTATCACGTATATCAACTTCAACTTTTCCACCAAGTTAAAAACTTCCCATGTGACAAACAAGGACAGAGAAACAAGTGTGTGGAAATATATGTACACATTTTATTTAGGACAGAGACAACGGCCTCAGGGTAAAGCAGTGACTGGCTGCAGCATCTATGCAAACAAAAATGAGGACACTCTTTCTCACACATACCGCACATCTACCTGTGGGAAACATTCAGAGCCAAATATTTGTCAAAACACTCAAAATAAAGGCGTACATAGGAGTTTTTAGAGGCAAAACAGAAGAACTGAATAGACTTCAGGAGTGATGGGGATTGGTGAAGTAGTCAGAAAACCATAAGGGTTAAAACTAATAGAATCAAAACAAAATGTTGGTCAACACTTCTCCTCGACAAACAGCCTGTTCACTATTACTCGTAAAGAACCATACTACTATTTTTATCTTGACTACAAACCCAGTGTTGTTCATTACACCAACAGTTTTTGAATGCATGCTTGAAAGTTTCTGATTTCTTAAATTATTTTTCCTTCTCTCCAGGCAGACAAAGACTTCTGTTCATTTCCACGCTGTGTGATAATCAATTAGTGAACTCCTGAAACTCAGCTACATAGGTGAAATCCATCCAATTGCTGTGGTACAGTAATTGGTTTTTGTTGAAGCATCATTGTCAATGTGGAATAAAACAGTTTAAAGTCCTGGTTGATTTGACGAGTCTGTACAGGGGTAATGATAATATGTCTTTAAACAAAAATCAGTGTCAGATTTAATGTTCACTGTGATGTTTTACACATCTCAAACAAGTTTCAAGAGTCTACTTTTGATTTTGAACTAATCACTGCATGGAGAACAGGAAAAATATATAAAAAACTATGAAACAAAGCACAGGGATTAGCTGTAATAGCCAAGTGTGTAATAAATGAGCTAAAACATACAAACCTTCTGGTTAAGGTCTGATCTGTAGCCATCTTTGGTTTTTACAGATAATCCTCAAACAGCCCCCAGACTCCTCACTTTGTAACGAGACACATAGGGTAAAAGATAAAAACTATCCAAAGCCAGTTTTCACATTTCTTTGGCTGAGTTTTTAAAGTCCTGCTTCCACTTAATGCCGCCATTGACTGAAGTAAATTAAGTAAAATTGGGATAAAGTTAGAATATACATAGTTTTACAGTGTCAGCAGGAGGGAAGGTGTCATTGGGCATGATTTCTGGAACATCCATTTGCCTGTTATGACTAAACTGAGCCAGAGAGCTATGACACCTGGTGAGCAAGAAGTAAGGAGCTCTATAGTGACATGACTGATCAGCAAGTGATGGAATCCAAAAAGTAGAGGACTGAGGTTTTCTTAAAGGGAAGGTTCTTGGGAGAACCAGCTGTTTGAGGCACTGAATGTGAACAGTACAATTTCACCAGCACGGCTTCAAAATTTGAAGATATATTGCTGAGTTCATAGGCAATATCACACAGCTAGAATCTAGGCATGTTCTCACAACATTTAGTATTCATGTCTTACTGTAGAGGGGCTCCTTTAATACCAACTACGCTTTTCAATTCCCGATGAAAAAGACCGTTAGTGAGAAGTTTTGACTGGCAGTCCTGCACTGACAAGCTTGGTACAGTGTCCCTGTTAAAAAAACAAAAGCAACAACAACACAAAAAAATAAAAATAAAAAAAATGCAGCAGTCAGCACGTGACTAAGAAGATTTTCAATTTTGAAACACTTAACCTTTACAAGCAGGGCGGTCGGTCTAAAGTGAAATTTTTAGCCCTTAAATGTAAATTAACATCTGAACTTTTTACTGTACACACTAAATAACTTAACCCACTCCTACAGTGGCAAAAAAGCAACAAAACATTTGCAGTCATCCAATGACTTTATAACTGTATATAAGTATGTATATATTTCTATATAGTATGTGAATATGTACATACCAGAAAATATTAACAGCAACAGGGAAGGCAAATTTTTCTTCATTCATAAAAACTCAACATCTCACTTTACAATCAACTCATTTTGGTGTGTTAACTTGTGGAAAAGTGAACAAGACTGGGCGAGTAAAGGATGCACACGTATTGTGTTTGTGCCTTAGGTGAGTCGAGTCAGTGTCATATCTTGTATATCGCTCTCTTAAAGTGATGTGACCGAGATGCGAAATTATTGGAAAACCTATTTCCCATTTGTTGTCAACATAGCCATACCACATTTGACAACAAATACACATCATAGCTTTAGGAAAGAGTGGCAACAATGATACACAAGTTAGTATACTGATATAAGTCCATTATAAAGTGATGTGTCACCAAAAACGATTTGAGTGGGAGAGCAATAACTTGGTCCAAGAAAAATGCTAAAAATAGGGGAAAAAAGTGATGGGAAACCCCCTCCTTACACACACTTCAAATGCACCCAAAAATCTACACATACGTACACACAAGCTACAAACAACAAACAACACACGCTGACAGAAGGTGGAAGGAGGCACAACCCAGTAGGGTTTCAATCTTGGAAGTTACAAAAGTGAGAGAGGAGGAAGTTTCTGACTACCTCCCTCCACCCGGAAACTGCGTAGCAAAGGTGTCACCAAACAAATGGACGGGCTGCTTGACGTTTACTTGACCTTGCAAGATCCTCGGATAATGTAGGCCAACACAGAGCTGTGGTCTGGACAGGATTCAAATGTCATCAATGAGCTTCTGTCTTTGGGAATTTGCACTGACGTCAGAGGAAGCCAGCTTTTAATTTCGCTTCACGGTGACAAAGATCCAACAGACTCTTCCTCTATTAAAGGACAGTGAGCCTGGCAGAGCATTTCAGCCACTGCTCAGTTATGTGTGGCAGTGTGTATTTGTGAGTTTTGCTGTGTTGGCCAGGCCTTTGACCTTTGAGGGGGCATCACTGCAGCTGGACTCTGTACGCACAGATGAGGAGCTTGACCTGAGGAGAGAAGAACATGAGGAAGTAAAACAGATACTATTAAAGAATCCACAGCTGCTTTATTACAACAATAGTTTGACTTGTCTGTATTTCAGTTTTTAAAAGCTTTTACTTTGGCAGGTCCAAACACATAACATTTTCTCTGCAGGTCCAAACACATAACATTTTCTCTGCTACAGAGAAAATTGTAAGTTTGACATTTTTATTTGGAATAAAAATAAGAAATGTTTTGCCAGCAAAACATTGAGGCTGGTGATACTCTATTTCTTAATGCCAACAAACTACATGAATATACAAAAAACTAACAATGATTTCATTCTACTATCAAGTGTTTTCTGTGTATTGAAAGCCTGATATCTTATTCTTCTGAACTCTAATGTTGTCCAAAAACTGTTAGAAACAATCAGTGAGACACACTGTTGCACTGGGTGACATGTTCCTTCATCACCATGACCACACTGTAGTTTATTTTGACTCAATCCCACACGTACTGTCCTGCTGCTGAAAATATTTGTCAGTATGACCAAATGAGAATAATTCAGAGTCCCACTTGAGAGGCACAAGCAGTTTTTTAAGATTCACATCTTCTAGAAGCAAATGGGCTTGGAGCTGAGTGCCACAGACAGAGTAGGGAAGTTTGAAAAAAACTCTTGGTTTTGGTCTTTTCATTGGGATTTTTTTTTCTTTGACAAGAAAGAAGAAACAGAGAATAATGCCAGCCTCAAGCCACCATCATTGACCAGGAAAAAGATACAGTAAGAGTAGAACCTCAATAGCTGCATATGATTCCTCTTTTAATGGCACATTTCATGTTTAGATAGGTTGAGAATAAAACCTCTGATTTTGTTCAGCAAAATTTTGAGAACATTTCATTCTAGACTGGAAGAAATGATGTTACCTCAGCTATTTGTTTTTTCGCTTTCAGGACATCTCTTTAGCACTGAAACTGTCTTCTAAACAACATTTGAGACAGAGCATGAGTTCAAAGGTTATTTGTGGTAAGCAGCAGAGTGATACTGCAGCCAAAAACTAGAGAAATATTTGAGACACTCGAGACACTCCAGACTTGAAAGGTCTCCGCAAAAACTTTGTAGTTTATTCCTTCGAGTTCACTAAAAGCCTGGAAGGTGCTGTGTTCTGCTACAGGTACAGGTAAAAAGATGAAATACAACCCAGACAGACTTTGTTGAGTTCACAAACGGCCACTGGTACCCTGCCCTTTCATTGGTCGAGAGTACTGCTGTATCCTTATTCAGGACACTTCTCTACAATCTAGATTTGACTAAGTACACAGTTTCCTACAGTACAACTTTCAAGAGCATATAAAAATCGTGACATCACCACAAATACTCTCTAAACCTGCTGCCTGCCCGATCCTTTATGCTTCCTTTAAAAGGGTAGAAATGACAACTCTGAATCCTGAAAACATGGTTATGGTTATTCGGACCGTATGATGACCTGGTTAGCAGCAGAGGCTTTTTACCATAACCAGCGTGTGTTTAAAACTGTGTGTCACCTTGGCTGTTGGTGCTTCTGCAAGACGAATGAAGAGTCTGTTGATGCCTGGGACTGGACTGAAGGAGTAGATGAAGTGGCTATCCTGAATGTTCAAAGACAAAAATGAGGAAAAACAGGTATATCGTCATTTTGTATAAAAGATTTAATCAAATAAAATCAGTTAACAGAAAAGCTAAAGAACATGCATGCATACAGCAGTTTCATGTGAATCTCTGCAGTAAGTAGTGTAGTTATGTGATGTGAAACCCATGCTGGAAAAAACTCCTTCAGTAACAATGAAAGCTACTTTATGGAAAGGTGCTTATTGTCTATAGCATCCAAATGGAATTTGATATAATGAGAATCTTATGGAATAATAATTTTCTATGTTGGCCACTTCTGATCTACTACTGTTTTGTATATTTTCTAATCCTTTTTTTCCATTTGTATTTTGCCAACCTTGTTTTTAATTCTTCTAATAAACCTCTTAGTAAATTTTGCTTTTTCTGTGTAATTGAGCAGTGCTGTCTGATGTCTGTTTTTGTTAAGAACCAACCAGGAAGATGGGCAGCTGGAACTTGTCGTTGAGCACCACGGCGTGGACGCTGCAGGGTCCGCAAAGCCTGGCTGTGATCTCATTCAGGAAGTTTGCGTGGAAGATGAAGAGTAGGATTCCTGAGCCTGGAAGGGAAGGACAGAGGTATGGTGGGAAAAGGAGAGGAAAGAATGAAAAGGAGGTAGAGAGAGACTTTTTTTTTCCCACATTGTTTTTGCAGAGTTCAGCAGATTAAATGGAAGACTTGTTAATTTTTATCTCTCCTTCAACACACATTGGCTTTTTAAGAGCACATTGAATGAAATGCAATAAGTTTTGTTTTACATCTTGTTCATAGGCCTTGTTGTATCATGTTCATAATTGTTCAACAATGACAGAAAAACAGTAGGGACAATAAGCCTACAGTTATTTATTCAGTATCAACAAATAAATGATAACAGTAATTATACGTAATATAATTAATCACTTGACCTGAATACAGATAAGTGGCAGATAATTCATGAGCTGATTAAACAAATAAAAAATAATTAATTAGTTATTACTACAATTGACACTTTATTATTGTCATTATGAGATGATAAGCTTCCCAGCTACTGTGGCTGGCAGTAATAATAATAAATCAGAAATCGAAAATCGAAAATGATTAAATAGCCTCCTACATGCAAAATCCACTGTAGGTAGGTAGGTAGAATAAAATAAAGGTATGACATACCTCAGCAGACCATTTACAAAAAGTAGAACTGATACTACTGCCAACAGCAGGCAAGAAAAAAGTATTCCAGACCCTTACAAATGAATTGTAAGACTTTTAGTACCTTGTAAAAATAAGCTTTTCAGAGAGAACTGAATTCAGTCCTTTTTAAGACTTTTCAAGACCTGCAGATACCCTGCTTCCCACGGTGTCATCTGCATCAAGTGACCCTCTGTGAGGTACCAAGCCCAGCGATGAGAAACTCAGATGGATCAATGGCATTGTGATCAGCTCAACAACAGAAAATCTCTCTGTGTGAGATGATAATGTTGTGTATTTAAGAAATTATTTTTTTTTTACCCTCTGGTTGTGGCTGTGACTTGAAGCCAAACTCCATGGAGAAGTCTGGCCCCTCACAAAGCCTGTGGCAGGCCAGAGGGAAGACGGGTTCTAGTAGCACCAGACGGGACTCAAAGTATGCTCGGATGGTGTCCTCTGCCACACTGGACAACCTGTTGGGCAGAGATAGGCGGGCGTAAAAAGAATAGCTCAGTCATCATTACAGGATTAAGAGATGAACAAGAACACAACTAATGGACGCATTTACAGAGGGGACTCTCCTTAACTTCTTAAACAGCTGTGTAAATGTGTATATCCAGCAGTAAAACCCAATCCTTTCTCCATTACCAGTGCTGAGTGAAGCTGTAGGTAGCACTCACATGCTGATGTGGTCCTTGATGAGGTCACAGACAATCAGGTTGTTGCTGAGCTTGGCGAAGTACATGGCCGTGTTCTTGTGCTTGGACAAGATGTTGCAGTCAGCTCCGTACTCCAGCAGGAGGCGCACCACATCAGCGTTCCCTCTTTTACATGCCTGGAGTGAAAGACAGGATACCTTAACCAACACAACCTGTGTCCCACAAACAGATCCTACCACTGTAAAGAGGCCTAAAGGTACATCAAATGTTTTTCTATCACTGTCTGACTCTTCACTTTCTGCAAACACTTGAGCACTTTTCTGACAATGCAGTGACCCTGCATAAATCATGTCTGCTGTCAGTTTGAATAGTAAAAACGTCATCCAACCTGGTTTTTAGACTTCGATAGTGACAGTTAAAGTGAGTTAATTAAAAATTTCTGACAGTGCTTGGCTTAGGTGTGAAATGGTAGGACCTGGGTGACATGACTGAAATCAGTGCTGCTATATTAAAGTATAGTTAAACATTTTGGTATTGATATTTGCATCTAAATCTCAGAAAAAAGCAACTATGCATATTTTCTAAATGGTGAACTATTCCTTTGACTATAACTTAAAATAATCAATTTAGACCACACAATACAGTTGTATGCGTGTGAAGTCAAATGACCTTGCCTGTGTAAATATGTAAGTGCTTATTTCTAATGAAGTGAAACCATGTGACACCATCTTACAGTTTAACAGAGTTGTGTGGAGAACCGCAGGTCAGGAACCAGGTTTTGCCTGGCATATATGGTCATGTCTGGGTTGTGTTCATTGTTCTGTGTCAAACACAAGGTGTGTGTGTGAAATGCAGCACTACCTTCATCAGTGCCGTCTCCCCGCCTAGTGTCTGAGCATTGACGTAGGAGCCTGCCTCCAGCAGGATAGCAACAGTTGTCAGGAAATTCTGATAGAGAACAGAAAAAAAATTAAAGGTGTGAGGAAAAAAAAAACAAAAGTGGTACCTGTCTGCATTTGAATCTGCAGTGGTCTCCAGAAATCCTCAATATTATGTTGTAATGAATTATAAAACATTGCATTACCAAAACACTGTGCATATTGTTTGTGAATAGCGCATGGGACTGTTATTAACACCTTCAATGATGGAACTTTGTAAACAGTGGCACCCCTTTTTTTCATGTACATTTATTTAGCTCAACAGGAGATATTTGAGTCAGCAACATCCATTAATCATTTGCATCTGTGCTTTAACCCTCCAACCTTCAATGGAATTTTCCATTTCCAAGCTCCTAGTTTACACTGAGAATTCAGTAGAGATAGTTAGAAATCAATATTAGCCTTTATGTCTGCTGTTTTTTGTGATAAATTTGGATTTTTTAATGAACTGGGTTGGCATTCTAACTGAAATTTCATGTACAAAATCAATCACAGCAGGTGAGGACCCCCTTTTTGGTGAGAGGTTGACTTACCTTTTCAGCAGCGTGCATTAGGGCTGTAGTGCCATTTTTCTGTCGTCCATTCACTCTCACACCCTTCTTTATCAGCAACCTGAGGATGTCATCTTGCCCCCCTGCTGCTGCCAGCATGCTCAGGGACATACCACTAACATCCTGTGGACAAACAGACAGATACAAAGCTACAGTGTCACAGGCGATGGGCATAAAATGACCAGGTACTCATTAACCTGCTGTGGATTGTTAATTAAGTTATTTCCTTTTTGGACCTCAGAGGACACAGCGATGTCTTTCTGCAATCACCTTGTTTTCAGATTAAGTGTGTGGCCAGTGTTAACAACACTGTTGAGTTTGTGATTAGACATTCCTTCTACAATGCTACAATGGGAGACAAAACGCACACAAGGTTATTATTTTGTATACCTCAACTAGAGCACTTTTAAAGCTACAGCGAATCAACTTTTGTGTTGAGCTATTAGGCAAAGCCTATAAAACTTGTAGGTGTTTAAGCTCCCCCCCTGCTCAGCTGTATACTTGCATGAGTCTGAAGAAACCAACATTTAGTCACAGCAATGCCAATTCTAGACCATCAGTTCCAAGGATCGGAGCTGTCAGGTAATTACTATTCATGGTTTAAAAACCTCATAGTTTACAGTTGTGTTTGAGGAATACTATGTTAAGATAATCAGCTTCAGATGATTTGTGAATTCCAATTAATTGCTGTATTTAGTGTATTTGAATATTCTTACATTAGTCCTTCAGCAGAAGCTTGTGATACAATGTGTTGGAGTTTCTTAAGTTGCATAAATGGTGCAAATGAACAATGATGCACAAAATGCCAGAAAGTTTGAACAGGTTAATCACTGATATTAGTGCTACTCCAAATTATCACAATCAATCATTCTGTATTGTCTTTTTTTTTCCATCCATCCATTATCTAAATCATTCTTTGTAGGGTTGCTGACACTGGGTAAGAGGCCAGGTGCAACTTAGACAGGAGGTCAGTCTATCACAAGCAGAAATACAAACAAACAAATAACAATATGTGATACATTTGGTTTGGTTGGGTTATCTTTTGACTTTTCCTCATCAAGGCACAGCTTTAATCAAAAGGTACAGCCTCACAGAACCGACAGCATGACTGCCGGCTCTTTAGTCTCGTTTAATAATCAGTACTACAGTTGCAAAGTAAAATCTACCAAACTTAAACTTTTGTATTACAAAAGGTCCAGGGAATAAAAGGCAAAACTTTAACAAATACACAATGTCTTTTTCATAACAACAACATATTTTGTAAGCCAAGGAGCATTTTATTGTACAAGCAGAAGTTCTAAGTTCCTTACAATACTTGATAAGAAGCATTAACTGAAGGCAAGATAATTACAACAGGATGTAGAGTAACACGCACTGTGTATACAATAGCAATGAAAGAAAGCTATCTACTATAAAAGGAAAAAAAACTTTGCGTTGCAACATCAAACAGCAATGGTAGTGTCTGAACGTTCATGTATCATATAGACCTTCCACAGAATTACTCTCCAAATACAATCTGGAGTGCAACTCTAACTAATGTATATACACAAATACCGATATACCCCTTTCACACTGAAACATCACAGGAAGAAACGGTTTGCCATTGGTGTTGATGGTTAAAATGGGTTAACTGACCCAGGTCTTAACTAATGCCTTTGGTATGAAAGGGTGAACACTGGTTATTCTAACGCTGCTACTGAGGATAACACAAAAGCTTTTGTCCCTGACAAATAGCAGCAGTGCTGTCTGAAACTCATAACCATGACTTCTGCTTTGAAATCAAAGAAAATTGTGAAAATGGCTGTGGGCTCCATGTCGTTGAACAACAAACAACGAATGATCCAACCAAACAACACATCGTCCACAGCTCTTGTTGAATACCCAGTGTAAAATAAACACTGCAGTGACCAATTTTTGAAAATGAAATGACTAAATGCAATGACTAAAGCCTTTTCTGTTTTGAACCTTCAACAAGGTTTGTATATATAAGATAAATTCCTATAAATTCCACCTAAAATGAAATGTGTAATTTCTTTGTAATTACCAAACTGCATCGTTAGTCTAAGGTGATAATACTAGGAAAATCTGAATTTAGCTGCTTTCTCATCCACACAGGAGGGAACTAACCTTCTCATCAACTGTCTAATATGCGGTATAATCAAGATTTCAATATTCACCCCTTTATATCTAAAAATGTAAAGGGATGTCATTTTCATTTTTGCTACGCCATGATTAGCAACTCAACAGTAATCAAGGTCATCTTGCTATGTTGTGTTAGATGCAATGCAATCATAAGAAAAGAATTGCAATCAACCAAAAAATCAAAATAAGGCAAACTGAATTTGGCTGCTGGATATTGATGTAACAAACATCCAGATAATAAAAGCTTAAAACAAAGTAAAACAAATGAGACCAATGCAGTGTATTTTATGACAAATTAGAGTACATCAAGTACAATAAAGTACTAAAACTTTCTATACAGTTGCTGTATAGTGATATAAAAATACAACCAAACCTTTCTGCAGCTTGTTAATAGACATGTAAGAGAAAACAGATATAAATGAAGATAACAAACATTTATCAACACAATCCTCAAAGAAAAATAACATATTTAATATTTAAGTGAGAGGTATGCACACTGAACTCCTACTTCTCTAACATCCACAAGTAAGGTATGTCATTACTGCTGCAGGCTGCATCAGTGGCCATCTACAATATAGGCTACTGGCTAAAGCAAGAATATAGTACACTTGGGCCAGGCATTCCAGAATCATGTAACGCAAGTCAATGTAAATCTATCATGTTGGAAGGATTGGTTGCAAGGATTTGCTGGTAAGTTTTTGATCAGTAAAATTCATAAAAATGCTACTGAAAACAGTGCAGGGAGAAACATTGATGTCTAAGTAAATTTTGAAGTAAAGAAGAGTAAAAATCCCTCTGCAAAAGTACAGTCACTGAGGCTACCTTTACTCAGTGCAGGGAGGGAAATGTCCTGATCAGTCAAAAAAATTCTGCCATTGCTTTCACTGTTTTCAATAATTAAATTATGAAAGTGTGTTTGGATGCCACAGTGGCTACTTACCACAGCCATTGACTGGTGGCAGGTTGCAAATCTTTGCAAAATGAGGTTCACATTTGCTAAATGACCACACATCTAAATTAGAGTAACCTGTGATGATTCAACAAATTGCCTGTTACATAATTGACTGTTACATACATATGTAATTTAACCATATTAAACATTAATAACTGCTCTTTCTGGGCCAAAACTACAGTACAAACTTAGTTCCATCCATTTAGTGTATATTCATGCAACAGCACACCAATAGCTTGGTCTGGTGGACTTCACTCTGAATACTTAAGGATCTTTTTTAAAAATGTGTGGTTTAAAGAATGGCAGGGCAGTCTGTAAACGTGAAGATCCGTATGGCTACTGAGACCAAGGTTCACTGACAGTACATTTTACAACAATTCACAGGTGCTGGACTTTTAAGCCCCATATGAGGCTAAAGCCACAGTCCTTGCAAACTTCCAAAGTCTCACTGACAACAAATTATTTTCTAGCATGTCCATAACAAATATTTACAGGGACAGATAAACAGGACCATCCCAATCTGTGTTTGAATTATGAGTCTCTGGTTCTTGTCTGCCACTTTGTTTGGAGGCGACTACATGGCCTCTTCTTCTCATTGACTGAATTGAGTTATGTACAAAATACTTTACTTCCCTCCATGTCCTGCTATTCAAGGCAGGTTCAGCAGCTAAACATGCATCGCAATCCTTTTTGCCTGGCACTTTGACCAGTTTACAGAAGTCTCCAAGCTGGCGCCTCACCGCTGCCTGTTCCTCCTCACTCCACAGCCTCTTGTTTCTCTTTTGAGGCTTGACAGCTGGAGTGACTCTTCTTCCTACAGTGGCCATGGGTGTACCTTCCTGCACCACTGGTACCCTGTCAGGAACACTGGGTCCATGGATTGTTGGGACAACTTGTGCAGTTGCAAGGGCCCTGGGTGGGCTTGTGGGGTACGCTGGTGTACTTGAATGGTTCAGAGGTGTGAATGAAGAAACGATAGGCCTACCTCTGTCATTTAGTGGAGCGTATGCAGGGACCATTGGTGCACTTGGAGTATTCAATGATGTGAATGTAGGAATCATTGATGTACTTGGAGCATTCAGCGGGCTAAAAGAAGGAATCATGGGTGAATTTGTAGAGTCCTGTGGTGTATACACAGAGGGGGGTGGCATAGTTCCAGCGCTGCATTGTGTATACGAAGGAGACATTGGCAGAATTTGGTTGTTTTCTGAAGTGTATGCAGGAGGCATTAGTGCATTTGTAGTGTTGTGTGGAGTAAATGTAGGAACCACTTGTGTATCAGTAGCATTCAGTGGTGTGAAAGTAGAAATCAATGGTTGACTTGTATGGACCATATCTGTACTAGTGGAACATAAGGATGCATAACTGGAAGTCATCTCTTGGGGGAATGGTGTTGATTCACTCAAGTTTGTTGGTGGTGCCATTGTCATACAACAATTTGAACTTTCTCTCAGGTGATCTGGATGCACTGTTGTCATAGTACAGACAACGTTTGTATCTTCCAGATTTTTATTTGTGGTTTGGACTCCAGCTTTAGGACTCTTTGGATTCAAAACATTAACATTCCCTTCAGACTTCTGCTGGTTATTTCTCCTCCGTATTGTCTGTAGTGTGTTGTGTACATAGTTTTTGACATCTGTCCAAGATCTTCCACCAAGATCTGGTTCAGCAGCTATGCAAGCATTGCATTCCTTTTTGCCAGGAACTTTCATACTTGTGATAAATTCACTCAAGTAACGCTTCACTGCAGCTTGCTCCTTCTCACTCCAAGGTCTTCTCTTTAAAGCAGGCTTCTGTACAGTTCCTAAATGATATAGATTATAAAGAATCATGGTTATTTAAGATAAATAATATCTTCATCCAATTAAGAATACTGTAGTATTTCAATCTAAAATGATAATCATAAATGTAGGGCTCTACAGTTCATTCTTGACCTTGGAAAAAGCAGGATTTTGTCAGCTGCTGTTTCCAAGATTTTTTGATACAGTAAAAGGCTCCACAACAAGTGTAAGTGGACCTTGAGCAGAGATTGTTTTGTCAACTGTGGTTTCAAACATCAAGAAAGAAGTGCGATCAGAAAATTAGGGAAGTTTGATTGTCTACCAGTGCATGACAACTGAGAAAATATCATCTGCTGATGAAGACTGTAATACAGTTGAAAGTTAAGATAAGATAATCCTTTATTAGTCCCACAATGGGGAAATTTACAAGTTCAAGAACAAACAAGTAAATTAACTTGAATGGAGAATGCTGTTGTTGCCAAACGTTAACTTTACTTTGAGAGCAATGACTGTGTCATCTGACCTTTGAAAAGTCAAAAGTCAGATGCTGTTTGACTTATGGAGCAAACAATACTTACCATCTGTTGCAGTGCTGGGTGGATTTGATGGCAGTGTTCGATCCATCTTGAGCAACTGCTTGCTCACTTCCTCCAGCAGTGATGCATTTTTTGACAGCCTGTAACACTCTTGGCTGCTCTGTCCCACCAGTTTGGCTACTTGATCCAATTCATGTTCACTTAGGCTCATTAGCTGCCAGCAGCAGGCAATTTGCTCCCTTAATGATGAGGACAGTAGTGCTTCTGGGTTTTTAACTCCACATTCCATTGCAGCCCTTCGGAAACAATCCAATCCTCTGATGAAGGAAGGACCTTCGGTCCGTGCAAACAGGTATGGATTAGTTTTTGACACACCCGCTTGTTCTCGATTTTCAATGAGTAAGTCGATGGACAAAACCATCCTTTCTGTTAGCAGAACTAGCATGTTCCTTCCATACTGACCTTCTAGTTCCAACCTGGTAAAACTGGCACCAAGGTCCAGCTCCAATTTTGTGCTTTTCCTTATTTGATCTGCAGACAGCACAAAAGTTCCCCTACTCTTTTTGCCAGTGTAAGTTTTCAAGAGCAGTCTACCAATATTACCAACCCTTCCTCTATTGAACAGACATACATCTGCTAGAGTGGCCTCACTAAGCTTTTTCCATGTTGACAAACTAGGACTTTCTTTCAGCTCCTTCCTGGCTTCATCTTCTTCCCCTGTGATAAACCTGTGGAGTTTTATCAAATCTTCTGTCACAGTTGATTTGTCTACTTCCTCTTTTTTGACGTCTTGCTTTAGAGATAATGCAAGAGCCTTGCGAGAAAAACACTCACTCCATTTTGTATCAAGAAGCTGTATGAACTTCTTCACTTCACTTTCAGTTTCACTGTCCTCTGTCATGCGACTTTCCCCAAAAGCTATTTCTGCAGCTCTTTTCAAAGAGTAGCCAATCTTTGAGACAAGGGAAACGGTTTTAAACTTACTGGAACTGGGATCAAAACCACTAACTTTTTTGGCCCCTTCAACAGCCAATTCAAATCTGGATGGTAGACATATTTCATGCAAATACTTCACACTCTTGTCAAGCTCATTTACAGCAAGCACAAATCTACCCAGTTCCCTCATCTTTTGTGCAATATAAGCAAACTGAGACTTGTCATGCTCATATTTAGCAGACAAAGCATTGCCATATTTACAGATAAGTGGGTCATTTCTGATATGCCTCGAGATGTCATCTTGATGCATGATGTGGATGATTTCCTCGCAGCCTCCAGTTAAGAACTCCGACATTGGAAGCAGCTGGGAGGCAGCACTGTGAACTCTGCCTTTCTTTGTCCTTTCAGAGGATTTCTGATCTCCCTTTCTAGCCTTACATGAACGCTCGTGTCTCCATAAATCAGTTTTACGATAAAAAGCAAAGCAGTGCTGGCAAGGCAGGAAGTCACGAACAGATATGCTTGGATTTTTTACCTGTTTCTTGGTCACAATTTCACCCTCGCCACTTTTGAGAACATGGCAATTATGCTCATAATCTCCTTTATTGCGAATTTGGTCAAGCAAAGTCTGTCTGACTTTGGAACCTTTGGGAAAGTGTATTGCATGGGCAACATCTGTTTCCTCTGCATGTTTCCTTTCCAAATGCTTTGCAAGCTGGGTGAAAGCCATTTTGCAATATAAACAGAAGTGCTTCTTGCACGACTCTTTTTTCTCATCATCTGCCGTGCTAGGTGGTGTTTCAAGCACTTTCTTACAGGTCCTCTGACTCGACCGTGTTGGTTCTTTCTTCTCCACAGTTTTCCTGCGGCGCCGCAATCGCCTTTTAGTGATCTCCTTTGTGCCCAACTCAGACAGAACTTGATCCGTACTATCTGAATGACCTGCCACCACATCCTCTGCCCCATCATTTGATGATTGATTGATTTCCTCTGCGGATATCTGTTTGTCAGTTATGCCCTTTTGCTCTGTTTTTTCATTGTCTCTCATCAGCATCCCTTCTTCATTTGTGGTTGGATTTGAATTATCAAAGCTCAAACTAATTTCACTTGATAAACCACCTTTTATGTCATCTGACATCTCATCTTCCTCTGCTTGCTCCTGGTCTTCCTTTCCTTGGCTTCCTTGCTTGGTAGTTGAATCACAAGCAGTGTTTTTGAATTCAGTTATATCCTTCCCACCTTTTTGGATCTTTTCATGTTCCCTCACTGTCATTTGCTCAGTGTTTGTACTGGCAGGGCAGCATGGCATTTCCACGACAACTTTTGTGCCACCCAAACCTTGTTGGATATTCTCTTGTACTCTTGGAGTACCCTCTTCAATTCTTGCACTGTCAAGGTTAGAAGTCAACCTAAGATCATCATTCGAACTTCTCTCTTCAATCAAGCTCCTCTCTCCTTCAAATGACCTCTTCTCACCAATAGTACATGCCTGTAAAAGAACAAGTATACGTAAGACTCATTGCCAAATCAGACCCCAGGAATAATTTAATTAAATGAGCTTAAGACACATACCCATTAGGTAATAAATGTGCAAGGAAAAAGAAAAGCTAAAATTTGGTTTGAATTTCAGTTGTTAAGTGGTGGTGATAAGTCAAACCTATAAGATAAAAAAGGGACTTTTTTTGTATTGCCTTCTCAAAATCCTTTGCACACGTTTCAATTGCTGTTTAACCCATCAGCACCTTGGCAATGCCCCACCAAGATCCAGCCTCATTCAAACAAAAGTCAATGTGATGGCCACACATCACTTTTTAGCCCAAACACCGGTATCAAAAAACCCCTGACACCTCTCAAATCTTCAGTACAAAAACCACATGTGACCCATTCGAGAACAGTTAATGGCTTTATTGGATCAAGCAGCGTTTTGACATTGTAAATGTCTAATCATGTATATGTAGTCATGGGGTGTTGGATGAAATGCTACATGGAAAAAACAAAATATACACTGACACTAGACCTACATTCATAGCTTGCAATCAAAACAGATAATAATGTTACTTTTGATGTTAGATACAAAAAAGTCTGGCTTAGCATAGCAGCGTTATGACAGTAAAATCTATGAAACTGGTGATTTAACACAACATGTCTTCAATGTGGCTGTAAAACATCTAACAAGATTCCAGGACCAGGACTGATAGAAGTGTAAAACATGGGAACACTTTAATGGTGTTCATCCATTAACATGATAACATAAGAATTTTTATTCAAACGTCATCTATGCTTGAACATTTTGGATGGTAAGATAAAAGACAAAAAGGTGCCAAGCACATGATAGTTACTGGTGCATGCAGCACATATTGTGCTATGATCATGATGATGATACATGTTCTGAAAGCATATACAGTATGTACCTGCTTCAAAGGGTTCATCTTGTCCCGTTACTTCATGTTTTCAGTGTCTTCCTCCATTGGTTTGTTCACTGCAAGGAAAGATGACACCACCGTCTCTAATGTGCACACATTATAATGAATATATATTGGTGAATGAAAAATATAATGTCCAAGCCACTAATGTACAATTATACATAACATTAAAGAGTCATTTTAAACATCAAAATAATACAGGATGGTGGCACACAGATTGGCATGCACAAAGTATATTAACTAGACAACAGCCAAGTGTTTTATTTTGTAGTCTGGCTAAGCTAGAGAAAGTCAAATGTGACTAAATTTAACAGCCTAAAACTTTCACCTCTTAAAGACAATGTTTATAATTTTAAATATAAATAATGGAATTACAAATATGGCTTGTGCAGTTTTAAAAAGTATAATCACAATTCTAATATAAAAACAATGAAAGGGTCAGCCCTATCAACACTGCACTGAAAAGTGTAATGCCATAGTAATATGGTAGACACAATGGGATAGCTTAAATTCATCCATCTGACAACAGAGCAAGGCAGGAAGATCTCTTATGGGATTTTTCTTGGCTTTTTACATAAGTTAGAACAATACAATTCAGATTCAACATGGGCAAAATGGTCTTTACTTCACAATATATACTACACCACACAGTTGTTTCTGCTTCATAACACAGAATTAAACAACAGCTGCCCTCTTAGTTTAAATGACTGTCTTGTAAGATATTTACACCATAACAACACAGCTTAACTGATGATATATTTATATTTCCATAAGACTATTAAAAAGAATTTAAGGCCACACTCTTACCTGGGTTCGTTGCAAGAGCAAAGGTGCTTTGGAGCTGTCAAAAAACATCTTGAAGCGATGCATAATCAGTAGATTTCAAACAGTAAAGTCTGTTGATGTAGATCTTGAAGAGAGAGATTCCTTGGTGCACAGTTGTGAAAAAATTTAGGTTGTTCATTTGTGAACAATGTATGGGTAATGTATGGGCTCTTCGATCCTTTGAACATACTAGTTTGATTCATTACCGCTATGTAATGCAGCCCTACTGAGCCACTGTCCTAATGTCACCTTAAAAATTTATTGGAAGGGTTGAGAGGTCCAAAATCTAATGAAGTCAAATCACAAAAGAGATTCTGGCATCTGTGACAGAAGAATTCTCTACGAGCAGCTGTTACGTCACATAACAAACACCACCATGATATTTCTGAAACTTGAAGATTTAGCTTGAAAAAGTTCAAATATGTCTGATGAGGAGACATTCCACATAAGACAAAAACAGTCCTTGCCACTGATTATGTCTAATACTTTTCACGTATTTCCAACCATGATGCTTCTCTGTCCGCGAGATGAAGTGTAATTCTAACTTAATGTCAGTTCATGCATTTATAATGTAGAGGACCTGGTCAGGCAAGTGTTTAACCTTTTTAACACAGCACCGTTTTACACTGCTCATCCACAAAAATTCTCACTTTTTTCATACCTGTTCACACAATCACTCCCACACATACACACTGGGGCAACCAAGGTGCAAGCTTTAAATTGTGTTTTTATCTTGGAACTAAAATATATATGTCAGTTAAAAATAAATGTAAGATAAAAAATAATATGGTTTGGGTGAATGATTTTGTTAAATTTACTAAAACAAAACACATTTAAAGGATAAAGGATTAAAGGCTAGAACATACCTCTTGGTCCAGATTGTAGTCCTCTTTGGAATTAAGTGCTAATTTTACAGCCATGTAATCTCCACTTTTCACAGCATCCCGCAACTCACCTGAAAGGAAGTAGAGCCAAATGAAGTTTAGAGATCTCACAATCAAATATATTTTATAACATATATGTTTAAAAAAAACACAGAAAACACATGACATTTTACCTAAACAATACTGTCTTCCTTTTAAAAGTAAACAATAAAAACTAAATACAGAACAAAACATAATACTTAAGAGTATGGGCCTATTCTGGACAAAGTCTTAAGTAAAGTCTTTACAAGTTTATAACTGAGCCATTCATTACATTACATCAGAGAAGATAGTGGTCCGACAGCCAGAGAGCTTCCCACTGGGACAACAATTCTCACAAGCAGAGACTGTATCTATTTTGTATGATACTGTACTGATGCACATATTGTATCATGTCATTTTACTGACAGCATGGTTCTAATACAGTCTTTAGCAAAGTAACATATTAGCAGCAAAGGTAACATTAATCTCTTGTTGATAAGCAAACTTTGGCCACACACACACACCTGCTATCCACAGGTTTTCTCCAATGGCAGGCAGAGCTGTTGCCATTCTGGATGCCCATGTGACTACATTAACAATATGGTGTATTGTGGATTGGCTGTGTTAACAGACTGTGTGCAGTGAACAGGCTGGTATGTGTGCTGTAATGTAAAGACACTATAAAATGGACATTTTACAAATTCTAATCCTGTCCATGTGTTATTTTAAAAAAATAAATTAAAACTGATGCCACAATCTGTCTTTTTCTCTAGTCAATACTACAATACTGGCTGATTTGCTAAAACGTCAATTATCTAACCAAATATGATGTGGAGCTACTAACTAATTCCACCCATAATATAATGCTGCATGAGACTGTTAGCTCCAGGCTTGTTGAAGCAACCAGAATGATATTAGATGTGTTTAGAAATTAGTTGGCAAAAACTTTGTTTACATTTCCAAGAGAGTGGTCATGCTCCAATTTATTCCATTTGCCCTTGTCCTCTTACTGATCTAACAACACGAGTAAAGGAGGTGTATGTGGGGGCCAACTACAGCTCCATGTTGCTACATATTTACGTAGTCATGGCCACAATTAAATTTAAATCCCTCTTGTGACTATACCCAGCCTGCATTTTCTGCTTCATTAGGACATGTGGCACATTAAAGAAGCCAAGGATGCTGTAACTGCTGTCTCACTGGGACTTCACTGGGACAAGGAGATAAGGTTTGAAAAACACTATGGTACTCCTGATGTAAGGAAAACCTGTGTTGTTGCTGTGAGGTTTGAGATTAAATTCCAAAATTCCAAAAACTACTGACGTGTTGATGAAGAATCATGTGCCTTGCACAAGTGTCCTTGACCAAATTAGAAAATCACCTATCAACTCCTTGAAAGCTTCCATATAGCAGAAGTAAGTCATCAGACAGAATTCAGCTAATTGTCTTAGAAGTAAACGGAAACACTCACTTGGTGACAATGGTGGACCTGACAGGATCTCATCCTCTCCATTCAAATGTTTCTGGAAGTCATCCAGAGTCATCCAGTCCAGGTTGAGGTCCATTCCAAGGCTCAAAGTGGCTTGGCCCTTGTCTGTACAACACAAACAATTCAGACAGATGCTTCAGTAGTTGGCAGGCTGAAATCCTGCATACCGAATTGAATCTCTTTGAGAATCTTGCTCACATATGTTTCAATCCACAGTTTTGGTACGAACACTGAGGTCACATGTTAAGATGGCCAAAAAAATCCCACAAATTGACATCTCAACTACACAGAGGGAACTGTTAGGCATGAAACACCAGTCTGACATCTGGAAGCAGCAAAGATCAGCATTCGTTCAGTGGCCAAACACACACATACCTGATTTGTCAGCGCCCTCTGGTGGGTCCTGGGTGTCCTGATTGTCATCACATGCCATGAAGAGTCTGGGCTCACTGTCCTCTCTCCTCTTCCTCCTGTCATCTGTTGGGGTTCTCCTATCCCAGCTAGGCCGCTCCTCCGGCCTCTCCTTCCGCTCCCGTGAATCCTCTCCAGCCCTTTGCTTTGCTGTAGTTTCTTCTCCTTCCCTCTCATCACTGTCCAGGCTAAAACCATAACTCTGGCCGGGTCTGGGGACTAAAGGGAGAGCAGACAAGTCGTCATATTTCTTTGTATAGGTGTCATAAAGAGACTCAACAGTCTTTCACCCTCTGTCACAGCTGTAGAAATCATCAGTTTATTTTATGCTCAAGATTGCCATTCCCCATTCCAGCTTGGTGTAGACCTTTTTCTCACTGGCTAGTGTGGGCATGTTCATTAGGTAGTAACATAACAGTCTGTTTGAGACTGTTGGAGAAGATTTGTAAAACTCTCTTACTACCTGTAATAACTGTAGTCTGAAACTGTATGTCACGGATTTGACTGACACAACTGAACAACTGAAAAAAGAGAGGTGTGATACTTGTGGAGCAACAGTGACTTAAAAAAAAAAAAGAAGAAAAAGTAAGATAATCCAGATAAGATAATCCTTTATTAGTCCCACAATGGGGAAAATTTTGGGAAAAGTGTGTTTATTCTTCCATTTTTGCAATGACTATTAAGCCCAAGACCACCAACAGCCATTTCCCCTGTTGAGTTGTATTTGAGTTGGATAATGGACCTTTATTTATCTGCAAGCTAATATAACCTATTTCTGTAGTAGCAATTTTGATCTTATTTCCGCATGATTTTACATGTCTTAATTTAATGCTTAGTGACTTCTAAGTGATCAAGTCATCACAGAACCTGAACCAGAAAATAGCTTAACTTGAAGAAGCACTTGTCCCGTTAAATGCACAAATTACTGATTTTAATAATTTCCAAACACATACAGTACTGTGTAAAAGTTTTAGGCACCTTCAATGTTTTTTCTCTTATCCTTCATCACTATCATCACGGAGGTGTCTGATTGGTCCCATTAGTTCTGCAGCAGGACAGAGTCCAAACACACAGCATCATAAATAACTATCCTCAGAGACAACAACAACAAGGAGTCCTGCAATAGATGATCTGACCCCCACAGAGCCCTGATCTCAACATCACTGAGTCAGTCTGGGATTACATGAAGAGACAGAAGACACTGAGACAGCCTGAATCCACAGAGGAACTGAGGCAACTTCTCCAAGATGCTGGTACAAACTATCTAGGTACAGGTGCACTGAGGAGAACTGGAGCTGTTTTAAAGGCAGTGGGGGGAGAGGGTAGGGGGTGTTACAGAAAATACTGATCTGATTTAGGTTTTTTCTGCTTGCTGCACTTTTCATGAAATTAATTGATGAATAAAAATTAATCATGGGATTATTTTTGACAGTATCTTCACTTTACTTTTAGTGCCTAAAACTTTTGCACAGTACTGCATATATTAGGCATTTTAATTACTTTTTGAAGTCAATTAATCAAGCCAATTTATGTTGATTAGTCGATTAGTCTTAATGTCATTATTAACACGTTCTCTCCAACAAAATCAAAATAATGTTGTCATGTCGAGTCATGTTTTTTGCACTGTAGTGTACAGATGCACTAACTTTACCTCCCAAGCCCCACTCATAAAGAACACACCTCAGCAGTGTATCTATGGTCTGTGCTGAGTCTAAAGCACAGAACCTGAAATGTTCATATATAATGAGTGTAACGATTCAATCAACTCACGTTTCGTTACGATACTTGACACAGGGCTCATGATTTGACTCGCGATACATCTAAGGATACATGAAGAAAAAATAAACTAAGATCTTAGAATTCTTATTTATTTCTTCTTAGCGTAAACTGCAAAAATAAAATCACTTATCTCAAATCTCTTGTTGCTACAAAACCCAGTTTCTTACAGTGTTTTCCTTATTGTAAAGCTAAATTCCTGTTCAAATGTCTTTCTTGCAGTCATTCTCTTATTGTGCAGATTACCGTGCAAAAGAGAGCATACCGTATTGGCAATAATATAATGCAATATTTATCTTGTGGTACAATTATGTTTCCATTTATTACAATGATATCCTTTTGTGTTGAGTGTTGCGTTGGGGATTGTTTAGCCTAATTATGTTGCTAAGCTAGCAAGTGTTGTCGGTCCATGTACAGTGAGTTTTTCAAAGTAAATCAGCCATAAAAGTCTTTGGTTAGTTCAGTTTAACCTGCAGGAGTTTGTGAAGCTGCTATAACATGTTCTGCTGCCACAGAGGAAATAAAGTATTGACAAGTGAAAAGAGTTCACAGCGTCTCCTGACGTCTTTACTGCAGAAATGAAATGTGGTGTAAATCTGTGAAACAGCTGGGAATCACAACTGCTACAGATGATGAGTCTGAAAAATATTAACTGTCAGAGAAAACAATTATTCAAGAGGAATAAGAGTGATAGAGGGATTAACTCGCTAAAATCAGTTAGCTGATGAGTGGTCCCTAGGAAAGCAAGCAGTCTACAGACATCAAACTGAACAGAATGTGAAGCAGCCAAACACTGTTTAATTGTCAGAGGCTGTGGGAAGATGAGAAAATTGCAGTCCAAACCTATTCACTCTAAGTCTTCTTTTACCAGTGTTATTTCGTATGGCACACAGTGTGATTGCTCACAGAAGTGCAAAGGATTACTTCAGGACACAGCACGCACTTCATCAGTCACATCGCAATACAGTTTTCGGTGTCACAATGTGTATTATCACATGGTGCATCATGTCACGGTGTATTGTTACACCCCCAACATATATGTGTGTATATACATATACATATATACAAAAAACCTTGAAAATATGATATCTATGACAAATATATAAGAAATACTAACAACAGAAAAATGAGGGCCTTTCATTTGGTATAAGAGGAGTGGATATTTATGCGCCCAAAAAAATGGGATGTGTCCAAACCACTAATAAAAACCACAATCAATATGAGGCAGTATTGTTCATCTGTAGTGTTGGTTTGGTAAATTTACAACTATTTACATCATCTGTCATAGCACAACTAAGTCCATTCTCCAGTCCTCCGCCCATCTGCTGGTCAAGCCATTCTGTGAAGCAGAGCGGATCTGCGATTATACACAGTGGCTGGCACTTTAAGATTGTTTTGTTTCTCTTGTTCTTTTCTTCGACACACACAGCCAAATCACACTGGCATGTGTGATTTCTAGTGTGCCCTTTTAATTACAAGCACTTCCACATTTGCACTGTGAGCCCACCTTACTATATGGACTATGCCATATAAATATCCGTGCATTAGCCAATGACTGGACAGCACAAACAGGGCTACCACGACCAACAGCTGACCTATACCTAGGAAACACTGCCGTTAAGTCCACACACACAATGAGAACAAGGAAAATCGGAGTGCTAAGACTGTACGTTATTCTTCCTTTCAACTAAAAATACACAACATTAGTATTAGAGGACTGGTAAAATATTAGAAACATATTTACTTAAATGATGAGGAGGGCCTTCAACAACAATGACCCTCAACAACTCCGACCAAGACAACTAGGTTATTAAACTCAACTCTCACTGTGTGTAACCTTTCTCTCTTGCTCTCTCTGCTCTCACTACAGATGCATTGTTGATGAATGACACACAAGTCTGGATTACACACACATCCAAAGTAGTGAACAAACCAACCTATCTGGCATGTCATGTATTGTTGAAATGCTTAAAATGTACTCTGTCGGATGACATCTTTGTCAATCAAGTCCAGAAAGGTTTCAGCAAATCCTCTGTGTATATTCTGATTTGCTATTTTAGGCATCTGCTTGCTTGGGACACTGCATAGCAGAAAATGAAGTTTATTGCTCAAAAATGATTACTCTATTTAAAAAAATAAAAAAATAAATAAAAAAACACCCACACACATAACCTTTTGTGGACACCTCCAGCTTCAAAACTGCACATTTCACAGTGTTTTTGGTTAGCAGATACAGTTTGTAGATACAAGAAAATCTTGTCATGTTATCCCCTTATGTAGTGAATAACAATATTAAAACCTTTTATTTGCATATATTCAGGGTGAATTTTTTTTTTTCATTATTGCTATGACAATAAATGATTCCTGGTGGTGGTGGTGGTGGTGAAAAAAGTAAATTCCTTTAAATGTCTTTTGATGTACAAATGGTGAACAATTAAAATGCATCAGCACCATATATAAATTTCTAATCTGACAGCTTGCAAGTGAGTAACAGTTTTAAGAACCCCATGTGTACGATGAACTCCTTTGTTTCTGTTACTGAGCAACATGTAAGCTAGACCCTGGTGTCCAAATGCTAGAGTGGGGACTGCAGGAAAGAGGCTAAAGGTGAAATTATACCTTGACTTTGCTTTCTTTTTTTCACCTGGTGTAAAAATGCGCTTTCACTGAGTGTGATTTTTCAGTGTTCTGTGTAATGCATACCATCTGATTGCTTAGTCCTCTCTGTCTTCTCAGGCTCTGGTTTCTGAACTGGAGAATCTTTGGAAGTCCTGGGGATCTTCTCAATCTTTCCTATTAGCTAATGTTAGCACAAAAAAGAAAGAGCAACATTGTTAACACCTTGTCATTTTCCAAGAAAACTGAGCAAACATTAACACTGACTAATGAAAATGAGATGAAAATGAACATGTTGTCAGTGTTTGTCACCATGAAATATGATGAAATGGAAATTAAGTTTTCATTCTTAAATTTTTATCAGTTCCCTGTCTTAGATTTCATAACCAAGGGATACGCACTTTTTTTCCGCATTGCCAGAATACCTATTATTACGTTTAACAAAGCTTGATAAAAGTCAAGGAAGTGAGGCCTGATAGTATATCTAATTAACAGTTAACTCTGAACAACTGAAAACACAAATCCTGTGGAGGAGCTACACTATTTATCTGGCTGGTTTGGTAAAGAGATGTAGAAGCTTATGTTTTTGTTGAGAAACCTTTTCCATGTGGACACACAGAGGTCAGCAGTAAAACCATCGATCAAGGTTTATCAGAGAAGCTCAGTGCCGTTTATGCACGTAACACAAGTAATTGTGTTGTTACATATATTGGACCAGAACATGATGGTGGGTCTACTGTAGTATGGTTGTAATGTTTTATACATTTTTTAAACCATAAGTTTAAAGTGTATGTATCCCTAATACTGTACCTTTGTGGGTTTGCTGCTACACTTCTCTGGTGGGGGCTGATGAACTGGCTGCCGGCGGGGGGCACGATCCTTGGCCTCACAGTTCAATAGGAACTTCTCAAACAGGTTAGTGGAGCCTGCGGCATCCTTCTGTCCCAACACCTCTTCTTTAACCACCTCGTCCTCCTTAACCTTGTTACTACTAGGTGCTGTAACAGAAGATGACGAGCACGATGATGATGTGGAGGAAGATGGGACTTTGGAGGGGGCTGACAAGCTCTCCTGCCCTTTGCTTTTTGCCTTTTTATGTAGGGTGGAGCTATCACTTGAGTCTGAATGTGGAGCATTCTCCTCCTTGCTTTTAGAGGTGAGGCTCTTTAGTTTTTGGAGGCTGCTTTCTTTCTGGGAAGTGTCTGGCTTTTTGCTCTTTTTGTCATGGATGAGGTCCTTAATGCCCTGCAGCTTTACCTCCCACTTTCCCTTCTTTTGTTTGGTCTTATCATCCAAACGTGCCTTTTCTGATGACTTTGTTACAGTTTCCGTCGATGTAGTGTCGTCCATCTGGGACTCTGATGGGCCCTCACTCAGTTCATCTTCCACAGGTGCAACAGCCTCATCTTCAGAGGTTTCAATCTTCCGTTCCTTCTTCCCCTTCTTTTTCTTCCCCTCCTCTCCCCTTTCTTTCTTATGCTTTCCTCCCTCTTTTCCCTTTTCCTTTTTGTGTTTTTTGGAGGGAACAGGCTCATCATCATCCTCTTCAGAGTCAACCACTCGCTTTTTTGATTCAGTCTTTTTCTCCCTGGGTGGAGAGGGTGTGGTGGGGGCTCTCTCTTCCTCTTCATCGTCTGTCTCTGGTGCAGGTAGAGGTCTGACCTCCTCCTTCCGTTTGTCTTTCTTCTTCTTCTTTTTGTCCTTTGGAACTGGTACCTCTTCTTCTTCCCGGATCTTTTTCTTTTTCTTCTTCTTGACTGGTGCCTCAGCTGGACGGTCTTTGTCGCTGTCACTCTCTGAGTCTGCATCAAACACGTCACTTTTTGTAGGCAGCAGTTTCTAGTAGAACAAACAATGTCACATTTTAAGACCACATATATAGTTTATGTGTATATATGTTTTGCTTTCTGACTTAAGTCTGATAGTCAATTCTCTGTGCAAACAAACAGGTGCATCTGTTGTATGATGAAACACTGACCACTACGGATCAGATCACATACACTTCAGCAGTGTTTCAACAGAAACACTGAATTATTAATTTTATTGCTATCCAAAGAGACACTGGCTGTGTTCATACTGTAATTAGTTTAGAAATTAGTCAATATGATCTTCATATGCAACAGCAAAATAAACTATAACTTCATTTATCTAATTTTACTCAGAAAATATTTGGTCCACTGCAAATACCTGCAAAATGAATTATTATCTTCAACTTTTACCTTGTACTTTCTGCACTGTGGAGTTGAACAATCTATATCTATGTAACTCAAATTTTTTGACAGCCAAAATACAAGAACCAAAGCACCAAGCAAATTACTGTTTTGGTTAATACAGTATCAGTATTATTCTGTCACAATGACTGTCAGTAAGACTTACCACGCTCTTCTTGGCTTCTGCTTCTTTCTTGGCCTTAGCATCAGCCAAGGACTTCTTAAAAGCTAAAAGGACTTCGCGACAGTCCTCTAAATGGGCCTCTGGCTCCCAAGTGTCATCGTCAGAGCAGTAATTCTTCCAGCGGACTCTGTAAAGCACTTCACCCTGAAAACAGAGAGAGATAGTTACAGTATGAAGTTCAGCTTCACCATGACACCAGCCTGACAAGGTGGCTAGATTTCCAGAAGGTGGCTGCAGACATGCAAACATGAATTAAATTAATAATTGTAATATCTTTGAATGGTTGACATTTCCTTTGATTCACTAATTGTATGCATAAACACTGCCGCAAAAATGTGAACATCCACACTCAGAAAAGATGCAAGGCAACAAAAATACTTGCACCTAGACCATATTAAAGCAGTTATACAAAATAAGCCAAAAATGGGACAACCTAAGAAATGATTGAGAGGTAAAGGGTTTCTGATACACATGTATGTAATGAAGTTTAGCAATAAAGTTTGATTTGTAATTTTTTTGTGTGCAGGACTATACCATACCAAACACGAGCACTAAATTGTGCACTTGCAGCATCAACATCTATTAAAGTATCTCCAATATATCTAAATCAGCTTGATTTACAAGATAGACTGAGTCATTTTGTCTGTTGAGAGCCTAAAATGTATTTATGAGAATAAGCACATGCATCAAGAGAACAGAGCAATGTTAAAAAGTGTGAAAACAACACAGCTTTTATTGTGAAATGGCCAGAGGAGAGGTTTCTCTGAATCTATACTATAAATTTTTATGTTCCTTAGTCAGGGTATTAGTTTCACACAAGGGAAGTGTTCAGTTGAGGAGCTGCGAATGATTCCTACAGTCTTTGTCAAATGACCCACAGTCAAGGTGATGGTGAACACTGGGACACAACAGCATACACACTGAGTGGTAAAGTGTTATCTTCTCAGAGTTAAAAGTGTTTTTGCCGAGATAAAAACAGGAATAACTACACAATGACACAACTACAACTACATCTACAGGACATATTTTCTACGATACAGCACATTAGTGCAGTTATCACAATGATTATACTCAGCTTAGGTGCCTTATGTAAAAGATAGATCTAGATTTCTGGTTTTGTGAACCCTCTGCATTCCTGGCATCCTTGCTGGCATGTAAACTGTGATTACATTGCCTTTTAACTCTGATCTACCACATTAGGTCTGTCCCCACATGTGTTACTATAGTGCACCATCATACAAATACTCTGTCTCAATAGCTGCATCTTCCTGGAGAACTGCCAGCAGGCCAAGCTTACTTCCTTGCTGTATGTGTTTTCAGTCTCCTCAATGTTCCTGAGGTTTTCTACACAGGTGATTCAAACCCAGAGAGCTTCTTTATAGCATAAGGCCAGCAGTAAGCAAAGTGTGTTAATAACTCACTAGGGCCAGTAACTGACCCTCAAGTCTCTCTTCAAAGCAGCTGCTTTTTAAACCACTGTTGGTATGACTTGTCTAAACTCTGTGTTCATGAAGCATGGTGAACAACAACAGCATGCTTAATCTTTTAAGTTCTTGTTTCACTTTGTGTCACTAACTGGCTAAGAAGACCAATTTGTCAGTAATTCATTTCTCCTGAGCCATATTCATTTAACAATACTAGCATCATTTAGTGTATCTAAATTCATATATTATGTAAGACATTTAGAGTTTATTTGTCAAGTGATGCTCCTTTAATTATGCAGTGACAATTGCACTGGAGCTGAAGAGCAGTTTTTTTTGCCACTGAGAATATGTCCGTCATAAAAACATGGGATGTGTGGAAACAAGCTAATATCTCTCTACTTTCGACAGTAAGCTTAACACAGTTTTGTTTAGTTGCAAACAACACTGCTCAACTTAAAGCAGTGAGCTTTCCTTTCTGCTTATCCCTGTGTTTTTGTCATTCAAATACACATACTTAAATCCCTAATCCCATAGATATCCAGCTAAACACAATCATTGCCAAATGTTTCTCTGGCATAACTTAGTTTTTCCCAATCCTCTCATCTCATAAATTAACTTCAAAATCTCATTATTTAACCTGATGTAAACAAACACAATGAATGAAAAGAATCCTTCAAACTTTGTAAAAAGTCCTGGTACTCCAGAAACACAAACACCATCCATCAACCCCCCACCTGCGCTCATACACACAAAAGCACTCACCCTCCACAGTAACTAACGAGGGCTAGTTAATATTCGAGTGTGAAAATGTGGCACCATCTTGTGACAAAGTATGACTTTGTAAACAAAATTTGGGAGGATATAATAGGAGAGATCACTACTAGTCTGAAAAAGAAAGTGGTAATTAACTGTGTCCCGCAATCAGCAGCAGAGTTGAAACATAACAGGTTGTGCACGATACAGTGATAACGTTTTGGGAGTCCTACAGAAAAAGAACTAATAATGACATTACAAACTATAAAATATTAGTTTAGTGTATGTTGTAACATACTCATGGCTTAGGTACGTTATTAAAAAGCTTTATTAAAAAGTATCTTAAATGAAACATTTCTCTGTAAATGCACAGAAAAGTAAAACAGATTGGTAAAACGGGTTGATAGTTTCAAATACCGCGGCCACGATGCTACGATAACGTTAGCAGGCGTTAGTAGTAAAATCACATTGTATACCGCTGTAACATCTCACCATCCGACCTGATTTAAGGCACAATAGGACAAGCATCATTCCCGTGATTTGTCTAATCAACGTGGCTATGTCGCAGAGTAAAAACAAATGCGATGAAAAATAGTTGCAAGCTTGCAAAGCGTCCGTCCTTGGCCTCAGCAGGGGAGAGGCGAGCGGACATCATGGGAGAAGTTGTGCAGAAAAACGACGCTATACACGGACGAGCTGTGAGCCACAACAAAAGGGTTACCGCAAAGGACTGAGTGACACGGGAGCAACTATATGCATCAACATGCACTTAAATCAGACTCTAGACTGGCGTTTAATGTTGGGAAAGTGTCTGGACAACATTGTAGGTGGGCTCTGCGTCGTGAGAGTGGAGTGAAAGCAATGCCAGCCATGTTTGCCAAACTAGCCAGGCGGCTACGTAGCAGTTAGCATTTAGCTCGCTTTACCTCTTCAACCCTCATGTCAATGATCCGCTCCACTTCGTATACATCTTCTTCCTCGTCTTGTTCGCTATCCGCAGGCTCTACCTTGTCGGTCTCGGCCGCCATGGCTGCGGGTTGGCGCTGGTTTTACAAAAATGTATCTATTTTTGCGGTGTGTTCACAGAGGCAGGACGCTAACTAACGCAACCGGCCGATAGACCGTAGCAGCACCGCAGCTCGGAGGATTGTACCGAGCGTAGACCAGCTACCGCCCGCTCTCCCCGCGTTGCGTTCACATACTGCCTCTAACCTCGTAATCTAGTACATCTAACTCACGTCTATGACGTTCAGCAGATTCAAATATTTTTGTTGGAGTCGGCAAATGTATAAGCGAATGTGTGCTTTGCGATATGCAACATTAATGAAACGGAAAGAACGCAGAAATACGCGATGTTGAGCATTTATAGAGTTAACATCGTCAGATTATTTTAACCACCTGTGGTATGCCTCTAGAAAAGCTTATTATTAATAAATATGACAACATACATTTAAAATATAACGATTTTTGACGTGTGGATTCTACCACTACCCTACTGTGTCGTTATTTTGGCCGTAGAGGGCCAAAATCCCTATGTTGATTAAAGGCAACATGAAGCTACCCTCTGGATTTTACGTAGCAAACATTTGGGAGCAATGAAAATATGGAAAATATACGGCCACAGCAAGATGTTAAAGGATAAACCTGACGCAAAACATTAGTACATATTTATAATTTAAAAAGCATACTGCATGTTTTTATGTCCTGCACATTGTTGTGTTTAAAAACGTAATAATTACTAAAAACGAGTTATTTCTCCAATATATCTTAAAAACAACCAATTCTGGTTGTACTTTTTTTCTTTTCTTTTTTTCTTACAGGTTTACTTAATCCTCAAATTCAAACAAACCTCAGTAAACTGCAGTTCATCTTGACCTAATTTCCTAACATTTTTAATTCATAAATCATTTAAATTTACTATGTAAATGACCTTGTAGCCTACAGCAAGCAGTCATGTTAACCTCCATAACTTCCATGACAATTTATTAAGCATCATCGTACTGAACACATGCAACAAGAATACAATATATCTATGTAATAAAAAACGCATTTGAAAATATCTCTTAATGAAAATAAACCCCTTCAGGTGACACAAACAGAGGCAAATATTTGCTTCACTCCAAAAATGAAGAAGCTACCTGAAATTAAAATGGCCTTGATGGAGGAAAACCCTCTTTTCAGTGCGGCCCTGTGATTCAACATATTAAAATAATAGCGGAAGACATACATACATAGTTCTAAAAATATTACTTAATTATTGGCTACACCTAGTGTAGCATGGGACATAAATGCAGGAAAAAGTGCTGTAAAACATCATTCTGAAATAAAAGATGAGGAGTGTGTGTGTGTATATATATATATGTGTGTGTATATATATATATACATATATATATATATGATTTTTGTGTGTATGTTTCAAGTTGCAGAATTTGCTTCCTAGCTGTATGTAACAGTATCTGCTGTTGTAGCTGTGGTCTTAGGAAACTTCATTTTGTTCACATTTACTGTTTAGTGTAACTCCACAACAGTGCTAAATGTAAAGCAGTTAAAGAAAAGGAAAAGTTAAAATAAAATGTTAAGGCAGCAGTTAAGATAGAGATGAAAACACTGCTCGAGATTAAGCTCAGAGGTCAGGCAGGAAAATAAGGTCTCTGGTATCATAGATTTTGTTATTACCCCAGTCTTATTAGGTCATTTCAGTATTTTTTCCAGATATGGGTATCAACATCTGCATGGTGTTGTAGCTGTTGGTCTCAGACACCAAAAATTATTTTAAGATCAGCCAGGGAGAGTTTGGTGAGAGTGCTTCCTGTCCCTGACAGCACATTCTGGGCCAGCTCCTTCTTCTTCACCTGCAGTGTGGAAATCTTCTCCTCTACTGTGTCTTCACACACAAACCTATAGACAAACAAACAAAAGTGTTTATTTATTAACCCACAAACACCAAATTCACCAAACACTAGTGACAAACAAGGCACCCAACTGCTGTCAGTAAAATTATGTTACAGTGAAAATGCATACAGATTAAGTTTTGTAAAGATTTCATTAGTAGCTGTCTGTGAACCATTTCACTCAGAGCAAACCTAAGGAACATGTTGTCCCCCAAATATGTGGATTTATCATTCCACTGCTGCATGACATGAAAATTTGAATTTAATTTGTTTTATGTAACTGATGCTGTATTTTGGCACATTTTAGTTGACACTCAATACTGTCTTTTTGCAACAGTGCCATATTATATATTAATAAATAACAGTATCCACACCCACACTGAATGTCCTGAATTCCCACCTGTGGATGGTGACATCTTTCCTTTGTCCAACTCTGTAGATTCGGTCACAGGCTTGATCTTCCAAGGCTGGATTCCTGTCAAAGTATTCAGGGTTCAGAGGTTAAAAAATCATTTGTTATACTGAACAAATAAAAGATCTCCTCACTTCATTACTAGCGTTAGGCTTTCTGTTGAGATGTTTGTGAGCCGTTTGTGACCTAGTCACTGCAAATCAGCAACAAACAGTAGTATTCTTTTTGATATACTGATGTGTGTGCGGGGGGTTAAAAACTGCACTGCACTACGTCGTAAAAAGGTTACAATATCTTAAAATATTCATTATTGAAACAAGAAGAAACAATAATTCAGACAAAAGGCATATTGTATATACAGAAGCTACATCAACCAAGGGGAAAGCAAATGTGTCAGCATCTCTCACCAATGCATATCAATGAGGAAGAGGTGATTCCCACCGATGAGGTTGAGTCCAACCCCTCCAGCACAAAGAGAAACCAACATCACCTTTGAAAGAGAGTCAGAAATATACATAAATGTATATTTACTCACAGTAATTTTGACTTTACATTGGTCAAGGTGTAGTACAAAGTAAAAATGTTGAGTGTGAGCAATAAGACAAATTAACCCTTGGGGGTCCCTTCATTTTGTGCTCCACCTGTGTCCCTTGGACACACAAAAAATGCTCTTTTAAAGATTGCCATAGAAATATTATGTAACAACATATTTTTTCAATTTTTTTAAATGAATGCCATTATGAACTTCAGTCCTCACCATACATAACAAATATTTATTTTTATATATTTATTATTTTCAGAATTTTTAATCCCTTAAACGCAGTTTTAGCGATTAAAGTCTGTTTTTTTTGTTTGTTTGTTTGCTTTTTTGAAAAAACACAAAAAGTTGGGGGGGGTATTATCCGAGCATGGGAGTGTCACAAATTGGCAGTAACATTGAATTCTGATCAATTTTTATTTTTTGTGCAAAGTCGTTTATAAATAAATTGCTCCACCTGGGTCCCTTGGACACATAAAAATGCTCTTTTATAGATTGCCATAGAAATACTATGCATCAATATATTTTTTTAAATTGTTTTTATGAATGTCATTATTAAGTCCAGTCCTCACCCTACATAACAAATATTCATAAATTTTCTGAATTTTTTAACCCCTTAAATGCCAGTTTCTGTGATTATACCTACATTTTTATAGGGAAAAAGCACACAAAATCAGAAATATTTTCAATATACTGAAAGCAAAGTTGATTTTTAATGGACTAATACTAATACTTGCTTTGTTCTTTACTTTTTTTACTTTTACTTGACCTGCATATGAGAAAATAAAAAATAATGTATAAAAATGTATTAAAAAAGATGATATTGCCTGTCAGTGGTAGATTTACAGTACATAAAAAATATCTTTACCTAGTAGAAAACAATAAAACATTAAATTTTGAAGGGATGTCAACACCAGGGCAGGAAAAAAAAAATAAAAATAGAGATCAAAATGCAATGGTAGTGTATTAAAAAAAAAGCATTTTGAATGGGAGTCAATGGCACAAAAAAATGCAGAAGGGACACAGATCGCTCTATTTAGTTTAAAATTTAAAATAAGATTTAACTTCCCTGAGGGAGTCAATAAAGTCAAGTCCAGTCTAAGTCTAAGTCTAAAAGCCATATGAAAGACTTGAAGAAAAAAAAAAAAATCATGAAAAATTCAAATTCACCCCAAAATACGCAACGTTTTATGCCATTTGCATCAACACAGCCAAAGTTATTAAAGTTATTTTTAAAAAAAAGGAGGGTTAATCAAGTGACTTAATCCTACTTACAGCCATATGTAATAGCAACTTTTAAGAGCAACTCTCAACTCTGGGCACTGGCTGAAAATAGATTATAAGCAGACAGCACTATTCACTTCCCTGGAAAATATTTAAAATTTATATCTTTTTTGACAAACCAATGTGCTTAAAGACCATATTATTTTGAGTCAAATTCACATACAGTATGCATTTGCCTTAATCACGAAAAAAAAAAGAAGAAGAAAAATCAACATTTGGTGTGTTTTTCAACTGATTCTTCAGTGTTTAGGAACATTTCTGTTGTAAACAAACCTATAACAGCACATCAGTCAGTTTGTGGTAGTACCTTCCAATCATGTGTTTTATTTTGGTTCTTGTGTTGTGGGGCGAGATTTACCTGTGGTCCCTTAGGGTTAGTGTTGAACTCTTCCACCAGGTCCATACGGCGTTTGGGGTTGACAGTCCCATCGATAACGCCATATCTCAAGCCCATCTGCCGCAGATGAACGGCCACGATGTGCAGCATACTGGTCCACTGGGACACGATCACACTACACATTAACAGAGAGGAGAAAACACGTGGGTTACACATAAATAGCAGGATTAAATGATTCTCTTGAGTCACTTGCTATGACTACTTACAGGATATCTGAAAAGACGTTAACGGTTTACAGATCAATGAATATACAGTGCTTTAAAAAGTAATTTATATATACAATTATCACAAATGTTAATATGTATGAAGGAACTGTTTTGTCTGCTGAATGAATGTGCTGAATTGTTGCTGAAAAAAAATCCAGTTTAAATCAAAATTAAGAAGACTTAGGAGACGAATGAGAGACTTGTTTTACCTTTTCTGATCATCACTCTTCTGTCTGATTGCCTTCAGCTCAGACACAATAGCAACAATCTGGAAAATTAAGGCTGAAGAATTAGTTCATCTATAGTTACAATTTGATAAAACAACACCAGTCATACACGAAAACAAGTTCACGTGTAGCCATTGTCACAAGTTCTGCACTGCTCAGACTACTAAATTCAAGATCCAGGTACAGCTTGTTTGCAACACAGCAAATAGAACACAGGACATATGTTTAAATAAGCACTGCAAGGACGTGTGCTTCAATATTCTGATTCAGATTATCCAATATATGCCTTTTCATAGATTTGTCTGTATAAACTGTTGTGACCACACACTGTATTGGTCTTCTTTTATGCCACAATCTCTGACGCACGTTCATCAGTGATAGCTGAACCTGTGTCTTTAAGACTCACATGTGCTCATGTGCTCACCAACCCTCCCTACCTATTGTCTCTCCTCATACTAATGTTTTTTAGTCCTTTCAAAACTGTGTAGTGGGCAGAGAGAGGCTCTGAGAGGCATCCAATGCCTTCAAATAACCTGCGACCTTTATATACTATGTACAGGCATCTTGATCTTGGTGGGCTCTAGTAAGGACATATTCTGGACAAAGAGGGGTAATCTTATTACAGCCTCCAGAAGGAAGATCACACTCAGTGTGATGATGATAGTGTAAGGGTGCTGGCTACAGCGGGTTGCCCACCTTGGTGCTGTCACTGGTGTCCTCAAACAGCTGTGAGGGGAAGCGGGTACCATTAAGGGCCACAGTGTCTTTAGGGTCAGGGCCTGATGATGTGGGACTAGAGGAAAGTGACAGAGCGTTGAGCTGCTCTTCCAGAGACAAGACGATTCCATCACCCTGCAGCTCCGTGGAGTCTAGAGTCTGAGCAGAGAGCAGAAGACAGAAAGAGAGGAAATCAATGCTCGTGTAAACTATACAGTTAGTCTTTGTGTATGTGTATGTTTGTACATGTCTTTTTGATTGAGGACAAAATTGACAAGCCTTCTCAGAGCAGCATGGTGTTTGTATTACAGATGCGCACGAATAATCGATTAGTCGATTAATCGACACGGTAAACATAGTCAACATCTATTTTTAAAAACTGACTAATTTTTTATCGTGTGGAGGTGGGAGGAAAGACGCGGAACTAATGTTTCTAGTTCCGTTTCTAGTTCCGTTTCTGCCGAGTGCTTCTTCTCTGCTGCATCTTGCTCTGTAGGGTGCATTATGGCGGCAGAGGGCGGGGTGTATTGTTTTAGTAGTTTCACGTTCAAAATCAGTTTAATAAGTTGCAATGCAATTCATTTTTTTGGTCACTGTCACCTGCCGTTACATCAAGGGTGACTGGAACATTTCAGGTTGGAGGGCACATTAACGTTGACGTCACGACTAATCGACTTAAATTGGTTCAATTAATCGACTTAAAAAAGTAATTAAAATGCCCATTCCTAGTTTGTATGTTTACCTTCTTAAGGAGGGACAGGTGACAGCAGCACTGTCGGAGGCGCAGCAACAGGGACAGGATGTGGACAGTACTGGTCGCCTGTTGGGGCTGCTGGGAGCCTGACATAGCAGGGTTAGACTGCGACATACCAAACTCTTGAGCCACTGGAGAGGGAAGACACACATATACTTTTGATACATCGCCATTAGCAACACTAATTACTAACCAAGTTTGACTTAAAAGGCAATATAATCAGGCTTAAAAACTCTTGTATACCAGGAAACATAATTTCATGTGCATATTTGTGACATCAATATATAACTTAGGCATACAATATATCCTATATCACACACACTGCAAATTGTCAACAGGAGTCAAAGAAACAGTAAAGTGAGGGAGGTTATTAGTGTGAGCTCAAATTATTCTTTGTGTGATAATTTCTCAACAAAGTACAGTTTATGTGTTAATCTCTTTAATAATTTCTTTCTGTGCTGAAACTGTCCAATCAGATACCCAGGACTGAGGCACAAATATAAATCACACCTCTGCCTGTTGAGGACTATAAAACAACCAGCTGATATCTCACCTTTGTCAAAGGGATTGGAACTGGATGTGTTCCCCTTGTTCCCATCATTTCCTTCATGTCTCTTCAGGTAGTTCTGCAGAGTGGATCTGGAGGAAAAGGGAAAATCAACATTCTAGTGCCACCATACATATATTATATACATATATTTTTTGATTGATCCACTGCATCCAGGGAGACTTAATGTCATTCCACCTCTTTTTGTGCAGTTACACACATTTAGATCTTGGAGATATTGTTAGCATTCTTGCTTTACATCGGAGAGTAGTCTAAAGCATTACAGATTTAGCCTGCGGGCCTGGAGAAGCCAAGGTCACTTCTCTAACCTTGAAGTCACAATGATTAGTCCTTAAATCATTCCTAGCAAAACTTTTCACAAGGCAAGGACAAATAAGATGTTTTCTCATACATTTTGTGTTAAATTAAAAAATGAGCCAAGCTGTTGTGATACCTGGATTGGGCAAAGACCACATCATACACAGCCCGCTCATCTGCAGACAGTCTGAGTTGATGCACCTCGCAGGTCCGATCAGGAAGAGACACCTGAAACATTTAACATTTCACTTCAGCCTGGATCAAGAGTGAACTGAGTATCTGCAGGCCATGGCAAATATTCTGACATCAAGACAAAATCAAAGACAGACATTATGGCCTTTGGTATGAACATTCTCATTAACAGTCCAATGTGTGTGTGCATGTGTCTCTACCAGTGGTTTTCCCGTGGAGTCCATTTGGTCTTTTGTTCGTCGGAGAAGCAGAGTCCTCGTCAGGATGTTCAGCCTCTCTCTGCCTCTCTTAGAGCCGTTGTCTACCTGAGCTTTCCAGAGTTTGTACTCATCAAACGGAGAACAACGCAGAAACCTGAGAGACAGAATGAGTACAGTCTCATTACAATGAAGATGCAACGCAAATGCAATTGTTGTTTCAAAAACCATTTCATTGCATTATAAGTGGAAACCATTATTTCACTCATCAATGTTTCTGGGTAATGCAAGAAAAAAATGCACTCAGAATAATCTAAAGGGCGTTCATTGTGCTGGTTAATAAATACATATTTCTAAAGTTGAGGCTTTTCTTTCTCCAACTGGTAGTTTTGTTCTTCAGTGGAATTAGGAAAGTTGAATTGAGAAACTGAACCGAGAAAAAAAAAAAAAACAAAGAAAAAAACAAGGTTGTGGTTCAAGGTGAATTTAAGCCTTGCAAAGGTCCACCTTGCAAATGAATTAATTACATTAACATTTCTTATTTGCTTCATTTTGTGACACTTTAACCTGCTTGCATGGTTCCTTTTATTCAATTATATTTCATGAATACATTTTTGCTATTTTATTATGATGTATAGTGCATTTTATGTGAGCAAAATTTTCATGGTCATAAAAACTTCTGTCAAATCTTTCTTCAACATACTTAAAAGGTAAATAAAAATTATGGTTTGTGGAACAAAATACTAAACACACAAGTCTCACATGAAATAAAGTGCCTCCACCAGTGCAGCAGGCAGACAAAACAGAGGAAGACTTTATTTAAAGCTTGTATTCACTGTGGTTTTGTCTTACTTGAGCAGTGAGTACATGTCCAGCAGATTGTTCTGGATGGGCGTACCAGTGACCGCCCAGCGAGCGCGAGCCCTCAGGTGACAGACCGCCATGGAGGTCTGCACTTTTGGGTTTTTGATGTTGTGGCCTTCATCAAGAACAATGCGGGCCCAGGCCACCCTCAAGAGAGGAGCTGAGTGCAAAGGCTGAGAGGAAAAATGACAAAAGATAAAGTGTACCGATGGAGATGAAGATTTTTGTCCCCATCAATCATTTACACCCAGAAACAAGGCCCAGGTTCAAAATACTGGAGTTATCCCAGCATTGATGCTGATAACTGCTGTAGTGAGAACTGTTGCTGTATCTCAAATATATATATTACTCACCACATCAATAGAATCCTTGGTGGGTTTGTCAGCCTCCTCCTTCTGGACTGGAATCTCCTTTGAGACCAAACTGTATGTGGTGACCACCACATCATAATCTGCCAGCCTGAGTGACCGACAGAGAGCATTTAACTCAGTTTTACTGTGTGTACTGCAAATATGCTCTGAACTGGAAGGATGGCAAAAAATCTGGGATGCATTTAATACAATTTATTAATAGAGTTTTGATTTTCAAACATGGTTTTGCCATAACAAGCAAAGATATTCTGAGGGCAATTGTTTTGCCAGATCATGATCAAATGATCATGATCAGTAGATACATAACTCTCCTTTGTAAATCTGCAACCATTCTAAAAGCACCATCATTTAATCTATGTTGATGTCTTAAGAGTTCTGAGTTGAGGGGACTTCAATCTGAGATCATAAAACTGACCAATTAGAGCTGGGTAACAGCTTGATATCAATGTCCAACTTTCAGTTGAATCATAGCGTGATCATGTGAAAATAGATGATGAAAATGATGTGGTTTTTGGTCTCCTTGCAGTTATATATTAATTTGTAATTCACAAAGAAAACAGAGTGTGACTCCACCAAAAGAGAAAACAACAGCAGTGTGTGTGTGTACAGTTTCCTCACACTTTGGCACTTTTCTCTCGGTTGGGGCCGTGGTACAGGTACACAGTCAGCTTGCCTGTCTTGACATGCCTCTCAATCTCCTTCTTCCAATGGTGAATCAGGGAGGCAGGACAGATGATCAGAGTGCCTTTAGAAACCACAAGGCTGGAGTCTGGATGATGAACAAAAACCAAAGAAAAAAAAAGGTATTTTTAAGGTATATTATTGCATGGGCAGTACTGAGGTTACTTTGCTGCATTCAATCATACCAACTATAAGAAAGTTTAAAAGGTTCTAGTCACCAGTTTTGGAGATCCATTTCTCCTCTTTCTTCTCATCCTTCTTCTCATCTTCCTCTTCTGCCTTGGTCTTCTTGGTCAGTATGAGAGAAATCATGGTCAGGGTTTTCCCCAGACCCATGTCATCCGCTGAATCCAAAAAAGTAAGAGCAAGAGGAACAAAAGGAAGAAAGATAAAGAAATAACAATTATTAATTTTAAATAAAGTTTCACATCAGCAACGTCTCTTTTCAGAAACAGTTTTCTGGTTCCTCTGGTTGACAAAAGGAACAAATAACACCAATTTGAAATATTATTCCATCTCTATCCTGCAACTTCTCATCATGATCTCTTATCAGTCCTCATTGTAACCTCCTCAATAAAAATCACATTAAATGTTGAACATACCCAGAATTCCTCCACAGGGATTCTGGGCTTCTCTCCAGAGCAGCCAGGCCAGAGCTCTCCTCTGATGGGGCAGGAGCGACACCTGACCAACCAATCACAAGACGGTATAGCAAATACACTATGGGCAAAAGTATGTTGACACCCAAAGATTATAAGTGTATATGACAGTTGAACATGTTATTCCAAAGCATTATAGCAACAGACACAGTAGACACAAGTATGCGGACAGAACTGATGCATCATTCTGTGACATTTGTTCAAAATATAATTAGTGGAGTCAGATATCCTACGCAAAGAACTGATGAAAAACCACGCTAGAGACTGAAGCAAAATGATACCTTGATGCCCTTGGGGTCTGGGGCTTCGGCCTCAGCATCAGGGCAGGACTCCAGGGATTTGTGGAGATGGTCTATAGCCTCGCAGGTGGCGTTTTTCACTGCCAGCAGACGGTCCTCAGTCATCCTGCCACCGTAAAAGGCCTGAACCTGTGGGTTTGCTGGAAACATGACTGAGGATTAGGGTTTTTGTACAAATTATGAATAAAAGGGGGGAAAGAGAAAATAAACGTAGAGAAAAAAAATGAAAATTCCTTTTAAAAATCTTTAAGAATTATAGAAATGTCTTATCATGGAACAGTATCATGGAACTAACAGTGTTCAGCCTACCTCCATACATCTGGGTGTACCCCTGGCTCAGCTGGAGCCCCAGGGAGCTGCAGGAGGCCTGGTACTGAGCAGGGCCTGGGGCCAGAGGGGCAGGGAGCAGGATGGTGCCAACCTGTCTGCTGAATGGGTTGACCTGACTGTTACCTAGACCAGCATCACTGCTGTTATTTCCCTCTTGGGACTCTGGGAGAACGATTTGCACATTACAGTTCCCATGGTCAGACACACACTTTAATGTAACCATAACAATGTAATGTAACTGTGAAGTGAATTCATGTTGTTTCCACAGATTTCTTTTTGTTCTTAGAATTATTTTTACTCATCTTTTTTTTATCTCTGTGCTAATATATATATATATATATCTGTTTTAAGAAGGCCATGAATTACATGACAAATGACACACAATCCAGTTCCTTCTGCAGTACATTTAAAAACTGGGTTTGATGTGAAAGCTCTAACTAATGACTTTTACAATGACCTGATTAATTGGGAGCTGAAGTGAATGGCTGAGTGGAATGATTTGTGATTAAAACATGCTTTAAGTGTGGACTGGAGGGAAATCTTAAAAAAAAAAAACTATTACGTATGTTTATAGTATTGCAACTGTACAGTCGGTAAGTTACCTGGTTGAGAAGCAACAGTGAGGCTCAGAGACTCCAGCGCTTCCTCCAGCTCCTTGACCTGAGTCTTCAACCTCTCACCTTTATCTGGCAGAGCTGCCACATTCACCACAGACAGAGTGGCCTTATGAGGAGAAAAAGGATAAACACAGACACAGACAAAATGGATACATAGCAGATATCAAAGGAGAAGCTGTCTCGCATGTTTGAAAGTCAAAGCATTAAGTTAACAATCACTGTTATCCCATATTTTTTGCTGTTGTGGTCTGCTGTACTACATACTGTAGACTGTCACTGTTCTACTAAAATGTTCCAATAATAAATCACTATGTCCTGTACTACATTATAGGTGAGTGAGAGAGAAAGATTACACCTCCCTGTCTACAAAGTCAGAGATGGTGTTCTAAGATAGATATAAAACATGAAATATTATTGATGTGCCAGCAATAACAACATAATGTGGAAAAAAGCTGCTTTGTCTTCAACACCTTATCTACTAAGTTACAGAAAAATTAACAAGTGAATGACATGCCATTATTTGACCTGAATTTAGATAATTTAATTGTACATATAGTACAATACTGCATTTTCTACTTAGCAAACTGCGCCAAAAGGCCTGCCAGTTGGCATGATTAGCTACTCCACAAAACTTTTGCCAAATTTAAGTTTTAAAAAGAATGAATATTCTGAGATTTCACTACTCATTTATTATTACTTACTTAAAAGTAATAAAATATTCTCTGTGTGGCTGCTACAGTGACCAGACCAGTTTCCATCAGATTGCAGCAGAGAGGACACAGGACTGAGTTAGATTTGTACCAGAGCCCAAATGATACACCTGCATGGTTGATATCATCAGCTGATTTTAGCTTATCACATATATGCTTAGGTTTATATGTGTCAACAAACAAGACATAACAAGAAAATGCACTGTAAATAGGCTGCAGATATGTGGATATCTTGATCAGAATTCTTTATAATAATACTGGTATTAGCCTCATAAATAAAGTATTTTTCCAGCCCAAGTCTGTACCATAAGTTGCTCATACATGGAATGTATAGCTTTCAAACAGCCAATCAAGACTCTCAGTTAGTCCTTCACTCACCTTTTTCTGTTGAAGCTGAGCAGTGAGCAGACTGTGCAGCCCTCTTGGATCTTCCTGTTGACCTTTCACCTTTGAAGCTGGCTGAAAACCTGGGAAGGTGGTCAGGGTTTTTTGTACAGCAGAAACAGGAGTTTTCTGGGTAGCAGGTTTCACTGACACCAACACTACATCGTCTTCATCGTGTTGGTTTTTGGTTTGAATGGACTCTGACTGTCTTGGCTTGTTAGATGTGGGACTCCTAATGTTCACAGAGTCTCTGGGAGCCTGGGTGCTGCTGCTGGGTGCAGACTTAGAGGCACTCTCTTTTACAGTGGGGTTAGCTTGTTTCACCAGACAGGTTTCACCAGTAGTTGGTTGCTGGGATGATTCCTTGTGAGGATTCTGTGAGGTTTGTTTGGTTTTCTCAGGATGAACAGCAATGACACTGGAGGTAGAAATATCTGTTTTTGTTTCCCCCTGCTTGGTGTGGTTGGCTTCAGTCTTGTCCAGCATCTTATCTGTTATTTTTTCCACAATGTTAGCTTTGTGACTGTTTCTCTCCTCATCTGAAACTCTTTTCTTTAATTTCATCCCTGGTGGAAGCTGTTTACCTCTGTAAATATCTGATGAATTCAGCTTCTCTTCCTCCTTTTCTTCCACTCCTGCCCCTAAGCTCTCCACATTTTCCTTCTGATAAGTTTCTTTTACTTCAGCCTTGTGACTTGCCTCGTTGTCCTTCTCCTCTCTTCCCTCCTCATTACCTCCACCACATTGCATCCTTCTACACTCAGAGTCCTTGTCTAGCTTGCCAGGGGCCTTAAAGGGGTTTCGGACAGGCGGAAGGCAGGAGGGCTGTAGCTGTGAGTCCAAAAGAGGGTTTCTCTTTTCTTTGTTTGGCTGCAATGATAGACAACAACAGACACTTTAGAATGTGCAATGATAAAACATCTGGCAGTGTCAGGACTGAAGAGTTCAAATTGTTCTCTACAGCTAATGAGTCCAAGATACTGCAGGCGACAAAGGTATTTAAAATATATAAATAAGAATGTGCATGGTGAAATCTGTGACAGGTGCTGTCTTACTGCACTCCAAGGCACATATCCACACCACCTCTGGCCTCCTTTTTTACCGTCAATACACCGATAGAATAACCTGAAAAAACAAAAACAGAATGAACTTAGAGTCAAAGATTCAAACTGCCCAACAGCCACTGTGTTGTCACCTACTGACAGTTATCTTTTTGTTCATGTGCCTTTGAGCAAGACATCCAGCTCTTTTCATCTGAAAGTGGGGTGAAGTGGGGTGGCAATTTTAATTTTCAGAATATGATTAAAAGTTAAGCGGGACATTACTGAAACCGCCACATCTAAGAATTAATATATATTCTTACCAGGGAACCTAATGAAAAGCTGCAACAGGAATTAAGTTAAATCATTTGTATCGCACATTATGACTTCAGAAGGAAAACGCTTCCAGTTTTGGACCATGACACAGTCCACCTGCACACCCACCTGTAGTCCTGCTGTTGGTGACTGTAGGTGAGAGCTTGGAGTTCCACCATTGAATCTTCATGATGGAGACAGTGGGATGGTGAGATGCTGGGAGGAAAGGATAATGATGATGTAGATCAAAAACATACATGAATCTGTACGATTTCACATCACATCAAAAGTGGGAGATGAAATCCAAAATTATGTCACTAAATAACTGCTAGTTTGAACCTAAAATGTTTTGAAAATGGCAATGCTCAGTCCTAACATTCATGAATGACAGTGTGTGCCTAAGAGATAAGACTTTGTCATTTGATCCTGTGAGCAAAACGCTGAATAATGACACTCTAACCAGGTGTCTCAGGTGTTTAGATATAGGAGAGTGGTCTCATCTATCTCTTTTGGATTAGTTATCTTTATAGAGAAACCTGTAGGTTTTTTCACAGTAATGAGGATTTATAATGCATGTCACTGTTAATGTGAGTACTAGGAACCACCGTTGCTTTTAAAGTCCTCTTTGAATTCATCTGACAGGGGATCAGTGAGGAAATGTCTGCCTTCAGCGATGTGAATACCTGGCCGGCTGACTGAAACCACAGCCTTGCTTGTCAACGCAGACGTAGAAGCTTTTGCCCTTACTCGGTCCATCTTTCACGCCCGTTTTTAACATACACACACTGCCTGTATGGTGATAGAAAGGACGAGTTATTGAACAAATCATATGCACTTTCTACTCACTGCAAGTTAGTAAGGTTCGGCTGAGCCAAAAGTAAACGAAACTGCATTGTCATGCACACAATAGACAGTATTTCCAGGAATAAAACATAACTACGACTAATGGAAACTAAACACAATATCTAACCTTCTATTTTATAATTTATCTCATATAAGCCATTCATTTGTTGCGACTTACCATGGACATCACAGAAAATCTTTTCCATTTTCCTAACACATTGAGATGAGCTTCAGTTGCTAAAATGTGATCTTCAGTGTTTTCGTATGGACCAATCACAACTGTCAGAAAGCCCATCCGGTGTGTAAATATCAGTATAAACGTTAACGTCCGAATTAGTTAACAGAATCCTTTACGTTACCGGCAAAAGCATAGATATGACACCATATATAGTAATATAGCGTAGACTACATAAAAATATCAGCATTCAAAATAAAAACTCAACGGTACGCCAGATTTTATTAGTTCGATGGCTTTTATTGTGAAATATTTTAGTAAAGTGCAGTTGAACCGGATATAATTCCCTTATAACCAAAAATGTTATTTGATTGAAATGTCGCTTTTAATTCTATAAAACATGTAGATGATACATAATTTAACCATTTCAGTTTATGTTAAACAAAATGATAAATTTAAATAAAACCAGAGAAACCGACGTTTTAAAAGACACTTGAACTACATTGCCCATGATGCAACAACGGGTTTGTCGTCGTGTTTTTTTTACTCTCGCGGGCTTTGTTTTGATATGGCGGCAGGCTTCAAAACTTTTGTCTGTTATGCTTCTACAACGCAGGCTATTACTTCAGTAACACCGATTATTCTCCGGCGTTACAGGTAAATTCATTGTGTTTGACACTTTTATTAATGTTGTGGAATATTTGCCTCGTTAACTACAGTGTAACACCTGCAAAATAAACGCTTTGTGTCTCAAGAAAAACATACCCTGCTTAAATCAGTCAAGTATCACTAAGGAAGCCGAGCCTTTTAATTGCATCGAAATCTAACCAGCTAAAACGAACTAAGAGCGCCATCAAACTGTTAGCTGAATTGCATGATATATGCCAGTAATGTTGTCAGTCCGTCAAGGATTCAATCGTTACCTTTTAAATAAACAGCTGATAATGTTGTTACTAACCAAACAAACTTTAATTTAAAACAGGCGCTCTGCTGTCGTAACATGCTGCGATGTGGTATTAACGTTTAACCGGCCGAAGCCAGAGTCTTATTAAAATAGCTGATGTTACTTCAACACGAACCAGTTACCATATATAGCTTTCTTGGCATCATCTAGACCGTGTTATTCGCGGTGTGATTAACCCTTAACCTGTCACCATAATCTGTTTTTAAAATCCAGGATTAGCGAGCCCTGCCTGAGACAAGAGCGGTCATCATGTCATCTCCAGCCGGGCTTCAGTACTCCCAGACAGAGTTCTTGGCCCGGTGGATGCCAAGTAGCAGCAGAGCCGGGGTCATCCTCAACCCCAGTCCGGAGTTGGCCGGGTCCTTGCGGCATATCTCTGCCGTGAGATCGCCGCTGCCGCCCCCGCCTTTGGGGCCAGACGACTCATTCGCCTCCGACTTCGCCCCTCTGCCCGCGTCCGCAGACAGCAGTTGTCTCGATGTGGATGGATTTACACGGTCGCCAGGAGGAGAGAGGGCTGGGAATGACAGGCCAGTGAACGGTCTCTACTCTGTTCCTACGAGAAATTCAGATGGACACTTTGACAGTTTTGATGAAATGGACAAATCACAGGAGCTGCCTGTGATGATGAAGCTAGAACAGGTAAGAACATCACTGCAGAATATTGACAAATTAACTGCTGATTCCTATACCTAAACCGATATCATGATATATTCAGTTGATGCCGGGAGATGTTATTTTAAAGATATTGGTTAAGTTCAGTTCAGTTCAGTTTAATTCAGTAGTTCAGTTTTAACAGCACAACATATGAAATAAAATGAAAATCGACACAGCAGCTTTATCACTAATGATATCTGCTGATGTGTGGACTTCAGTGCTGGTTATATCACTGTTTCCAATTTACCCGATACCCCCAACTCCAGTACACACACACACACACACACACACTTTGCCTCTCCTTGCTATTATTAGTATTTTTCCCCTAAGACTATTTATGTTGTCAAGGGCTAAAATAGTGATGGAAGTGTGTGAATGCAAGTCAGTTAGCACGCAAGCATGTTGATTTATCAGTATGTGCAGTGTACAGTTGTGGTGGGCAGCCACAAATAAATGTACTTGTTGGAAAACACTGTGGTAATCAAAAACTAAGTGTGTTTTTGAAATGTCTTTAAACTTACTAAAAATAAACTGACAGAGACACTCTAGATAAGTGAGTCATTTACAGGGCTAATTTAAAAATAATATTGTTTGTGCAGTTGAGGAAATGGCAGCAACATATGCAGGAGCAACTAAAGGCCCATCAGTTGGAGGAGCTGCTTCGCCTCCAGGAAGAACAGCAGAGGCTGCTGGGAATGATGAATGGGTCCCAGCACTGCACAGGAGGTGAAAGAGAAAGAGTAGTGAATAGAATAACTGCAAAGTTGATAATTTGTCTCACTTTCAATATAAAGGAATGTAAAAAAAAAAAGTATGTTGGAGAGAGATGTGCATGTATTTTCAGGGCCGTCAGGAGCAGAATGGGAGGAGAGCTCACTCCATGGAGCCTCTCATCAGACAGAGAGCCCATACAGCCCCAACTTAAACTGCTATGGGAACCCACATGGCTCTACCTGTGGCCCTCAACAGGAACAGCAGCTCTCACGGGCAGGGAGACCAGAGCAGCTACCAAGGGGTCAAAATCATGAAGAGATGGAGGACAAGGCAGAGGGTGAGAAAGCAGGTTTTTTTTCCAAACTCACTGCAAGCTTACAATGGAATGTGCACAGTTTTTGTATCTGCATTTGGAGTGCAACCATTACAAGTCTAGCCTTAATTTAAATAGATCCACAATAATAACTTGGGTATGAAAATCTAACAGGATGTGTTTTCTACAGGTACATGGGACTCCACAGATGATGACCAGGAACAGAGCAATGCTACAAGCCATTTTCAGGAGCATGATGACACATTAATACCATGTAATGATGTGGCTTCAACTGAGGACCATGGTAAAAAAGAAGATAAAATCTCACAGGACAGGTACATATGTATTTTTCTATTATAAAACTACATACAGTATTAAAGAGATAAACTAAGCTGGTCATGAAACTGAAACATGTGTGTCTTTTATGTTTACAGTTTATCAGTGTGTTTTTGACAGACTTGGCTGTATTTATGTGTTTTCCTTCCTTCCTGTGTGTGTGTGTGTGTGTGTGTGTGTGTGTCTGTCCCCTTTCCAGACCTATTAAGCCAGGCATTGGAGGACACAAGCAGACGTTTGAGGAGTTGTTGGAGGAACAACTGAGGCTGGAGGAGCAGAAGCTGAAGTCTATGCAACAACAACAGGTCAGAGAACATAACAAAGATTTCCATACAAAACTCAATGCTTCCAAAAGACAGTGGAGAGTGTTAATGTTTTTGTAAGTGAATATGAGCCATACATTAGATTTATAACAGACTGTAGCTTTGTGTGTTGTTGTTGCTTGGCAGTTTTGAGCAGAAGCACTTCATGCTGGTGCTTTCAAGGAAGCTTTGACATCTGAGGCTTCAGAGTTTTGTCTAAAAAGCAAGTCTTTTAATGTAGTAAACAACCAAATTCACATCATATTCACATTTTGTATCCTCACCTTAACAGAGCCAAGGTGGAGCTGAAGGTGTCCAAGCCCCTCCCAAGAGGGCCTTCCTGAAGCGAGGCGAGGGGCTTTCTAGATTTACCAACAATCGCAAAACATCTTTACCAAAAAAGGAGATTAGGAAGGACTCCAAACCACAACCCCAGGCCAGAGTAATCTCCCGCAGCAACTCTGAGCCTGCAGCTATCCAGAAAGGTGGTGCAAATTGCCTCCAGCGACTTCCTGTCCAGCGTAAAACTGCCATACTCAATAAAGAGAACCGACAGAGATGTCTCAGTTCACCATCTCAGGACATCAGATCTGAAAGTAAGACAGCATGGACAAAGGTTTTGGGTAGTCATCAAAGGCAGAATGCTGAAGGACCAGAGTCTGTTCAGACTGACCCAGAGGGCAGACAAACAAAACAGTGTCAACTGAGGCAAGTACAGGAACAGAATTACAGGACAGTGGGTTTGTCTGCTCAGACTGTGAGGAAGCCTGGGCCTCCCAACATACAGCCAAACCCTGTAACCAAACAGGTGGGCTTTTTGGGAGTACCAGTGAAGGCTGAAAATTACACAGCTAAAGAGAAAAGTTGTGGTTCACAAGTGGAATCCGCAGAGGGAAGAACGGGGTCAGAAGGAAGAGGAGAAGCAGACGGAGTTCCTCTGGACTCGTTTGAGTTGTCGTTCCAGGAGAAGCTCCAGCGTTGGGAGTGTGACCGACAGTTGGAAAGCATGGAGCTGGGAGAGTTTGAGCTACTGGAGCAGGCAGCTGAGGAGCTGTCCTTCTCGTCCAACTCTTCCTTTGTCATGAAGGTACTTTGTACAGCTCTTTAGTGATTGCTGTGTTTAAGTCAGGGATATATACTCACACTCGTAACACACTTTTCTTTATTCCAAAACGTAGTGCAATACTTCATTCGACACTTTTGCTGGCTGCTGTGTTACATGTCACACCTCTGATTCTGCAATGCCAAAATGCTTTATAAATTACACACTAAAGCAGCATTATGCCAGCTGTATGTGGTTCAGTGTAAACATGCAAAGATGGCGTAATGAGGTGTCTTATCTCCAATATAGCACGATTTCCGTGTATTTGACCTGTTGACTATAAAGCCATGTCATTTCAATGACTGTTCTGTACTTGCAGGTTCTCCACATGGACCAGCAGCACCGGCAGCTGCAGGCCGCTCGGGGGCTCCACCACCGACGGCTCTCCTCCACCCCCATCAAGTCGCCTTCCAGAGTTGCACTTCAGAGCAGTGGTGATTTGACGTGTAAAAGCAATTCTGTGACCTCGGAAGCATTTGTGGCGAGGATTAGAGACAATACACTCAAGGACAAAGTGAGCATGGAGGATAAAGGACAGGACAGTGGAGGAGAAGACAAACACACAAACTCTGATCTTTCGTCCTGTGGTGGCTCTGAATTTGATGACCAGGAAGTGGTGGTCAAACCACCTTTGATTCCCAGCACCCTTTGCTTTCCTGCACAGTCTAATCCGCCATATGATAAGCGGTCATATCAGGACGAGGACAGTTGTAGAGATTTGGCTTCAGATGTGACAGAGGATGGTGATGGGGAGAGCAACAGCGTCCTCAGCAACACTGATGACTCCACTTTGATAGAGGGCAAAGATGGCCAGCAGGGTAGAGTTGTGTTTGATGACGACGACACATGGAATGACCTGGAGGAAACTCCAGTTCACCCACCCAATAACAATAGAGGAGTCAGTCCTGTTTCCGAGGCAACAAACAATAGCGTCTCACCACCGGAGCGGACTTTGTTGAGGAAGCGGGCAGTGAGCAAAGTTGTGGAGCTGCATAAGGGCACAGTCATTGGTTCAACCAGTCTAGAGCAAGCTCCTCCCCCTCCTCCTGCCTCCCAGCTCATGACAAGGTTATTCCCTGCGCTGAAGCCAAAGGCCCAAAATTTACCTCTCCCTCCTCCTGCCACTTCTGTTGCTCCTGAGTCCAAAAAACCAGAGGAAGAGACAGGTGAGACAAACTCTTGTGTCAGTGTTTTTGTAGTCAGACAAGAAAATACATTTTCATTGTTTTTCAAGGTCTGGTGAGAAATCAAAGATAAGATATTCTGTTGGTGTGCAGTAAGTTATTATATTTCAGTTTTCTGTGTGTGTGTGTGTTTCCTCGTCCCCAGGCCAGCAGGTCCAATCTAGACAGCTGAGGGAGAGATTGGTTGAGCTGGAAATGGAGATCGAGAGATTTAAGAAGGAGAACGCTGCCCTCACCAAACTCAGACAGCAGAACGAGAAAAATCAGGAAAACCTCAGGTGATATATCCGTCTGCACTTAATGTTGTTTAAATATCATTTAAATTACCTTTTGGAACTGATGTACCTACTCAGAGTTAGACTTTTTATTTCCTGCTCTATGCAGTTTTACTGTTTTTCTGTATTTTCCTTCATACTGTAATATTGAGCTAACTTGTGGCTGCATGATGTGAAAAATTTTTTGTTTTTAAATAGCTAACCTGTTTCACATGAATCATGAGTTGTCTGAAATAATCATTCCGCAATACTATAGATCATAATAGTTTCCTTACATACACTTTGTTGTTGTTTTCATAGGAAAGAGCGTATGGAGTTTGAGCAGACAAAAGCAGAAGAGCTGGCCAAATTTGAGGAGTACAAAAGAGAGGAAAACAAGAAGCTGCAGAAGGAACGCAAACTGTTTGAGAAGCATGTGTCAGCTGCCAGAGCGATCCCTGACAAGAAGGAACGAGAGGAAATCCAGGTGACATGCAGATAAAACAAATGAATTAGGAGCCCACCTGTTGTTAATTTTCCGTCCCAGAATAGTTGAGTTTATTTTTGTGTACTTTACCTGCAAGTCTTTTAAATTTTATTGTACAGCACTGTGCAAACGTTTTAGGCACCTTAGATGGTTTTACTCTCATCCTTCATCAGTACCATCAGGGAGGTGTCTGATCATTCCCAGATTAATTCTGCAGCAGGACAACAAGTCCAAACACAGTCGTCATAAAGAACTGTCCTCAGAGACAAGAAGAACAACAGGAAAATACTGATCTGATTTGAGATTCTTCTGTTTTCTGCACTTCACATGAGGTTAATTGATAAAAAAAAAAAAATTAATAATCATGGGATTTTTTTTTTTACAACATCCTCATTTTACCTTTAGTGCCTAAAATGTTTGTACAGTACTATACATGTGATACATGTTGCGTTCCAATAAAAAGTAATTGACCTGTTCAGCAGCACAAGAAGGACCTATGTGTGAAATTGTGAAATATGTGGAACTCTTCAAAACCCCTTTAATTTGTCCTTGTCTTTCCCACCAGGTGTTGAGGCAGCAGTTGAGCTCCCTACAGGAGGAGGTGAGGAGGAAGGAGAGTCGCTGGGCCTCCACACACAGCCGGCTGCGGCAACAGATCGACTCTCTCAACCAGGAGAACAGTTCCCTCCGGGAGGAGGTACCCACCTGTCCCCTGACCCTTTTACCCCACTTAAATCTGGCATTACAGTGTGATCTGTATCTGGATAAAGGAAAAACACAAGTAAATGCAAAGCAAACACATTGAGATCCGAATGTGATTGGATAGGCCAGAACACATCAAACCATAACCAGGTGTAATTGCAACCTGTACAGCATGACCCCATTTTAAAGAAAACTGCTGAGGTGTCACGTAACTCTGTTTCTTCCTGCAAGTAGTACAACTGAGATCATTTTATACCAAGCCTAAATGCAGAGGCCCATGATGTCATTATCCAGACAAAGGGTGTGGCCTTAGTGAATCATTGAGAAAGATGCCCATGAGTTTCTGTGCCTCTGCGCAGGAAATAGCGAGGGCCAGAGGTATTATGTTTTCAGGTTGTCCATCTGTCCATCCCAGTCTCAAGAGCACAGTAACACTAAAATTTGGTACAAAAATAACTGATCAGATTTTGGTGTTCAAACGTCAAGGTCATTGTGACTGGACAGACACATCTTGGCCATAACTCAAGAATCCACACGCTAATTAACTGGTTAACAGAAGCATCTAACAGCAACGTGGTAATTTTAGTTGTTTTTAAAAGTTATTTTTCCTGAAAGCTTGTGGCTTCAGTAATTTTAGACCTATATATATATATATATATATATATAGTTTTGTTTTTTTTTTCTTTTTTATAATGTTTTAAGCATGATTTCTCTTTTAATTTAAGGTTCGTATGTTGGAGAAGCTCCGCCTCAGTGCCTGGAAGAAAAACCCTGTCAGTGCAGAGAAGGACAAAGAAACAAAAGACACTCCCAGAATATTTGAAAACAATGTTTCCTCTGTGACCAAAGGAGTGAAATTTGCTGTAAGCACATTTGTACAATTTTTTACTGGTTATATTCACGCTCTCTAGAATGTAGTCAATACAGGTTTGCCTCTGGTTAGGATGACACTTTTCAGTTTAATGATCACAAAACGAATATGATACTTTGATGGAACTGAAATTTAACTAAATATTTTATCTAAAAAATATCTGTGATTATTACAGTAGGGTCCACAGTACTCATTTATGATACCTTTACACATAAAGTAACAAAATGTAACAAAGGAATATGTTTTATTTCTTAAGTGTAAATATATCACCTGAGGTTTTCCCTTTTTTTTTCTCATTCTCCTGCCTGAGTTTGGCGAGGGCAGAATTCTCTTTGTTAAATCTTTATCGCAATCTCCAGCTCAAACAGTCTCCTTTCCATACATGTGTGGATGCTCTTATAATCTCCTCAGATTTTTTTTTTCATTTTAGCATTACATTGAAATCACGAGTTTTTTCTCTTTATTTTCAGAGTCCTCTTGACTCTAGAGGAAACAGCAGCAGTCCTCCACAGAGCAGCAGCACTGCAGCAGTCAGTCGAAGGAGCTCCATGGATAGTGGTCAGGGTTCTACAGGTACAGTGAGATTCCATTTAAAGCGAGATTTCTACCATTGGGTAAAAAAGAGACTTATAGATTTATAAGTTCACGAGGGTGCATTTTTAAAGAATAAAATCAGTATAAGTATTGATGGAAATATGCTTTATTATGAATGTATTTTAAGCAGCACATTTAAAAAAAAACCGATATACTGTACTTTGTCTCAGATTAAAATCATTTGAGTGTCATTCTCTTCGTTCCACCATTATCAGACTCACATTTGGTTGTTTTGTCCTAAACATTTGACTTTCAAGCAATATTCATTCGATATTTGCATCAATTGTCATTGTCAGTAGGGATGAAGAGCAGCTTGAGAAGGCCAGCAAGGCCATGCATCTCTTCCTCGTTGTCCTCCTCCTCCTCTTCCTCATTACCTGGCAGGAGGACAGAGGAGAGGTCAACACCTGCAAGCAAGAGCCAGGAACAACCGTCAAGCCAAGAACAATCAAACAGCTGCTCTCCGGTAAGAGACATCCTTAGTGCTGCTGTCTCTTTTCTGCTATAAAAAATCTATACAAACAAACACTGTGGGTCTTCCTTCGAAATGTCATGTACATTTAAGAAGATAAGATTTTAAAGCTGTGGCTAATTTGTTTGTTTATATAACAGGGACAGCACAACTGAACATTTTCATATAATGTTAAAAAAAATGTAATGTATATTGGGCATCTAGGAAATTTACAGCCCGTGACCATGTTTTACCTTCTTATCCTATTCAGGGCTGTGGGCTGTTGGAACCTATCTGGACATTCTGCTGCCTATCACAGGGCCCAGTCACTATGTCCATGATTCAATTTGTATTTTTTTTTTACATCTTTTGTTTGTAGAAAAGAGATTCTCTGCCAAAAGAACCAGAGTGCAGTGAGGCTGAAGAGGCAGAATCAGCTCAGGAGGTGATCACACACCCAGACGGGAAGGTGAGAAATTGGAAAGATGTGTCATATTGTACATCACCAGACTGAAATCCCGAAAACTCTGACTGGATGGGAACAACTGGGCAGGGGAGGATTTCAACACCCTTAGACTCCACTGAGCAAAACTGCAAAGCTGGAAATCAGTAGACCTTAATTTGGATCTTAATCTTAATTTTGGATCTTAGGGGAAAAGGTTGCCAATATTTCACAGCCCACTTGTCAACAATGTGTCTGTCAGTCTCTCAGTACTTTCTGACTTCACTAGCCTGTCTGTTGCTCCCAGTCCCAGGGTTTTCCTACTATGGCTCACAAATGTATACCTTTGTAAAAAAAAAAAAAAAAAAAAAAAAAAAAAAAGTTAAGCTCTGGCTCTGATCCTTTCAGATAGAGAAGGTTCTGGCAGGTGGTGATCGCGTTATTGTCTTCCCCAATGGGACCAGAAAGGAGGTTTCAGCAGATGGACTGACAGTCAAGGTCACCTTCTTCAACGGAGACACTAAACAGATCATGGCAGACCAGAGAGTGGTGAGATTTTTACCTCGCATTACATTAAATTCATGTGGCAGGGGCTTTTGTTCAAAGCAACCTAAAATAACTGCATTCAACCTCCATAAGACTTTCCAAATAACTAAGAGTGTGTATAGTGCTACAACAAGCCAGGGAACATTTGCTGAGCAAGTTTTGTTAGAGTAGGAACACTGACTCTGGTCTCTGGATACTAAGCCATACTCTGGTGGCTGCCTTATCAAGGTCAGTAACTGTTGAGGTGGTGGTGGAGGTGTCTGAATAACTTTTCCAAGTTACATTTCAATATCCTTGAGACTTCAACACAGGAAAATGAGGCAGTTCACACACAGTTAATGAATATTGCATGCTAACAGAAATTTATGACGCAAGGATTAATGATAAAATTGATGTTTATACCTTCTGAGATCAAAGTGATGTGAAAAGAATTTTCTTTGAGAGCTCATAGTTGAAAACGTGGGGAGTCTGCTGTGCAATAAGCTAAACATAAGAAGCACCTCTGCCATGTTCCCATCTGAACTTGTCTACTGTTAACTCTCTTATCATGGATCTGCTACTTGTGCTTAGATCTACTACTACTCTGACGCCCAGACTACACATATCACCTACCCAGATGGCATGGAGGTCCTGCACTTCCCTAACAACCAGACAGGTGAGGGCAGACGATGTTGATCAAGCAGTAAAATTAACCACCAGACAAAAGCTGCCCAATTTTGGTTGCGAGGAGTCAATATCCACCATTTTTTCCAGATTGTCTGGTGATCTCATCAGTGCATTCATTTGGTTGTGTTGTCACGCCAGAAGATTGTATATTAGGAGTGTCCATGTCATGGTGACAATTTTTTCCCTCTATTAAGGAAATTTGTTCGGACACGATGTAGTGGATAAATTTGACACTCTGAATTCAGACAATCAAATAAAATGGCAGCGGGTAAATGTAGTGCACTACATGGTAAATAGGGCTTACTGTGACAGTGGTGGACAGAGTTCTCAGATTTTTTTACTGAGATAACAATAGCCATACCACAGTGTAGAAAGACTCTGTTACAAGTAAAAGTCATGCATTGACAGTTTTACTTCAGTACAAAAGTATTAGCATCGAAATATTTGTAAATTACCCAAAATTTTCATTAATGATTAATTGCTTGGTCATTGCTGATTATCTGTTGAATATTTTGTCTATTAATTGACAGCTCTAGATCATCATGTATATTACGTTATTTTATCTTAATGATGCAGATGGGGCTAATTTTAATTACTTCATATACAGTGTATTGTTGTGTATCTTAATCTGTGATAATGAATAATTTATTTGTTGATTATATTTTAATAATCTGAATGTGCCAAGTAATTATAACTGTCAATAAATGTGATAAAAGTACAAAAAAAAGTATAAAAGGAAATTACGGTAATAAAGTACAAGAACAGTACTTAAGTAAATGTTCTTAGTTACATACCTCCACTGGATTTTGACAGTCTAGTTATCTGGTGGCTTTTACATTAATCCAGTTGGCTGGCAAATGGAATGATCACACTGCACTGTATATTATACATGGTCGTCCTTTTTTTCTCCGCTCCAGAAAAGCATTTCCCAGACGGCCGTAAAGAAATCACCTTCCCAGACCAGACGGTCAAGAACCTGTTCCCAAATGGCAGAGAGGAGAGCGTGCTGACAGATGGAACCATCATACAGGTCAACCCGTAAGTAAAACTACAGCTACAGCTTCTGTTACCTATTATTGCAAATTCTAATTCAACCAAACAACCCAGAGGTGACATACTCAAAGTTCTTGTTTATAGTAACCAAGTCAATATGTATTTTAGCTTTAAAAAAAACAATTATTCAACTATCAAAATAGTTGGATCGACTAATTGATGAATAATGCAGCTCTATAAAGGATTACAGTACTTCTTCCACGCAGTTTCCATAGAGATGTGCTGCTCTCTGCTTGAGCTCCATTTTCTGATCCAGGCTGATGATATAAGTTGGCTTTTTAAAGACTTCAATGCTAAATGTAAATGTGTGCCATCTCTCTCAGGGATGGCACCAAGGAGATCCATTTCAACACAGGCCAGAAGGAGATCCACACAGCCGACTACAAGAAGAGGGAGTATCCAGACGGCACAGTGAAGACTGTCTACACTGACGGCAGGCAGGAAACCCACTACCCCACCGGACGGCTCAGGGTCAAAGACAAAGACGGCAACGTCATCCTGGACAACAGGGCGTAGAAACTCTGCGTCAAAAGCAAACTCTAGTCCCAAGGCTCATTTTGGTGCAGCTATAACTTCCAAAGGCAAACTGCAGCAAGTCTCCAACAAATCAGACTTACCACTGGTCGTCCTCATTCACCTCTCCTCAGGGAGGTCAGAGGTCAGCTGTTTGGGGAGGCTTTTCTGTGTTTCAGCTTACTGCATAAAAGAAAAGCTGCCAGCTGGAGTAGCATCCACACATGAGAGTGGTATCAATCTCCTCATTGAACTTTTGGCAAGAAAGCAAGTAAGTGTATTTCCAGAAATATCCCCCAAAATTTCCTTTAATACTTTAACATGCTGCCAAGAGGCAAAGCTACAGGTTAATAGTCCACAGAAAATGAATTTGAGGAAGTCATAAGAGAAATATTTTAAATTATTTTTAAAACGTCATTTTAAAGTGTTTTATGGCAACACACACATACAGGTTTGATGCTCATATACACCACTGTCCTATTTCCAAAAGTCAATACTCCAGAGAAGCATTAAGTGTTTTTATTTTCTCAAAAATGGCACACATCTCAGCTGACCTACTGTCACTGTCTGCATGTAGCATCCAGTTTGTTTTGATTGTATCAGGATATTTTTGGCTCACAATCTAACCACTAAACTCCACTGACATTCTTGTAAATCTGAATATTTTAACAGCAACTCAGGTTGAGAAATGCTTTCATCAACTCATTGTTTACATTTCCAGTAAAGGATTCGGAATAATTAAGTGCTGTATGGAAACAAAATGTTGCCTGTGCAGCAGATTGAAACAGAACTGTTTTAGTGTGGTGTGTGAAGTGTTTGTTTGCAATTATTTTAATTTGTAAAAATGTTAAATATGTATTTAATTTCTTAACTGACTAAATATTTTTTTGTAAAATAAATTTTACCCTCTTTGCTTTGTTAATTGTTGTCAAGATGTTAACTCTGTATCAGGATTCTTCTGATCTAGATATGAGCTTCAAGTGTTTATTTACAAAGAAAACACTCCAGAGAGTTAGACAGCACTGGAGACTTTAATAATCTGCACCATACAGACAAGTCTTGTCAAATGACCCAAAAACAAAGTGCCAAGTCAGCAAAACTCACTCAAACACAACAGTTAAACAAACTTAAAATAAACCACTGCTCTATAACTGCTCAACACTGTGAAGGTTAAGACTAATGCTTATGTTCTGCAACACATTAAAACTAGGAACAGCAGTCAAACAACACAACAGAATGAAATCAAGATGATCGCAACAGGACATCAGTGAGTAAACCTGGGGAAAGATGAGATGAGGAGTTTAGCAGTGTTTTAATGAATTAATCTTTACTTTTTGCTTACTTTTTAATTAAAGGAACTATATGTAAGCTTTTGCTATTGTTACATAGCCAACGTTAGCATTAACAACTGTTGACATTCCAGTTTAAAAGAAATGCCGCAAGTTCAGCAATAAACTTCATTACTTCTCTCATCAAGAGCTGTCTCTAGTGGTGGAAAGCAATGGCAATGTTCACTTTCCTTCTACCAAAGTTAGCATGCTAACCAACTACCCCCAGCTGGTCCTGTCTCACTTAACGATAGTGAGTCACTGTAGTATCCAGTCTGCTGTCAGTCAAATGTGAGACAGGATAAAGATGTAGCACCGCCCAGAGGGCTTTTTCTAACCTGTTGTAAATGCAGTGATGGCTCAAGGTCTTGGTAAATAAACAGCTGCTAATGCTAAAGTTGGCTATGTAGCAAAAAACAAAAACCTACATACAGTACAGTAATTGGTTTGTGCTTAAAATTTCAGAATATAGTGATATATGCCCATCATAATTTCCCAGAACTCAAGGTAATGTTTTCAAATGCCTGTTTTGTCCCCATATTTTACATTATACAGAGATTGATAAATAACCTCAATCTTTAATTATTACATGTTTTTCTGATTAATTTCTGTCAATTGACTAATCAATTAATTGACAATTTTTCAGCACTACTCTGATAAATATGTGGTCAGGCTAATGTGATGAATTCAACTATACTGTATATAGTCTGGATGCCATCCAGTCACAATGCATGCAATGTATGAACAGTAATGTGATCTTTACCTTTATACCTCTACCTTTACCTTGACCTTTATAGTCAGAATCATCTTGCAATAACAGAAGTTCACACCTAAACCTGCTGTGCTGCCACAATTAAATGTCTTTTTCCAATCTGAAATAAAGCTGAAAACTTACGTGAACCTGTGGGTTGAGGAAGTTTGGCTCAGCTCTGCTTCACTCAAGCTCAGCTAGTCCACTCCTCACGAGAGGCAGATGCACCAACTCTCCATCCTCGTTGTACAGCAGCACTGTGAGCTCTGGTTCCCGAGCCTAAACAGACAAAGAGGATTGAAGAAGTCATGTATTATGCAATGAAAAACATCTCTGGCACCAAAAATTAAGACAGCAAATTTGATGTTTACAATTGAAGTGTAAGTATTCAGGCACTTTGACCACTATTAATGTACTAGTTCTTGCATCCAACACCTTGCTGACTTGTGGTATTGTGTTGTAGCTCTAGAAATGTAAACATTTTGCAAGTTTGACATCTTGATTAATGATTGACATTCATCGTTCTGACGCACAAGATTAACAGCTGGAACATACTCACTTATACACCTGATCTTTCACAAACTGCTTGATCCAAAATAACAAGGTCTTGATTCACAACTACGACATTAAGGAGTTCAAAATACTGATCTGATCTGCATAAAAACTTAACACAGTTCACCAGGTCCGTAGAGTGAAGAGAGTGCATTAACTATAGCCATTATTAAATGTAACATAAATTACCTACAGCTGATATAATAATGATAATAATATGTAATGTTTTTAACATTGGTACCTCCTAATAAAAAATAACATGGAAAGGTAAAAGATTCAATGAGAGATTCAAAAATGGAACTGGCTATCGGAACCCAACCATCTTTATTAATATTCTTCTTAAAGGTCCAGTGTATAACATTTACAGGGATCTACTGACAGATATGTAATATAATATACAAAAATATGTTTTTATTAATGTGTAATCTAAAATCTAAAACTAGTCATTTTTGTGTTTTCTACAGTAGCCCAGAGCAGACAAACCAAACACTGGTTCTATATGGGGCCTTTTGCGTTTTTATGTTGACGCTACAGCCTGTCACAGCCTATTACATGTCAGCTATTACCTATAGTTTTACAAACTGACATCTAAATACAATGTCTAAATATACAGTTGGGTGGGCTTGTGTGGTTGTATAATAATTAATATTACTCAAGAGTCATTAGAGGACTAGGGCTAGGTTCCCTGCCATCAGCAGCAGAGCCACTGCCATCAATGTTCATGCATTTTAAAAAATGCTGATATTTAGTCTAAGACATTTGGGCTCAACATGTGTCCATCTATGATTTTAAAAACACTTAATAAGGCTTGTGAGCTTTTCTTGTGCTTAACAAGATGTCAGTCTGTCTCCCCTGCTCCTCCGCTCCATGTGTGTATGAAGGAGCTACACATGCAAAACAGGAGGAGAGGAGATAAACACAGCCATAGATGACAAAAAAACACAACAAGCAAGTATTTTCATTTTTCATCCATTAATTAAATTTTTAACAACAGACACACTGAGCTGAAATGAAATGAGTGCATGTAAATCAGGTAAATAACATAAAGAAAATATTTAGTTTTCTTGACAGAGTAGTTGATGTGGTAGTAGCTATTTTATCACCTGATGGCCACCTCAGACTCAGGGGACAGGTATTCAGTGGACTGCAATCTACATTCTCACCACTAGATGCCAGTAAATCCTACACACTGATCCTTTAAGATTAAGATCTCTTTTTTTATGAGACCAACACAAAAAACAAAACAAATGCCAGCCATCCACAAATAAGTAACAAATACAGTTGAGAAAAATTCATAAAAACATAATTGAAATGATTAAGCTCAACAATCAAGCGGAATCTATCCTAAGGGCAGCACAGTTGCTGGAAGTAGATACATATTAATGAGAAAAGACATTAGTTAGGTTGGACATCTTAACAGTGGAGTTTTAGCATAATGACGGCAATGACTGTGTGTTTCTCACCACAACAGAGGCTGTAATGCTGCTGTGTAACAGCTCGATCATGTCCATTGCGGCCTTCACGCTCCACACAGGGCTGTAGGGCAGCATGTCTATCTGCCTGTTGACACTTGGAGCCTTGAAGCCGGCGACTTTGACCTTGAGCGCCCGCGATGGAAATCTCAGCAGCTCGGCCGGCATCTGACGCAGCCTGACAGAATATCAGAACAACACATCAAACAATTTTCATGGGAGCACCAATACATAATTACTAAGATAATCTACAGTCCTGTGAAAAAGAAAGTGCCCTCTTTGAATCGTATGGTTTTACATATCAGGACATCATATAAAATCATCTGGTCTTTGGCAGGTCTTAAAATTAGGTTCATAAAATCTCAGCTGAACAAAAACATATAACATATTACACTGTGTCATTACTTATTTAACAAAAACTAGGCAGAAGCAGTGTGTGAAAAATTAAGTACACCCTTACTGCTTCCATAGGAATTAAGAGGGTAAGTAGCAGCCAGGTGCTGCTAACCAAATGCCCTTGATTAACTGATCATCAGCAAGTGTGACCACCTCTATAAAAGCAGAAGTTTTGGCAGTTTACTGATCTGGAGCATTCAGGTGTGTTAACAAAATGCCAAGGAGAAAAAAACATCAGCAATGGTCTTAGAGAAGCAATTGTTACTGCCCATCAATCTGAGAAGGGTTATAAGGCCAAACAATTTGAAGTCCATGGTTCTGTTCCAGTCAGTTATTTGAATAAAGCTGCTCCTGCAGTGTGTGAAACACATACTTGCTGATAGGCAGCGTGTCGTCAGAGCCAAAATCGACATGTTGGACCAAGATCACGATGGGCTCCACGCTGGTAAACTTCATCAGTTTGGCCCGGTAGTACTGTCCATCACTGTACTCTGCCAGACACGGACCGTCTGCAAACCACAAGCAGAAAGTCAGGTCTAACTTACAGAACTCTACACAAACATTTGCGATGCAGTGATTGTTTGGCATCTAGCCAAAGTAATGGCAGTTATACAGGTTTCAAATTTATTCATATACTTGTGGACAAAACCTTCTCCTTCCACAGGATTTCTCTTCACGACAGATGTTTAAATATATGACTACGGGGAGTCAGTGTTGTAGAAAATCCTCATCATGCTGGTATTTCTTAACAGCTTATTGTAATTTCTTTTGTGATTTGTCAGCTTCATATGTACATTAGTACATGACATAGTGTTGCAATAACTGCAGAGAAAGGAGGTTAATTAATATTAAAATTAATTAATTAATTTTGAAGGAATATTAAATGAAAAGCTAGAGCACTGACCCCCACCCAAATTTCTTTAATATTAAGTAATATATCCAGCTGATATTAGAACATTTAAATCAAATATGTATATAAGTAAATTAAAAATTAAATTAAAATTTGTCACTTGTTAATTTTTTTTACATAAATGTAAAGATCAGTAATGCTGATATGTTGACAACAATGTTTGCCTGGAAACACAGATGTGAAATGTTACCATGAGAGAAGTTGGTGAGTCCAGGCATATCGCTCATTTCTGCATTGATTCTGGTCAGAGCGCTTTCCAGAGTCTCTCCATCCACCTCCACATCTGCTGATACCTCCAAAGGCCACAGGAACAGCTGCAAGACAGACAGACAGACAGATTAATCTTTTATTGATTTATCATCGGTTTAAACATTAGCTTGATTAATTAAAATTTAATTAATGGATGAAAAATGAAAATACTTGCTTGCTGCAGTTGTAGAGCAGTGTGCAATTTGCTCTCAGATGAAGCCAGTGATCTGATTTTGTGTATTTGGACGTTATCATTTAGGCTTGAGTACTTTTTACTGTACAGATCTATACTAAACTGCCTTTGTTTTCTTTTGAAAGATCAAGTTAATCTTAAATCATTTAAACAGCATCATATCATCAGCACTTCCTACCTCTGCATGTACATCACAATTTTTTAGTTAGTATCTCTGTGGAGAGTAGTTACCTCGTTGGGGGTCCACAGGTGCTTGACCTTGACTTGAAACTGCTCTCCTTCCCGTGGCAGGTTTGGGTAGATAAAGGGCCCCAACACTGGCTCCTCTGTGTCCCTCAGACCCTGTAAACACAGCATCTGCATCAGTCTAGAGATGATGAATGATTTCTTACTGCTTTACTCTGTATGGGGAGGTTGGCAAGAGCAGTAAGACACATTTATAGAATATGTATAGCCAGAGAACAAAAAAAATTCAATGAAAACTTGCACAATTTGCCTCAGTGCTATAAGTGTCCTCTTTCACGTTACAATGGGTTATTTGGCTCAGTGTCAATACTGCAAATGCAATATTTTTGTCTGACTCACGTTTTATTTAATTATTTCCTCTCAATGAACAATCGTTCATACCCAACCAAATAATTCAATCTGCATAAAAACCCATTTTGGGTTAGATGTTGATCTTTAGTTTTAAATTATAGCTACAAATATGGTCCAAGTATGTTACAGTGAGCTGTGACTGTTGTTTAAATAAATTTTCCAGTCTTCGTTTTAACTAACATACTTCAGTGTCGATGTCCCAGTCATCCAGGATGGGCGCAGGAGAAATCACTGAGTGTCCCTGCAGAGAAACACAGGTGTTCCCAAGTAAGTTATGGCAGCACCGCTTCGTCTTAGGAAACATAAAACTGAAATTAACACGCACAAACACCTTCTGTGCTGAGACAGTCTGGTCCATGGAGGCATGTTCATGGTGACACAGGATCTTGCTGAGACTCAGTCCGTCCAGAAAGAGCTCCACTGTGAGTGGTACCCTCGGGTCAGTTGGCAGCTCCTATGACACACATACATATAAATACACACTAAAGGTCATCAACTATTATACTTGTCTAGTACTTGACTTCTAAAACCACTAAGACTGCAACTAATGACTATTTTCATTATCAAATCTGTCCTCCAGAGTCCTTCACAAATTCCCAGAACCAAAGAAGACATCTTCAATATGTTTGTTTTGACCAATGGACACTTGAAAAGCCAAAAATAAGACATCATAAGCAGCAAATCCCTTCATTTTAGAAGCTGCAAATGTTTGGTATTTTTGCTTGAAAATGACTAATATTTATACAGTTTATTTTCATTTGGTAATTTCAGTCAGGTGTGATACCCTAACAAGGTATTGAGTCTGACTTTACCATAACTTGCATGTCCATGCAGCGGTTCAGCAACACCTCCCTCAGCAAGGCCACCGCATCCCGCTGCCACTTGCCGCCAACCTGAAGAGACAGAGAAATGTAGGAAAGAAAGAAAAGATGAGACGAACATGTGAAAGAGGTTTACTATGAATAGAGGAAGCTTACACCACAGCTTACACCTTAAGTCAGTCCCTGTCATTTCAGCGCATGCAGCCATATTGCAGCTTTTTTAATATTAGCAAAATTGTTTACATATTTATAACACAGTTTCCATCTTAAAACACACATCAGCACACACAAACTCTTACCGGGCTGATGCCATGCAGCTGGCAAGGCATGCAGAGCTGAGGAACATCATCACACAGCAGCATGGGGTACACATGGACTACTGGGATGTTCTCCACCAGGCCGTAGTCCACATACTGTACCTGGTAACACACAAACACAAATTTGCTTCATGAATATGTAGTTCAGCATATACTCTGTTAGGTAATAACATCTCTTAATTGTGCCATGTTGATAATAACAAACATCAAGGTTTATGTATTTCAAGTTGATTTACTGTATGTGTCTGTGCAGTAACAGTTATATAAAACTTTAACATCATTAGGCAAAAGCAATACTGGTTAAATGCCTGGTGATACCATATATACACCAGGATAAACATGACACATTATGGCTTGAGTCCATTCACAGTTTATGCAGAATAGCCCAGCCGCAATTGGGCCCTTATCTTTGAAAGTAACACTAATATAAATTTGTCTGTACTGTTGAATTGGTTGGTTACTGGTACTTTAACTGGCTCATGAGCATTACTAGTGTGTTAAAAATGTTTTCTGGACCTTAACATGTCCTCCCAGCACCTCCAGCAGCTGTCCTCTGTACCACAACATATCAGGTCCAATAACAGCACAGCCCAGGACTGACTTCCAGGTGTAGGGCTTCTGTCTGGGCAGTGTCTTCATGCTCTGCTGAATCCTCTCCCTGAGCTGCTCCAACTGACACTCTGACAGACAGACAGACAGACAGACACATAGACAGAGAGACAGACAGACAGACACACACACACACACACACACACACACACACACACACACACACACAGAGAAACAATTTATTTCAATCCAGTCCAGTCTCAGTAGAAACTTGCTTTGTCTGGTTTGCTCTGAGTTTTCTGTTGCTGCTGCTATGTAAACAATCATTACAGTTACAGTTATGGGTCCAATTTCTATTTCTATAATAAAAGATCAAGTGTGCAGTATGTAAAAAAATAGGTTACTCTCAGCATTACAAGTGATGATGTACTCTCATGTGCACCTGCATTCTGTGTTCTGATGTAAATAAGACCATCCTCTCCGATGGCAGATACACTTATCTGGACACGACCGAGGCATGGCAGCTCTGGGGGGTCGTACAACTGAGTCTTCACCTGTTCACACACATACACATACACACACACACACACAAACAAACAAAATACAACCAAGGCTATGGATAATAGTACCTGGGCGGTTCATTTGTTATAAACCTCAATTATTTACATAGAATTTACCATCATCACCATGATGTCCCTAAAATAGTATTTGTACTGACATTTTTGTGTTTCTTCTATTCATTTATCTATTGTACTTACATGCTAGTTTTGCTTTTGTTTTTACTGTTGTTAAATGTGTTGTGATAAAGCACACTGAATAAACCTTGCCCTGACTTTATTTGACTTTTGCTCACATATTGTTCTGAACTTAGCTAAGTGCAGAAGGTGTGACAAATTGTCAGCAAGTTTGCCTCATTTGTTGATTCTTTTCATGTACTTTTTGGATGCACATGAAATCCAGGTTGATAAAAATGGTTTCTTGCCCAGAGTGTGTGTGTGATCACCTTCTCAGCAGACATAATGGTGCGAGGGGCTGGTTTTGGTGGGGCTGGAGTGCAGACAGTGGAGGATAGGGAGGGGAGAGGAGTAAGAGAAGGTGCTGGATGATGAGTATTTTTTTTCACGTCATCAGAGACATCAGTTTGTTCGCTAACTGGAGGTTGTGAATCAATTTCATTAGGTTTCTCAATGACAGCATCACTGCAAGAAAACAGAAACACAAAAAAGTTTCCACTAACATTAGACATTTGCTTAGCCACTGTCTGTTGGCTTTAGGTACTGGTTATCAAAAATATAGTGATAAGTCTTATACAAATCAGACCCGTGACTGACTGCAGAAGCAGTCCAACTGGGGATAATAATGACAGTCAAAAGTAAATATAACATTACAACATTGTTGCATCTTTGTAATCTATTCAGAGCGTCTGATGTGTTAAGTTTTAGGTTCTTATTCATCATGCATATCATCAGGGATTTATCTAAATTGGGGTGGCACAGTGGTGTCCAGTTTTTTCTGTGTGGAGTTTGCATGTTCTCCCTGTGCCTGTGCAGGTTCCCTCTCGGTACTCTGGCTTCGTCTCACAGTCCAAAGACATGCAGGCCCCTCACAACCCTTAAGGATAAGTAGTATAGATAATGAATGGTGTTCGATTTGTCCCAAATTCATTCTGCAGCATGACAACGAGCCCAAACATACAGCCAGAGTCATAAAGAATGATGTTCAAAGACAAGAAAAACAGTGAGTTCAGCAACAGATGGTCTGGCCCCAACACAGCCCTAATCACAACATCTTGGAGTCAGAATCAGAGGACACTGAGACAGCCTAAATCCACAGAGGAGCGGTGGCAAGATGTTTGGAACAACTTACCTTCCATGCACCAGTCTAGCAATGGGAGCTGGTGCCGTACTAAAGGCAAAGTGTGGTCACATTGATTATTGATTTGATATAGTTTTTCTTCTATTTACTCCACTTTGTATGAAGTTAACTGATAAATAAAAACTATTCCTAGCATTATTTTTTAAGCATCTTCACTGCACTTTTAGTAGATGGAAAAGAAAATGTGGTTGCTTATATCATTAAATATTTGTCAATACAATAACCACACTCACACACTCACACACTCTCACACACACACACACACACACACACACACACATAGACCTTGCTCATACAGACCTTGGCTTCCTTTCCCTGAGGGCGAGGCCCTCACTGGCCAGAAAGTCTGCAATACTGACAAACTGTCCCATCTTGTTGGAGCAGAACAGATTGACAGGTATTGGACGTTCATCTGTCAACTCCTGGACAACAAGCAAGGAGAGACGGAGACATACTGAAACTAGGTCATTGCAGTAACAAAGAAAAGAGGTGCACTGTATATTGGAGAGGAAATAGTAAAATGGATGACTAACTCATAATAAAAAAACAGGTAGAGCACCTCTTCAGCTAATGATGTGAAGAACTGATTCATCTACTACTAGATCTACTACATAAACTACCGTGTATAGATAAGGGAAATGTTTTTATCACTTGACCAATATGAAGAGGAGAGGGGAATGAGGAGAAAAAAGGAGAAACAAAGACCTTGATGGTCATAATAGCCGAGGCTCCCGTCAGATAGTAGGAGATTACATCACAGGCTGTAGCTGTCCAGGTGGATCGGCCTCCTGCTGGCCTGAAAGAGAGGAACATGTCTAGATGAGAGAAAGTGAATGATCACCCCCCAAAAAACCTAAAAATTTAATTCCAGACAAAATTAGCTACTATCCCAGCACCTTATATTGAATTTAAATCACATTCTTCTGAAATTATGAGAAAGATTACAAATTGTGATATACAGTATATCATTACTGTCTGTGTAGGGGTGTGTGTGTGTGTTTCTATTTCATGGATGGATACATTCTGGATGTGTCCCAGTGCATGACCAAATACAGGGTGTGTGACCGTTTGTGCAACCTTATGCCAGTGAGCGTGCACTCCAGTGCCAGAGAGCCCATCAAAGAGGATGGCAGTGGCCGAAGATTGCTGGTGTGTAGCCTCACTGTGTTGCCATGGTCACAGCGGATCACCTGGTACCAACCAAAAGAGAGACCGGGAGACAGAGTTGCTATCATTTATCAAACAAGCTTAAAACCATAGCTATATACAAAATGTAATCAAGATCAAGCATATTCTCATTTGACAAGAATGCAAATATCAATACTCTGATTTAGTGCCTCTGACTTACTTTAAAGCTGATCTTTGGGAGCAACAGTTTTTATACTAGGTACAACAAGTAATTGAAATATTATCAAAATTGCAGAATGCCCAAAAGCGATATCCAAATCGCAGGAGCTTCTTCTTTTTTTGTTTTTATAAAGGTCATGCAAAAATGACCATTCCCACTAAAATCAGGACTCTTCATAGATTATATTATTTGTCAAATAATCACAATGTGATCTTTTTTGCACATCATTCAGCCCTATGTTATACCTCTGCAATGTCACTGGATGTGATGTCAGAGCAGATCTGTCCTCTCTCCCACACCCCATTAATGTGAGCAGCACAGTACATGCCGGCCTTCCACACCACATCTTTGGGCTCTGTATGCACACACTCTTGCTTTACCAGCTCACATATCCTGAAAAACACAGAGAGATATAATTACAGAACTAACACTACAGGCTTGTAACATTACAGGGCCAGGAGGACCTTCCTTTGGCTAGTTCACATGGATTTATGTGGCTGGTAACAACAGTTACTTAGAATAGGGATTATCATCGTTAAAATGACCCTTCCATGTGGCATAAAAAAGCTTGTACAGTTCAAATGTTAGAAATTGAAGTGGTTGTGGTGGTGACCTTGTGAGTGTTTTTTATTTGGCTATCGACTGGAAGAACAATGACTTTTCTGTGCCAATATTTTGTTTATTTAAAGAATTTTCAAATCATAGTTTTGCTTTTTAACTGCTAACCTTTTGAGCTGAGAGTTGTACTGGGTGAGCTGGACATAGAAACTACTTGGTGAGTTGACATGGCACACTCTGACTTTCAGGTCTTTAAGTTGAGCAGGGAGCTTTAGCTGAGGCTGAAGCTCCAGTGGCTCCTCATCCTGCTCTCCCATAATGTTTTGGTCCGGGTTTTCAATGTCCTCTGGGGCTGAACCGAGCTCAAGTGGAGGGTCCCATATGGCAGGGTCATCACCAAGGGGCCTGTCATTCTTGGACTTAAATCTGAAGGAGGGAAGGAAAGATTGGGAAAGATAGAAGGGGGCAGTGCAAAGAAAAAGAGGGGAAATTGAGATAATGAACAAAAGAGAAGAGGAGTAACAGCAAGAAGAGCAAGGAAAGACATTATGTTATAATACAGAAGTACACAAAGTGAAAGATGAACTAAAATAAAAGCAGATGCGCCTTAATACCACGTATCCATTTTGATACCAATATCCCAATACTGAGTGTCTGCAGATTACAATATCAATCAAACACTCAGTCCCTCTCTCTCTTTAAAAACTGCTAAGCTCTTGCGAAGATGTGGTTTTTCAACATATAACATGTCTCTTTAATGGCGTAGCCAAGAAATATCAATTTAAAGTCTTAGATTATAAACCTCATGGTGACCTTTTTCTCACTAACTCCTAGAAATAGAACTTGTAGAGGACACAGGTAAGTTAGATAAGTCTCACCCCTCTTTGAAGCATGCCAGCTCCTCTTTGACCAGCAGCCCAGCGATGTTGGCTAGTGGCCCATCCAGGCTGCTCTCAAATACTTTGACTGGCAGAGGCTCCGTCTTAGGGACACTTGCTAGAGGAGTACAAGGAAGTCAGTCCACAAAATGGGTTTTGGTAACGAGTGCAAAATTAAGCCTAGAAATTTGTTACTACTCCATTCTCCTGCTGTGTTGTTTATTTATTTGTCCTTACGAAAAGAAATTCACACACGCAGACAGTACCTGTAGCCACAATAGTGACCAGTTTCTGGTGAGCCAGGCTGATGAATCTGTTGGTGCAGGCATCACTCCAGGTCTTTCCATCCACAGGAATCACATCTGACAAACAGCAGTGGATTGCCTGGATAGAAGAAGAAACACTTCTTGACTTAACCCAGCATTCTTCAAGAGTCAAAAGTGTGAAAATGTAATAAATAAAATGTGCATATTATTTTCATTACTTGGACAATGTCAACATTGCACTCTGATGTAGCTTGAAGATGCTTTTGGAGGACTAGTTCTTGGGTGTTTCATAAAACATGTCCAAAATGTAAGATATTATAGTTTAAAGTTGAGGAAAGTACAGGAAATATGTGTAAAATATGTATGATTTTAACACCAGTGAATTGTTATTGAAACTGAGCATCTTGATTGCAGATAGCAGAAGATTCTTCCTTGAGGATTTGTGTGCTGTTATTCCAAATTACAGCAGATGTAGATTATGTCCTTTGCCACAAAGGTAAAAAAATTAATATCAGTGGATCAATCAATACTGTATTCTCACCTTGGAAGGAAGTGCAAAGAATTCATCCTTGATCTTCCTTAAGTCACTGACTGACAAGATTCTCTTATTGCCAAAGTCTACATACCGCACTTCCACTTTTCTGCCCCCTGGATGACCTAAACACACACACACACACAGAGTAATTTCTGACATACATGCAAGGCACAGTGGAACTGTAGTAGGGTCATGACAGAGCCACTCTGTAACTGTGACAAAACGAAGCTTCAACAAGTGGACATTCCAATAAAACTTTCATGAACTGAGTACATTATACTGTTAAGCAATACCCACTGGTAAACATTTATTCAAACTGTGACATGTACATACACGCACCCTCACCTATGACCTGAGCTCTGTACCACAACTTGTCATCAAAGCGGGCAACACAGGCCTGTCCTATCACAGGGCAATAGATGGTGAGGTCATCTTCTCCAGCCACTGTTGTCGCATTGTAACAATCCTGAAGCTTGGCTGAGACTAACAAGGACTCCATGTTGTCGACCTAGTCGGGGATGGGGGGGGTGAGTGGAACAGACACATCTCCTTAAAATGCTTATCTCTATATTTCCTCCTCTAAGGAACTTTTTTTTTCCTAATGTTAATTCAAATTACATCCATGGCATCTGAGCTTCTTTAAGGATTGTACATATATATACAGTACATGTGCATTTATTTATGTGCATATTTAGTACCAGCTGGATGTAGAAGTCAGCAGGGTTGTTGATGTGGGACACCACAGCATTGAGCTCTGTGTTGATCTTTGGATAGACAGGAGGATAGTACAGCAGGGGCCTGCTTCCCAAAGTCACTGGAGAATAAAACCTATAAGCAATTTTGAAAGAGCACAGCCAAAGTTAGGCCACTTCAGTAGTAGGGCTTGATATTTAGAAAGTCTAAATTTCATTCTGATGCAATTTAATTCCGCTTTAATATCGACAATTTAAAACAACATTAGGCAATTATCTAAAATAACAATGTTATTTTAAATTCCAAAATAACATCTTCAAATTCATTTTGATGGTACATTGGCTTATAATAGAGAACGGTGGCTCTTCCAGTTCCACTCCACTTCATGTCCTGAATGCCTGTTCTCACACTATGTAACTTTGGTGAACAGGTACTGTAGCTCAGCGGTCTCTACAACCATTTTTAAGTTACATTTTGATACTTTACTCACACCAATTTGCTCATCAGATTTCTATCTAGTAACTTGCACATGTGTACCTGGCCACTTCAATGAAAACAAGGTACTCTCTGACAGAGATGGGCACATCACTGGATTGGTCCATGGGCGCTTTCCTGAGGTCCACCAACAAAGAGTCTCTGTTCTGACCCAAAGGCCTCATCTCCACTGCTGCGGCGCTAACCACACTGCAGAATTCAACATGTGCCTCTTTGCTCCAGCCTTTTGTCTGAACACACACGCGTGCGCGCGCACACACACACACACACACAGTAAACAAAAATAAGTAAAGTAAAAATCTGTTTTAACCTCATTAAGGAGCAAAAATGTGTTGCAAGGCACACCAAATCTAATCAGATTACCTACTTCATAGGAGCACTTGTAGTGTATGTTTTGTCCTTGAATTACCATGTTCACAAAAAAATCTGTTTCCATGTAATTAAGTTAGTTCATTAATTAATAAAGAATTGAACTTGTTAGTTTTAAGTGTTAAGGGGTTACAACCGTTTCTGGGAAATTAGTGTTCCCTCATTAATATCCAAATTCATGCAGGAAGTTGCTCCAAAATCGAATGAGATTAGTTACTCCATATGAAGTACTTGCGGTGTGAGTATAAAGTTTCTACTATATATCATTCTAGAGTTATTGTGTTCAAAAGAACGTATTTAAAGATTCACATCAGCATGACAACATAATGCACTGCATACCATGTATTAGGGCTGGGTGATATCGGTCGATATCTATATATCACAATATAAATCAAATCACTATTTCTGTTGAACTTAAAGGTTCCTTTTTACTCTTAAGTGAGATGTATAAGGTCAATTTTAGGGCTGCCTCCTTAATGTCGACTATTTGATGCATCAGACAGGAAGACCAATTGAGCCAAGAAGGAGAAAAAGAGACAAGGACACAAAATGGTAGAATGAACTAGCTAACACTATGTCAGATTTGTATTTGTATATTGTATTTTCTACTGGGACAAATCCCAGATCCCACAGAGTTTTTATCAGCTGTGTCTATCTCTACTGGCTCTCTGTACTTCTCAGTCCTCTGTCATTCAGAGCTGTGTCCCTTGAGGCATCTTCTTCAGTAATGCTGTTGCTCGAGTTTTCGTTCACATTTTCTATTGCCATTTTCTCTTTTATCTTTTTAGCTGCAGTATTCAAAACATTAGCATGTGTGCTACTCCTGTGTTACTTCTGCACTCTGTGCTGTGTGTGTCAACCTAACCTGATGTGTTTAAAACTGTTCCAGCCACATGATTGGTGCTATTCTCATTATCATTGGCTTTTCATATTGTCTGTCAAAACACAGCTGATATAAGTTCTATTGACGTTATTGACCATGTCTTAAATGTCTATCAAGAAAAGCTATATCACGATATATATTGATTTATCGCCCAGCCCTACCACGTACCAAATCAAAGAGTAAACAATGCAACATAAAAAAAAACAACCAAATTTTAAGGAACAACAAATGATAGCTTTTCTCTTTAGATAAATTATTTGTTTAAACACAGATAATAAAGGCCTATCTAAATCTCAGTGGTCTTACCAGGTCATATGGGACCAGGTCCTTGAGGGAACATCTGATGGCCTGAGGAGCAAAGTGACCCAGCTCCACCTTTACGGCCTCATCCACCTTCCTAAGGTGGTTGTTCACAGCTTTCAGTGAAGACTCAGTGGTCCCCTCATCACTGGAAAAGGTTCAAGAGAAAAGCATGCTACTAGAATAACTTTGTACAGCATTCTACTGAATGACCGATACATTCACAGTTAGTTAGCTAAACATTTATGTTGCACAGACTATATATTCATGTGCATCATCTTTGATGAAATAGCTACTGGTAATTATGGTTGCAACATTCCTGGAATTTAAAAGTTAAAAACTTTTCATGGGAATTAACTTGAATAAACTGGAAATTTGCAAAATTGCAAATTAGCCTATAGCAGGGAACTTTAATGTAGCTGGAAAAAAAAACATCTTGCAACATAGTCTTGGTTAAAACCAGATTTTATGCAAATTCAGTTGAATTTCTACCCTGCACTGTGCATTCCTTCATCACATGCACAGAACATTTCTAGAATCCTGCTCATTACAGCAAAAAAAATAAATTGAAATGTGTTTAAAAAGCAGCTGACTAGCCAGTAAATCAGAGATGCTAAATGTAAGACCATTTCATTGACAATTTAAGAGGCTAGCTATCATGGTACTAGCTCAGCTGTGATGCTGTTCCTTCTGCAACATTTGGAAGGCTGTTGATTTTGCTGAGGCAGACATCGTGTTCTCATGTTCCAGAGAGGTTGTGGTCAAATTTGATTGGGCAGTATGTGGAACATGTCACCGTAAAATGACCTCTGTGCCTGCCTGAGCTGCTCAATTTTCAACCTGTGGGAAGCACTGACATTTGTATGCATCCATTTATGTGTGTACCTCTGTACGGTGATAGTTTTGGTGAGGCCATAGTCAAGGTAGAAGACTCGGATGCTGGCCAGCTGGGTGACTTTGCAGGCTTTAACACCCTCCATGCAGCCATTCTGCAAGATTTCAACCACACTGGCCCTGCACCAGAGTTCCTCCTTCCACTTCACAAAGATCATGGAGCCTGGAGAGGACCAGAGGAACACAGGCTGAATCACATGTCAAGTATGTTTCACTCCACTCTGAGCAGATGAGTGGCATGTGATACAATCATATTATGATCACAGAGAAGAAAATAAAGTAATTCTTGTAATGACTCAAACACAGGTTTTTTTTTATTTACAACAGAAAGCCAGCAACAACCTAGTCAACCTCTTCTCTCTTCTCTGTCTAATTTGCTTAGGTAAACAGTACATTAACAGTAACATTAACCTTCATTGCCATATGCTTAAACTTATTTCTCCATCATTTTGAGGACACACACCAGTCTCCACTGTATCATTGGAAGTGAAGTGGCAACAATCTTTGGAGCAGAGGTGATTGATCCGCTTTGACAGGATCTCGCTTTCCCTCTTCTCAGCCAGGTAGTGTACATAGAAGTGACTTGGATTCACAACATGGGTCACCACCACCCACTGAGTGACTAGGAATTAAGGTAAGAGAGGGATGAAAGAGAGAAAAAGCAAAAGCCTAAAACAAAAGAAGTGGTTGTCTAATATTTGTACAACATTCTATGTATTATATTACTGTAACTGTACAATTATACAGTTGTCTCTCCCTACCATTTCTCTTATTGCCAAAAAACTGTTTTTTCCTTCTCCTGTTGCTTCTTGATTTGTCATTAGCCAGCTCAGGTCCAGTGGGTGGGAGAGCTACAGGAAGACACAAAGTGTTTACCAAAAAAATATTACGGCATCTCTTCTACATCCATCATTAGCAATTTATTGTTCTGATTGGATCTGGTATGTAAGTAAGATCAAATACACATATGACAAAGCCACACACCGTGCTCTTGTCCCTCATCTAAAAACTCCTCAATAATTACATCCGGAGTTCCAACATCTGAACCCGAGCTGTGGCGAGAAAGGCTGGACCTGCGACGAGGCCTGGGGCTTGGAGGAGAGCCTCGTGACGAAGGACTGTTGGCTCCTGTGCTCTCCTTGTCCTGTTTTTGTGGGCTAGGGTGCTTGTTGCGACTGGGTAGGATATATTTTCTGTTACTGCCCTCTGCACGTTGCCAAGGTGACTTTCTGTTAGAACTGCCCGGCTGGTAGCCTTTGGGTGGAGTGTCGGACAACCTAAAAGTGAACAGCAAGAGGACTTTTTTGTGTGTGTTTTAGAACACATAGCCATATAAAAGAAATAATTCAAAAATATTACATACACATAACATTTTGTGTAATATTCTCAAAAAAGTACATGAATTAACCTGACATATACTATGGGCAGAAGATGCAAAATTACAAGATTTGAGGCAATTACAGGAGAGTGTACCACTTGTACTGGTGTGTAGTATTTTCCTACTCATCAATAATATTTTTGGCACAATTTCAACTCAAAATATACTTATACCAAATAAAAACTGATGTGCAAATTCAAGAGCTTCTCCAAAACACAGAGGGCAGCATGAGAAGATATCTGAAAACTTACATGATCTCTACATGACATTATCTCAGTTAAACCAAAAAAAGTACTTCAATTACATTTAAAACTAACACCCAACACATCTCTTTTTTTTTTTACTTGTTTTACTGTATACTAGGGATGGAATGCATTTTAATTACTTTTTGAAGTCGATTAATCAAGCCAATTTAAGTCGATTAGTCGAGACATCATTGTTAACAAGTGCCCTCCACCCAAACCAAAATAATAATATGTTGTCATGTCGCGTGATGTTTTTGCGCTGTAGTGTACAGATGCACTAACTTTACCTCCCAAACTCCACTCATTAAGAACGCACCTCAGACTAGTTCTCAGTGGTGTGTCTCTCATCTGTGCTGTGAGTCTAAAGCACACAATCTGAAATGTTCCAGTCACCATTGATGTAAAGGCAGGTGACAGTTACCAAAAAAATCCAACATGAGAGCTGTCCATGCATCAGTTGTTATTGCTACTTTCTTGGCTTCCATCAGATTCTTTTTCAGAGCTGTAGCTGCATATCATCTGAAATCATTTAAGCCACCAAAGCTATTTGTTATTTGTCCCTGTCATTTGCTGTAACATGAGCATTTCTGTACTATAAATCCACTGTGTTTTCCGTAAGCGCCAGCTGTCTACCGGCCGGACATTAAAACATTCTCACCTGATTACTTTCTTATATTTCAAGTCACGTCACTGTCACTTTATATAATGTTATAACTCTAATCTTAAACCAGATGAGGATTTTTGTCATCAGACATCTGGATCTTCAGTAATTGGAGCTCCAGTCTTTTGCGTGCACCATACAGAGCAAGATGCAGAAGAGATGCAGCACTCAGCAGAAACATAAACATATTCCATCTCCTCACACCTCCACCTGATGAAATATTAGTCAAATAAAAATTTGTTGATTCTTAAAAATAGATGTCGGCTATGTTTACTGTGTTGATTAATTGATTAATCCATTATTAAAGCACATCCCTACTGTATACTCATAATATTTAAAGGTATTTTAGCCATTCCAGTTAATAACTTTAACAAATACCAAAATACCTTGTTCAAAAAGAACCTCAGACATGTTAGCATGTTTTATCATGGAACAACACACAACAACAAAATGACCTATAGTAGAAAACTGTTTGATGGTGTTAATGATATACTGTGATATCTGAGGTGGCACAGTTGAGAGAAACTCTCTTTGTGGCCATAACTGGAAACTATGGTAAAGATATCTGTAAATAAATTAATTTAGCTGTGTAATAATGTTTTTTGTTGACATAGGGGCTTTTCGCACTTTTCATCCCCAGGCCCAAATTTTTCGGGAGATACTGAAGGACTCACTGCTTTGGGTTGCTGATTTCCATCTTTAGAGACAATGCCAGACTCTGGTTGAGACCTTCTGACTGGAAAACACAGCTTGAACACAAACATACATGCTCAAATTTGAAAGTAACAGTGAGTCAAAGCTTGTCACTAATATTAGTTCCTGCATCTACAACACAAAAATAACAGCATCAAGTGCATCAATACGTCAAATGTCTCCTCTATTTTGGCAGGTTTTTTGGTAACTCTTGTTTCTTGCTGCTCTAACATGTAAATTTCCCACAAGTGGGATAAATAAAGTATATCTTATCTTATCTTATTCTGATATTTAACATAATTTGGTTACCTTCTACAGTAGCTGAGAACAGCAGGAAAACTGTTCATAGAGGTTGTATACAGCTTAGTATAGTGGTGAAATAATAGAAGATGGGGTATAACATAAAACATTGCAAATGAACATCAGGCTTACAAACCTCATTCCAGAGTCCATAGTAATACATTGCATATTGAAGGACTGGTTATCCACAGGAGCCTGCAATGTTTCCAGAACCTATCACCCACCCACACACCCACACACACCCACACACACACACACACACACACACACACACACACACACACACACACACACACACACACACACGTGCGCACACACACACACAAAATTTCCCAGCTTTTACCTGTTGGTACTTTTATAGTATCTGACTATGCATTGTGTATTTACAAGGATTTACCTGTTTGTATGTACATGTATTAACAGTATGCATAATATTTCATACCTTATCCAGGGTGCAGTACTGCTCCAGGAAGGGGACACGGAGTACTTCTCTAGCCATCTGCATGGCGAGGTCCAGGGCCTTTATCCTCTCCTGAACACAACACACTTCTGCTTGGCTGGCGGAGAACTGTGCCTCCATTTTTGTCAGCTGACTCAACTGCACATCCCTCCTGATGACAAAGCAATTACATGACTTTAGTCGGAAAAGAGAATAATCAAGAGAATAAAACAGTCTGAGAAAAGTAAGACCTGTGTGCAATCTCTAGTTTCACATCGACAGATAAGACATTCTTCCTTCGAGGTATGGCTATTAAATAACGAGACTACGCTTATGATAAAAATATGTGGTTCACAGTCACACAGAGTGTTTTTTAAATTAAAGGTTGGGTAACTGCTGTAAGTTTCCAATAAGTGATGTCTTTAGTTCACTGCTAGCTACTGACTGAAGTGCATGTGTTTTTTGCTAAGGCATCATAAAATAATTAGCTCAAAAGTTGAGCGACGCATTAAAATTTTTGACGAAATTGAATTGAGCCAAATCTTTTCGTACATTGTATGCATGTCACGTGCACATGTGTTTGAATGGCACGAAAGATTTTGTGAAAACAGACAGGATGTCCAAGACAATGAACGTCTGGGCGCCCATGCACATCAAAAACCTCTGAAAACATTCAACAAATTGAACAAATCGTTTGAAATGACCGACGACTCAGTATAAGAATGATAGTAGAAATGGTCTCCATTGATAAAGAGACAGTTTGGGAAATTTTGCATGACAAAACTTCTGCGTGCCAGCTCACACTGCGCTCTCGGTAAAGCAGTGTCTGGCCCAAAAACAAATCGCAGTGCCTGATCACCCTCCCTGTTCACCTGATCTAGCACCAAGTGACTTTTTCCTAAGATCAAATCTGTGCTCAAAGGAACATATTTGAGTCTTTGTCAGAAATAAGGAAAAGAACACAGAGGTTCTGAGACAACTGTCCAAAGAAGACCTACTGCACTGCTATGATCAGTGGAAGACCCAAATGCAGCGGTGTGTTGATGTGTTGGTGGGGGGTATGCTGAGGGAGAAAGACATTGAAAAATGTTTATGTTCAATAAAATTGTATTACAGCATTAGTCTTGTTATTTAATAGCCATACCTCATAGAATCTCATGAAACAGCTTTTACTTTTTAAGCATATCTTGACAATTTATATCCATACCACTTTTGGACAGCATGGAAAGCCTTATCTGCAGCTTGCTTGATCTCCATCTCAAGCCGAGCTCTCTCTCTCTTCACTTGTTCTGCCAGACTAGTCGTCAGAGTCTGTACAGATGAAACACAGACATGGAACATTCACTTCTGATTAACTACTTTGTTCTGAAATGTAAGAATGTTTTATCCTGCCCTCAAGTTGTGTGAAGCTTTTTGAATCTAGTGTTCACCTCATGGATTTGTTCCAGCTGGGCAAGATTTTCTGCAGCCTGGACCAATGCCTCCTCCACCGCCCTCTCAATCTTCCCAACATCAGCTGGCTGAATGAAACATACTGAACTTTAACCATTTGAATCTGAATCAATCACATTCAGCCACTACACCATCCCTTCCAATTAACTGAGTTTAAGCAGCCATAACATGCAATCCCAGTGGAAACAAATATACCTGCTCTATGTCCTCAGTATTGGCATTACTGTCTGTAGGTGATGATAATTTGTTTCTTCTGCGATTCTTTGATCTGTCACACCGGAGGCTTCAATAGATGACAACACAAAAGAGAGGAGGATATAAAAGTTAATCTAAATATCTGTCAAACTACATCTGTATCAGAAGTGTGGTTCAGCTTAATAATCAGACCCATTTCTTACCTTTTTATCCTGTTAATTTTAGCAGTGTAGATGAGGCCAATAATTCTGCTGTCTTCCTGCAGAAAGCACACCCCACCTTCAGGAAGGGTCGACTCAACCTGAAGAGAGAAATACTTTGTTTTTGATTGTTTTCTTACCACTTTCTGCCTTGAATTAGATGCAAATCACAGAGGGGAAAAAAACACTTTTCTGGATGGATGGCAACCAACTAAATTGGATGGCAAAGACTTCAGCAGTGTTATGATAGTATCACCGCCCTCACTGTGATATGTTCCTTCTGCAATCACAAAAGTGGATAATATGTCCTGCAACAAGAGGCTGCTTCTTAAGTTTTACTGTTTTTCTCATCTACAAATTTAGGATCATCATCATTTATAATGAATATTCAGTTTCAGATTTACAAGACCACAGGCCAGATTTACAATATAGCTCCACATTGCTTCTTTTTTCCAAATTATGAGAAACATGGAATGACCCTGAATGAATTTAAAGTGTGAAGCCGTTATATTTACCTTGATCAATACTCGAGTCATGCCAGTCTCACAGCAAGGCAAGTTAATTTATATACAGCCTTACATAAAACACTACTTTAGATGCAAAAGTAACATCGCTGGTCATTTCACCTCACACTCTGGACATCTAATGACACTGTCGCACTGAATGGACTGCAGACAACATGTGCAGTAGATGTGGCCACATAAAAGCACACGCGGAAGGTTGCCATCAACTTCATCCTCTGAAAAAGAAAACAAAAATACAAAAATAATATTCAATATAATTTTCTAATTCAAACCTATGATTCAAGTCAGCTTCTTTACATTACGTTATTGTTAAGCTGTAAATAATTTCTGTAAATGGTGATAACCTGTACAGGTAAATTGTATTATTTATAGATTACAATTTTAGTTAATTTAAAAAGTTAAACATTAACAACAAAGCAGCAGACAGCAGAGATAGACGGCGGGGTTAATGACTAGAAGCTACAACAATTGATCAACAGAAAAATCAATCAAAAGTTTCGACTTTTAGATTTAATGTGTATGTACAGTTAACACCCTTAGATTTTAGAGCCGCTGGTCAGACATGACATTTGAAGTCTTCACCTTAGACTCTTGACAATTTTGATTATTTTCTGGAATTTTAGAGACTAATGAAGAAACTGATCTGCAGATAGACTGATAATGAAAACAACGGCTAATTGCAGCTTTATTAATGAAAAGCTCTGGGACAGTCCCGTTAACAAAGGGTGGGGTCAACGTATTTGAATCACAGTTTAAACAACCTGTTTGTTGTTGCTATAAATCTTTCTGTGATAAGCTAAAATATCGGAAAATATGTCGCCGCTGTGGCTTTGGTGCGACATTTACAATCGGTGCGGTCTATCAATTTAAGATTAAGTTAGCTTAAACAGAGGAAACCAAAGCCTCGAGACCTTGAAAGGTAAATAATCATCTAATAAATTGTATTCGTCCCGTTGTAATGTTAACGCTAGGATTAATTATACAAATTCCGCACAGACAAACACCTGCCAGCATACTTTTTTGTAAAATTAACTAGCTGCAGGTAGCTCGCTAGCTAACACTTTTCACCTTTAGCCGTCGATGATTTAATTTACCATAAAACAATGAACATTTAACTGTAAAAATGGGGGGTGTAAACATCCTACCAGGTAGAGTGAAGGCTTCTCCACATAATTTGCAAATAACAGAGTTAGGATTGTCCCCTCTGTCCATCGTTATTTCTTTGTAAAAATGTTTTTTTTCTTTTTCTTCTTCTTTCTTTCTTATTTTGGCTCGAACGGTAAGGCGCAATCTTTTTCACGTGACCACTCAGGTGTGTTGCGTTCAGGGCCCACGGAGAATACCCATGAATAATGAAGAATAATCAGGTTTCATGTTTTGATATTTCCTTTCCATACAGTCCACGGTCTTGTCTTATTGTATTAGGTAAAATTTCTATGTAGAAATAGCCTCTAGTTTATTATATTTTTGTGTAGTTTATTCGATATAATATGAGAGCGGATCCCAGGTCTGCAAAGAAGTCAAGGGTAACTCATCAAACTCAAAGACTTATTTCCACGGAAATCCTAGATGTGAATAAAAATAAAATTAAAAACAACACTGGGTGAGGAGTCCAGATACCTTGGCTTATCTTATCTTATCTTATCTTAACTACTACCATCAAATCCATGTAAAAGGTAAAACAGCAAACTACCAGAAAGAATTAAACATCAAATACAAATTAAAAGCAGCCATCACATATTTATTTTTTAGGTACCTATTGCAAAATATAAAGTCTGAGTCCAAAACAGATAATAATTTAATTTGTGTAATTTATTATTTTTTCTGTGGACACTTGAGGGCGCCAAGGACTAAGGCAAACACACAGGAGATGATGGGTTCACAAAGGCCAGGTGAAAAATACAGCTTAGAGCTCTTCATATGTGCAAATATATACTTCTATATTTTGAAGGATTTTATGTATGCAAGTAAATTTCATTTAGTACCAATGTGTTTGATGTGTCTGAACTGAAGCTATAAACTGAAACAGTGTGAGATGCATAATTTTATCTTGTTTTCATTTACTTGTATGTTCTTTATTGTTTTACTGTTTTATTATCTGCCCCCTCTTTTATGTATAACAATATACATTCCTAATGCATTCATGTGTTGTATGATAATTTCTTTTGTTTCATTCTGAACCAATTGCAAGGCTCCGTAGCCGACCTAATGGCGGTATGTTGGTCCTCTCTTCCATCTGAGCGCAGCTGCCGGCAGCACCTCTGCCTGGGGACAATGGCTAGCCATCCAGTGAAGCAGCAGTAACTGGGAGTGACAGCCAATGGAGAGCAGGGAGGCACAGACATCAGATGGCAAAGGTAAATCATCTAGTATGCAACATGGCCAAAACTTTAACCTTCAGAGAGCGTTCACTCACATCCCTGGAGGGGGCAATGAAAGTGCAGCACATCAAGGGGGGTCTTTCTATGTAGAGGTGGCAGGATGCAGCCCCCAAGAACAACTTGAAATACATGTGTTTTAACAGTACAGCTCCCACCCCTGCACAAGTGTCCAAATAAATACAGCTCCTGGTGTTAATCTGAAGTGAAAGTAGACCATCTTGGTGTGAGGTGTCAAAACACCTGCAGGTATAAAGTACACCTGTCTGCTAATAGGAGGCAGGAAAATATTTAAGATCATTTAACAAATTGGCCCAAGGAATTTTAACACTTTAAATGTATCTGATAGATCATCTTCTTTATGATTAATGTTAGATGTAGTGTAAAAATATAACTAAAAGAATGTACCTTCTCTTGTTATCCTGCATGTGTTTTAGAAAGAAAACCTCCACACTTAAGACTTCATGGGATATGAAGATCATTTATGAATTTTTTACTTAAAGGAAACCTATTCAGTTCACATTCAAACCTTCATCCTCATTAATATATTTTGTATAACTGGCTATTTGAGTAAAAGTAAAAGTTAAAGAGTAAAAGTTACATGTGCCCATATATTCACTTCCATATAAGTTTTTATGTTGCCAAGTGTATTTGATGGTATTTGCCATAATCTGGCATTTATCTCATGAAGTTTTACAATCACTTGTACTTCACTCCTGGATTTTCTTCCAGTTTACAGAACAAAAAAACGAAGTCACATCTTCATATCTGAAAGAATCTAATCCCTGAAAGATCTGTTAACTTATTTTACATTGATTAATTGCCACTTTTTGTAAACTTTAAGAACAACACAATAAAATATTCTCTCTATCTTGTGTTCTGCATTCCAGCAGATGGAGAGAGTGTAGAGCTATGTATGAATCTGTGAGGGGTACCGAAGGAATCTTGTCATTGGTCTTTACCAGGGGCAGGATGATCATAGACAGGCTGGAAGGGGGGCAGGGTCCCACATGTGTTTGTGTACTAGGGTGGGGGGTAGTAGATGTGTTCACAATGGGTAATGAACCAATCAGCAAGCTGCCTAGGGGGGGTTGTGGGGGTGTCAGTTAGGGAAATGGGGGTTGCCCCCCATCTTTCCTCTTCCCAAATGTGGGTCACTTCCCATCCTCGGGTGATTTATCTTGTGTTTGTGTAGGAACAATAACGGTCCTGCACCCCCCAAAACCCTTATCAAATAACTTACTCATTAATGATGTTCTTAATTAAGCTGTGTTGTCTCATTAGCCCTCTCTCCTGATGTCTCACATAGGCCTTGTACAGCCATCCGTCCGCTTCTTTGTTATTATCCAGCTATTTCCTAAATCATTTATTGTGGGTCATCTCATGTGACAGGAGATGATGTCTACAGGAAGCCGTCTATTTGTGTGTACCTCAAAGGTCTTATTAAAAAACAACCCCCCTTTGTTTCCCTCCTATAGGTCACAGAGTAGGGGTATAGGGTAGGCGTATTGAATTTATTAAATAGACAGCATGTACTATAGAATTTAAATGTCTACTGAGAACCATCAGCATACAATCAGATGAACCTGTAATGTACATTGTTAACACCATTTAAAAAAGAGTTCTTCAATCTTGATGCTATATATTGATTTTTTTTTTCCAAGGAAGCATCATCGATTTTTTCCACAGAGGAACCTTTTATCTTCCTTTGAGTCTCTGACCCGCTAGCTTTGCAAACATGATGTGGTAACAGCCTCTTCGCTCTTTTAAGGTTAGGTCCTGACCATCTGAAGAGAAAAAAAAAAACTAAGGTCAGCAGACACACAAGGCCCAGGAGACTCATGGGTTGGCTTTAAGTGGTGTCCCCCCCCCCCCCCCCCGACAGGCCATTTGGCCACAGCATGAAAAGAGCAGAGGCAACGGCAAATGACAGTGGCTTTATACCTTCCATAATCTCTTTGTCTGGTCAAAGAAAGACCTGCCATTACACAAAGAACCATCCTCCATCCTCAATTTGAAAACAGTATAATAGTTACCTTCAAGACAAGTCAATCAAATTTACTAAATCTGATACACTGATACATTGTTTCACACATTTGTATTATTTTTTTCTGCTTAATATATCTGGAGTCAACTTTTATTTTTGATTGGTGGATGATGCCTGAGCGTAGTGGTTATAATTACATCCAGGTCACCTGACACATACAGACACAGGACTGCTCTTTTTTATGGGAAGTGACCGCATCAATAGACATGATGCACAATAATGATGATGATATTGGGGGTGGGGGATTTTTCATATTTGTTCACAATATGCTCAGAATGGACCCATTATATCCACAGACTTCCAATTGACAGCTGCAAGTGATTTGGAGGTCTTGGTGTGTCTAACCTACTGTAACAAGGTTTAGGTCTTGACCCAACACGCTTTGATCTTCCTGTTTGTCATTTTCTAGATACCAGTGCAATTTTTTGTCACTTTTTTGGCCACTATTTAGGATCAGGAACCACAGACATACACTGAGTAACCAGAAAAAATAGAAAGATCAGTAAGCTGTAATGCAGTGCATTACAAGAGTCCTACAATAAATATTACTTACCTTTCTGCTTATACTAAAGTATAAGTATATACTAAATCAAAGTATTCAGAATATTTTTATTGTTTTTATTATGACTCAGTTCCATGGTACAGCTTTTCTCCCTGCATGAATAGCCCAGTTCCCTATGTAGAGTAGTACTTGTCAGTGGTTGAGCCAGATTTATGTTTTATTTTCAAGGGGTTACCCAGATAGACCGATACCTACAGAACAGGTTTTATTTTATAGTTCAGTGTCTGGTTTTTCCCATGGATGGTACCTCTGCATCACAAGATGATGCTTTATTCGTAATCACACTGCATCATGGTAAAATTACAAGTTTTGCAATGAAACTGGCTTTGTGTTACTGAAAATGAGATGATAACTGAGCCTTTTTTTTTTTTTTAACTTGCCTCATGTCATCTTCACATCAGAAACTTAGAGAAAACACAACCAGCCCAGGATCATAGTTTGTTTTAGTCCCATGTGTTATCTCCACAATTGTTGTAGCCCTGATGTGAATTTATATTTTTGAGGAGGTGCATATCAGCAGTGGTGGGAAGACACAACACAATACAATTTATATACAATTAAACCGTGACACCAAAGATGTTTGTAGGAAGGTACTGTACATGGAAATTAGGTGTGAAATTGTGGTCATTTATGATAGGACTGTTTAGACTGCTTTAAAGCGTACAGGAGTTTCAGTTTTTCTGGTCACTCAGTGTACATCAAAGTCTGTGGTGTTAATCCTACAACAAACTGGTACCAGCAGCAAACATCCCAACTTAAAAGAGGGCACCAGGCCATAGGAGCTCCAGCTCCAGCTCCAGCAGTCATTAAAAACAACCCAAAGTCGGGAATAGTGCCCGTGAACCCATTGTGTCCGCAGTCAACCCCCCTTTCCTCTGCTTTCTCACATCCACCCATACCTACACATACATTCACATGTGCTTGATCACTCATGGTCATGCTTCCTTGCTCCCTCAACCCTTCATCCCTTCAGTTCAAAGGAATAATTAGTAGGCAGTGGTGGTGGTGGAGGATAGGATACTAGTCGTTGGGAGTGACTTGAAAAGCCGTTGCATTTTTAAGACCAGCCTTGCTGCCTCTGTGACCTAATACCCGTTGAACATCACACAGATCAACATCAAGGGAAATAGCAGGAGAGGGTGGGAGAAAGCGAGAGATCAGACCAATGAGGCTGCTCGTTATCCCGGCTCACTAATCGCTCTGTCGCTGAGCATTTCATGACCTGTCCATCCTAAATTCAATCAGCTCACCACCACTGCCACTCGGCCCTTTATACTGGAGGCCTGCTGCCTTTGGAAAAGCAAGTTGTTTTGAATGTTGTGTGAGTTGGGTTGGGTCTAAATGGGGCGGAGACTAGGTGATATTGGAGGTTAAGGGAGGGTATTTTAATAATAAGCTGAGTGCAGCCTATGTTACAATTATCTCACTTTGCTGCACTTACAGAATGCTTGACCTGCTTCTCAGCATTGATATGGCACATTTCTCAGGGCAAGGCGGGGGTCAGCACGGAGGTTTGGATCTACGTGGGAGTGTGCGTGTGAAGAGAGATACTTTTGACTGTGTGAGAGAAAGAACATGTATAAGTGTGATAGTGTACTTGAGTGTGTGTGTTACTTGTCAGCTGCCCTGTGGTGGGACTGAGGCCGTGAGAGCCTCAGTCCTCATGGGTGGGCGATACCAGGGGTGAAGAGGTTAGATAGAAAGCAAAGTTAGTGTTGGCTGATTTACCTTATCGCAAGACGCAAATACACACACACACGTTCAAAATACCCCATAAGTCAGAAGAGGGAGAAAATACACATTCATTTTGTAGGAATACATACAAGGTCTTGCTAAGAAACACATCTTAGAAATTAATTTGTGTGTTATATGAATGATTAAGTATCAGCACTTTGAAATAATGTAATATTTAATCTTGCATCAGATTGTCCTGCAGAAATACTTGCTGGGGAAAATATCTTGGATTGCCAGCATATGAAAAAAATTATGTTGGGTATGCCTCCATAGCTATAGTTACTGTTTATTTATTTAAAAAAAACACCAAACATGTTGTGTCTTCCAGTGATATAGAGTGGTATCTATCCACGCAGACAGTTTTAATTTGTCCAGGTATTGAGATATCAGTTTGTCACAGAGATTTAAGATATCACAAAACATGGTGTAGTAAAACCCAAACTACCTGTATAGCTAGATAACACTTGGGATGAGTAAAAGAAAAATCTTTTGGGTTACCCTTTAATTATCAGAGCAACAGATTTTAATTTTTTTCTAAAACAATTTACATTAATGATTATAACAGAGGGCGGCACGATGGTGCAGTGGCGTTGCCTGTTGCCTCACAGCATGAAGGTCCCGGGTTTGAGCCCCTGTTTGAACCTGGGGCTTTTCTGTGTGGAGTTTGCATGTTCTCCCTGTGTCTGCGTGGGTTCTCTCTGGGTACTCCAGCTTCCTCCCACTGTCCAGAGACATGCATGTTAGGTTAATTGGTGACTCTAAATTGCTCGTAGGTGTGAACGTCAGTGTGAATGGTTGTTTGTCTATATGTGTTGGCCCTGCGATGGACTGGCGATCCGTACAGAGTGTACCCTGCCTCTCGCCCATTGACAGCTGGGATAGGCTCCAGCACCCCACGACCCTTAACAGATAAGCGGTATAGATAATGAATGGATGGATTGTAACAGAGGAAGTATTCATACTATACATACAGTATATATATACACACACACACATACATACAGTATATACATGTATGTATGTATGTGTATATATATATATATATATATATATATATATATATATATATATATATATGCATAAACAAATGTGTATACAAAGTACATACATTTCCGTCCATTATTTATACCACTTATCCTTTTAAGGGCCAAAGGGGGCTGGAGCCAATCCTAACCGACACTGGGTGAGAGGCAAGGTACCAGTACATACATTTCATACATATCACTCACATAGTCACAAATGTGACTGAGCTGAATCATAGTATATAGAGAGAAAAACAAACAAAAAAAATCAAGAAGGTAAAAACGCCTCATTAGGGTATGAAAGGTTTGGATCAGATCAAGAGAGTACTCTGTAGAGCAGAAGGTCTCTTTCCACCCAGGCTTCGCCATCTGACTGATGGTAAAAGGTACTGCTGACAGATTGCTGTTCATCAGGAGGTGACATCTGTCAGGAGATATGATTCAACTGCATGGGAAGCATTCCACCATCAGGTCTTTGGCATACACTGAGGAACTGCTCTCCCACCTTCATTATTCCTGCATGAATCAGATGGAGGACCAGCTGCTGGGGTGACTCAACTGGAATTTAAAACAGAAAAACTTTGGCAAAGAAAGAGCAAGACTCAGGTCTTCTTGTACCATGTGCTGAGGTATCACTGTGTTGTTTAGCTGTTTTATGTACATGCCGGATTTTAGGTTGAAAATCACATTGTTTGTGTCCATGTTTGTTTCTAATATAAATGTAGCCTAATTAAACAGAATTATTTATTAAATTATTACTTATTAAATGACTTAAAACAAGACGAACTGTATCTAGAGTTATCTTAGGGCCAAAGAAAAGTATTTTGTTTCCTATGCAAGCATTTTAATGTGGGCCTGTAATTTTCTGTATGTGTATACCTCACCTTAGTTCTTTACTGGCCACATACTGTTCCAAATATTTCTTTTAAGAAGAAGAAATTTGATTTATTTGAAATGACAAGAATGTTAGATATCAAATGAAGAGGCATCTCAACCCCATTCTGTCTTTACTGGTGCTGTTGGCCTCTGATTGTTGGAAAATTAAAAATGTGACAAAATGCAGCTTTCAAACCAACAACAGCCATAGCCACCCAAAATGTTGGATAAAAAAACACAAGAGCTATTAACACTCCCACACATCATAATCCCGAATCAACCAAGTTCACCAGCCTTTCTTGGGAACTGGGGCAGGAGCCACACACCTGGGCTTGTTGGCAGGAATCACCTGGTACTGTTTCTTTCTCTGTAAAGTGAGTAGTGCTTCAAAGCCCTGCTTGGAAATTTAAAAAGCTTGACAGGTTCACCAGAAGAGGCTGTTAAAACCACTATTTGTCTTTTAAGATCTGCTTTGCTGTGAACTTAAAGCACACAAAACCCTGTTAATCATCAAAACTATTGTTTTAAATAGCTTGTGATTTACAGTAAACACTAACTGTTCAGTGACACACACACACACACCTGGTTCAGAGGCAGGAGTGTGATAGTTTTAGCCAGGACTGAGGAGACAAATGAAAGGAAAGTTGGCGTCGTAAATGAGCAGGGAGTCCAAAAGGCTCAAGAAGAATATCAAAGCCGCATCTTTTTCTGGTTTCCACGTAGGCAACATGAAATATGTTGCGTGCGGGAGGAATTGTGAAAGAGGTTTCTTGGTACTGATCCTTCATGTTACTAGATTAATAACTTGGTTTCTCCCCAGTTACATTACAGAGTTTTCCATCATAACTTCATGGTGACACGTGCAATTACTGCTTGGTGGAGACTTTTATCCAGAATGTTTAACAGAACTGAATCCATTTTACAAAGCATTAATCTGGCCTGTTTAACATGCTAGCCAAAGAGTGACAGATGCATTCATTCTTGCTTTGAGACAATATCATGTTAATAATGGCTGAATGCTCTCCAATGTGTTTCAACCTTCCTCCTCTTCTCTCTTCACTTTGGCAGACACTGAGTCTCTGTTAGCACCTTTCTTCTCTCTCTGTCTGTGTCACTGTAGACAGACAATGACAGCAATGCCATCAGCTGCCAAACCCACAGACATAATTACACCCCTTACAGAGAGCCGAACCGCCTTCTTGTCAGTCAGAGCCACAATAAACCGTGACAGCGACCGTAGTGAAACACCTGGGTGAATGTCTTGGAGGTGACGAAAGACTAATGTGGTGGTGAAGTGTGGCGCCATGCCACGAGTACACTCATGGCCCTGTAATCTGGGGAAGCTGAAGGAAATGGCTGACAGAATGACTTCCTGAAATGTCAGATTTTAAGTTACACAATCATAAATAGTGTTGTCTCCTCTTTTGAGGCTAAACTGTGTAAGACAGCAGAATCCAGTCAGTGAAGCATTCAGGGAAGATTTTTTTGGATGCTACCTTTTACAAAACGCTGGTTATGGAATTGTTTTAAAAGCAATGACCATATGTAAGGTTTCTCATTTCTCATTCCAATTGTATTGGATTTTGGAATAGCAATATAGCAAAGTGTCTATCTTTTCCTCTAAATCTGCTGACCTATGTGACCTATGAACTATAGAGCAACTCATATTTTCTAATATTTTTCATCCTCTTTAAAGTGAACACCAGAAGAGCTACTCCCTCGGTAGTTACAAAGAAATGTAAAGCATGTAAAGCATCACTGGGCAATTTGTAGTGCAGTGTAGGTGTCACAAGCTTGGATCAATCATCAGAGATACACTTGACAACTTGTTTTTTAAGCCTCTGCATTGGCGACAGCCATGGCCAGAGAATGCGATATCTCTCTTGACGGAATTTAACACTTACTTGGACTCAAGGATGAAGTGATTAGATTTTGGTGGTCAAAGGTCAATGGTCAGGGTCACTATGACTTCACAAAACAGGTTATTGGCCATGACTAATGAATTTATAAGCTAATATATCTAATAGGATAAAATGATGAAGTGATTACATTTTATATCTAAAAGGCCAAAGGTCAGCTTCACTGTGACATCATAAGGTTTTGTAAAAACACTTTTCTAGCACAACCTATAGCCTAGCCTTGCCAGACTAGAGCAAGTACAGCAGGTCAAAGCTGAACCATATAGTTGATCTGCAAACTGTAGTGGATATTTTTAAATGACACTCTGGGTTATAATTTTACCATTTGCCTTTGTCTTTCAAATAAGCTTGACTAACCAGGAGGTTTAAAAACTGCCTGATTGATGGACTGCTATTTTTTCTTCTTCTATTTTTGGCCATGTTTCTGCTTTCCAAGATTTCAACATTTACTTTGGGCAGTACAATGTAATCAGAACAGCTGGGACTGATGATTAGATCAACAAAAATAAGACCCAAGCTATATTAAACCATATTCTCCTTAAAACCTACTTTATTCAGCAAGTGTTACTGAGAAAAAGACCTGTTTTGCAAGAGAAATCTGAGAACAAATTATACACATACACACAAGATGGAAACAAGATAAGTTAGTCACCTAAAACACTCATCACACACAAACACAGCTTTTAAATAATAAATAAATAATAATCGCAACTATTACTTTTCAAGCTTCCACGTGTTCATGCCAGTGGTGACGTGAATAGTATCAGAAACTAGTCTTCCCCAGTTCAGGACTGGTACAAGAAACTTTTCAAACTACCTGTGCTGTGACGAGATATCAGGATTATTAGATTTCAATTCAAATCAAGAGGAAGTATCTTGTTAAGTTGGATATGTAGTTCTTATAAAATTGGCCCTCAGACTTTTTTCAGTGCAGGAGTGTAGTATTTAATGTGGGGATTTAAAGGGTAACTTCTAAGTATTTTTCTCTCTCTTTCTCTCAGCCTCACTTTTCTCTACCTTCTCTCTGCCTGGTGTACCAGCCCTCACATCACCACCCATATTCCACTGTTATGAGTTCTTTGTATCGCCTCTCTTTTTCCTCTTCTCTCCTTCTTTTTTCTTTTCCTCTCATTTCTCCGGACTCTGTGTTGACCCTCCTGCTCCCTTCTGTCTGTCTCTCCCCTCAGAGCTGCTCCAGTCACGTTTCATATGTTCCCATAAATGGGCCTTCATCACCCACTGGCACTGGTGTAATTGCTAACATGGCTAACATGACTCCAGTAGACGTCCCCTCATGTTAATTTCAGTGTGCAGTTCTTGGGTTGCCAGCTTCAGGCTCTACGCTTGTTTCGTGCGTTGACATTAGCTACATCAGTGCTGAAGAAGGCAAGGAGGCACACAGCTTTGCTACATGACACCAATGCAAGCACTGAGGTACAAATGCACACATACACAGAGTCAAGTATGTGTGTACTTGTGTATGACTCAGAGGGATGGATGTCAGTGTAATGAGAAGATCAGCACTGTCTGTTTGATAAAATGCCTGTCATTTATCACTGACATCATGCTCAGGGTGTGTTGCTTCACAGGATATCAGGACATGAAAGGAGGCAGATCCAGATAAATGTGTGAACCAGTAAAATTAACAATTAATATTTGCCTTATATGTTGTTGATCCTTCACGTGCCACCAACAGCTACAAGGATGCTACAAGACCTCTTAAGGTTCCCTGTGGTGTCTGTGGCACCAAGTCATTAGCAGCAGGATCTTTTAAGTGCTACTGTGGGCCAGATTTTTTGTCCCAAGCACATCCCCCAACACTCCGTCACTGGTTCATGGTTTGTCCCTCTGCAGACCACTGTCACCCTCACCACTGCTGACAGGACACACCCCACAAACACCTTGCTGTTTCAGAGATGCTCCAACTCAGCTCAACTCTGTCTGGCCACAACAATTCTCATGTCTTTACATTTGCCCATTTCTCCTATACACTGACTACAAGAGCCAACTGTTCATTTACCTTCTAATCTATCTCACACCTTGGCATGGGCCACTATTACAAGCTAATCAATGTTATTCATTTCATCTGTGAGTGGTCACTGTATTTCTATGTATATTTTGAGCAAAAACTAACAACAAAATGCCCACAGAGACCTTTCAAACAACTCCTTCTGCATTGTCAGCTTCTCCACTGTCTGTCCATATGCTCCAAGGTATGCTCTAAAAATTCATATATGCTTAGTGAACAGTTTCAGTTTGTCACTTGCACAGTTAACTACCAAATATCTTTCTTACATGCAACTACTGTATATTCACATAGCTGGTTGCAAGCAAGCCGATTTAGTTGCGCGTGACAAAGACAAGCACCTAATCATGCAGGTAACAAATGCAAGATGTGCATTTATTGAAGCGAAGATGGCTGCATGCTAAGTTCCAATGATTTTAGTACCAATGTTTCGACTACACATGGTCTTCGTCATGGCAAAAATGTATACACATAAATAGCAGGGAAGTGAGTTATGCTGCAACAGCAGCCTGAAAAGTTTCAGACTTTTAGATACTTTTTTTTTTTTTTGAGCTGTGAATCTGGGTCACCAATCAAATACATTGTTATCATTCCAGCTGAGTGCAGCTGCTGTCCTCCAAAGCAGTACCCTAAAAACATTCAACAGACACAGGGCGTGAGTATTAAATACTCAAAACAGGTAACAGGTAATTTATTGTGTAAGACTGTAAGATTAAAATTAAAAATCTTTAATGACTTTAATGCACATTTTTCATAATTGAAACTTCATGAAATCGTTCAGAGGGTGATCAAAGGTGATCAAATCCATCTACATTCCTTTTGATGATCTGACACTAATGATCAGGCCTAATGATAAGGCTCGCCATTATCTACTGTAAAACATCCATTTCAGCAGAATATTTCATGTCATGTTACACCGGCCCAGTGCCACATTTAAACCAATCCAAGATGGTTTTAAAGAGGTGGTATTATTCCTTAGAGAGTAATCTGTGTGTCATTGATCACCACAGTGTGTCAGTAAGTTCAACTAAACACTACTAACTTAATAATCACTTGATTCTTGATGAATATAATTGCTGAATTTGCACACAATAGGAAGTCTTGATAGAAGCTTTATATTATTTTTGGTTTAATGGAGTCCAGTGTGCAGAATCAGCAGGAATTCTTGCATTAGTTAATCCATTATGAATTCTCCTTCATTTTCTTCCAGAGCTTTCACTGTCTATTACTCTGAGGATAAGCATGAGCCAGTGAGATCGGGCCCACACCCTCCCTGTTTACACTGACACTAATGACTTGTCCCTCGCTCCAGCCATCACATGGGGCTGTTCTGTCTGCACCGCTTAGCACGACCGCTGCCGAATCACTCCTGGCATCATCTGTGACGCAATCCTTCACTAGGCATAGTGTTGTTGAACATCTGTTAACCAGGAGCAGCCGTTGATTTATTGGTAGTAGTCAGAAGAGACTGTATGGTACGGGGCTGTGGGCTTGTAGTGGTGACATCGGTGTCCACTTGCGTGCATTGTCTGGTCGCAGTGTTTGTCTTGTGTGTAATTGCTGTGCAGGCTTTTGTTGGCTTGTGTCAAGGCGTAGTCTTGCAGATATCATCTTTTGCATTATGAAAACTATTTGAAAAGATTTAATAGACCTGGTAATGCGTGTGGGTTCTGGGCTCATTATAAACTTAACATTGCAACATCTGTTGTGGTATATTTGCTCGTGAAAAGATAGCCTTGAAACACTGTGTAATTTGCTATAAAATCTCCCTTTTCCTGTTAGTGAATCAGACATGGTCTTTGGTATTGCTTTCTTTGCTCAGTGGAATGAGCGTACACCATGAGATCACCTTGTGTAATGTGACGTCAGGTGCACGGTGCTGTCTGGTTAGATCTACGGTCGGAGGCTGCCGAATAGACGGGCGGGCCCGGTGCAGCGCTTTGGCGTGCCTGCTCCTTCCTCGTGCAGAGCCCTCCATTTCACCTTGTCCTTCAGCCAGGCAACTGCCATTCGCGCCTGCCGCCGCATGCAGAAGCGAAACAAAAATGCGGAACTTCTCCTTCCACCCTCCCATTTGTTTGCCTTGTGCCCATGTGTCAGCCAGTGCGCCGCCATTCTACACACAAAATTTCGCTCTGTGTCGCCGTCTCCAAAGCCGCGCCTGACTGTACATTCTGTTCGCTCATTGTGTGCTTGCTCTGTATTGTTAAATGATCGAACGAAAATTCTTGTTAGTCACAGTGTTTCATTGATATTAAAGCGGAAGTCAGCGTGTGTATTCACAGATGAGAAATGATTTCTTGCCAGGACTGAGCACATCCTGGTACTCGCTGCCCAGGCAGGGCAGGGCGCGGGCCAGATGTTGGGCTGGCACAGGCCGCGGCGCTCGCTCATTGAGCCATTAACGGGGCTGACTGTTTTAGAACTAACCAGAATCAGTAGGTCTTTTCCAGAATAGTCATTTTCTTCAGTCTTTCCTTTTCTCCCTTCCTCTTTAGTGCCCTCCCTCCAGCTGTCTCTGCTTTTGCTTCCTCCTCTCTTGCCTTCTTTCTCTTTTCCTTCCTGCCTTTGCTCTGTTGTCTTTTCTTCTGTCCATCCGCCTTTCCTGTCAGGCCTCCTTTTTAATCTTGAACAGGACTCTTGTGCCATTTCAAACTCTGTTGTTCTGTTTGAACAACATGGTCGATCAATTGGTGGGAG
>BRZM01000083.1:1184098-1209444 GCA_033238685.1 Lates japonicus | reverse complement strand
GGAGCAAAAACTAACAACAAAATGCCCACAGACCTTTCAACAACTCTCTGTACGTCAGCTTCTCCACTGTCTGTCCATATGCTCCAAGGTATGCTCTAAAAATTCATATATGCTTAGTGAACAGTTTCTGCTTGTCACTTGCACAGTTAATCACCAAATATCTTTTCTTACATGCAACTACTGTAGTTCATAGCTGGTTGCAAGTGTCGGATTTAGCTATGACAAAGACAAGCACCTAATCATGCAGGTAATAAAATGCAAGATGTGCATTTATTGAAGCGAAGATGGCTGCATGCTAAGTTCCAATGATTTTAGTACCAATACTTGACCACACATGGTCTTCGTCATGGCAAAATGTATACACATGAATAGCAGGAAGGAGTGCTGCAACAGCAGCCTGAAAAGCCTAGACTTTAGATACTTTTTTTTTTTCGAGCTGTGAATCTGGGTCACCAATCAACACATTGTTATCATTCCAGCTGAGGCAGCTAAGGTCCTCAAAGCAGTACCCTAAAACATTCAACAGACACAGGGCGTGAGTATTAAATACTCAAAACAGTAACAGGTAATTTATTGTGTAAGACTGTGATTAAATTAAAATCTTTAACAATTCTTTACGCACATTTTTCATAATTGAAACTTCATGAAATCGCTCAGAGGGTGATCAGTGATCAACCATCTATCTCTTTTGATGATCTGACACTAATGATCAGGCCTAATGATAAGGCTCGCTATTGCCCATTGTAAACATCCATTTCAGCAGAATATTTCATGTCATGTTACACCGCCCAGTGCCATACTTAAAACCAATCCAAGATGGTTTTAAAGAGGTGGTATTATTCCCTAGAGAGTAATTCAGTCATTGATTGTACAGTGTGTCAGTAAGTTCACTACTAACTTAATAATCACTTGACTTTGATGAATATAATTGCTGAATTTGGCAGCACAATAGGAAGTCTTGATAGAAAGCTTTATATTATTTTTGGTTTAATGGAGTCCAGTGTGCAGAATCAGCAGGAATTCTTGCATTAGTTAATCCATTATGAATTCTCCTTTCATTTTCTTCCAGAGCCACCGTCTATTACCTGAGGATAAGCATGAGCCAGTGAGATCGGGCCCACACCCTCCCTGTTTACACTGACACTAATGACTTGTCCCTCGCTCCAGCCCCGCCACAGCCATCCACACATGGAACTAATTCTGTCTGTGCACAACAGCACGCGACCGCCTGCCAGATCACTCCACCAGCATCATCCTGTAAAACAATCTGTTACTAAGGCAACAGGTGGTGTGAGACACATCTACAACTTAACCAGGAGCAGCAGTTGATTGTTAAGTGGCCAGTCACAGAAAAGAGACTGTATAGGCTGAGGAGGGCTATGGAGAAACATAGTAAGGGTGACATCAGTGTCCGCAACGTACACATTATCTAGAAATAGAGTCATGATGTTTGTCTTGGCCAGCCAGCGTGTAATTGCTATTACCAGGCTTTTGTTAAAAGCTTGTGTCAAGATGTGAGATGTTGCAGATATCATCTTGCACGTGCCAGGAAAACTGTTTAGAAAAGGATTTAATGAGCCTAAGGTATTAATGCGTGTTAAGGTTCTATAGGCTCATTCCTCACAAACTAACATTGCAACATCACTGGACTGGCTTAGTATATTTACTCAGCAAAGACTACAGAAAAAAAGAATAGCCTTGGAAAAACACTGTGTAGTTGCTATCATAAAATCTCCCCAACACTCTGTTAAGGCTGTCGCTGTTTGAATCAGACTGTAAATATTTGAGCAAAATGTGGGTTTTTCCTGGTGTGCCTTTACTTTTCTTTACTCAGTGGAATGAGCAGCCACATGAGAATCCTGCCCGTATAATGTAACGTCAGATTTTGGTACTGTCTCGTTAAATCTAGGTCAGAGGAGGCTGCCGAATGAACAGGGCCCGTTTCAGTGCAATATAAACACTTTGCCCCGGCCGTGCCTGCGCAACCACATTCCTCGATGCCAGAGCCCTCACGTTCCTGTAATCCACCGCTTCAACCTCAAGATGACAATAAAACCCCAAACTGTAATTCACCCATGCATACCTGCCATATTTAACATGCCTTTTGAAATGAAGACAAAATGATACGAGACTTCTCCTTCCACCCTCCATTGTTTTATGCATCTTTGTCATGTGTATACAATAATGATGCAATCATGACCAGTGCATGTCGCACATGGAGGAATTCTACACACAAAAGGAGTTGACTTTGGCTCTAAGCTCTGTTGATAACAAATGTCAAGAATTGTGTCTGACTGTTGATAGTTTGGGATTACAACACACCTGATCAACAGGAAAACAATAGGCATTCCTGAGCTGGCCCTCATGAGTGTTTAATGCTTAACTCTGCTGTTAAATAGAAAGATAGATAGATCAATTTCAAAGGGGATTCTGATGAGTCACGGCACAGTGTTGGAGCTACAGTAGAGCCTTGTGATATTAAGGCGAGTCAACAGTGTATAGCAATCGTCACAGGATGTAGACCTTGAGATGAGGCAGAAATAGATTTCTGTCGGACAACACATCCTGGGAGGTTGGTTGGTACTGCTGCCCAGACTTTTGTGGGGGAGAAGGTGGAGAGTTGTGGGTGGACGGATCAGTGGACTGGCACAGATTGCCTTCTGGGCCTTTCTGACTGCCAGCGTCCAGACGAATGATGATTAACCGGGGATGACTGGTGCTGGCTGGAACTAACCAGAGATCAAATTGGGTCTTTTCCAGAATAGATCCTGACCACCTTTTCCCTTCAAGTCTTTCCTTTTTCTCCCTTCACTACCTCCTTTGGTCTTACCCTCCCTCCAACCCTGTCTCTGCTTTTTGCTTCCTCCTCTCTTCCCACCTTCTTGCTATCTTTTCATATTCCCCTTTCCCTATCTCTTGCCTTTTTTCTTACTTTCACTCTCTGTTGTCTTTTGCACCTATTCTGTGAACCACATGCTCTCCTTTCTTTTTTTTCCTATCCACAAACCCCTCTTTTTTTAAAAATCTTTCTTAGAAAGAAACAGAACCTCTACTTCCATAAAAACCAGCCACTAAGCCATTGATGCTGTGCATGATTTCCAATTTTAAACTAAACCTGACAATGCTGTGTTTATTCCCAACATGTCCTCGTTCTGTTAACCCTCATGTGGTCTGCTCTGACTGCTGGTATCATCACATTCGTAAAGCCCCTGAGAGTGTGAGCACAGCATGCAACACAGCAGGGCAAGGTAAGTTTATTTTTTATAGTACTCTTCATGCAGGGCAATTCAAACTGCTAAGACAGTAAGAAATCAACAACAGATCAAACAAATGACCTGAAATTGGTAAAAATGGCAGACTAAAATAAAATAGATTAGAATAAAAGTAGAGGAAACAGTAAATAAAATATCATAGTTTCAAAAAGTGAAAAATAATCAGCATCATATTCTCTGTCAACTCCTTGATCTAACTCTTGAAGCATTTACACTGAATGAAGTATTGTTTCATGGCTGCATGCATCAAATTCAAACACTGTGCAGTATTTTATACCCATTTTCCCAAATTCAGTCTGACATATGTTCCCAGAAAGTAAAATAAACTTCTATGGGTTTGGACAACTTTGGCTTTTAGAGAGAGTCTCAGATCTACTGGAAGTTTTTTGCCATGTTAGGAGCATGGCTCTAGGGATGGTAATGTCAGTCGGTTGGTGCATTACTGTGGCCCAGGCTTAAACATCTCAACAACTATTACATAGATTAGAAGGAGTAGGAAAAAGGTGTATGAGCTGTAATATAATGTATAGCTGCTCTTTAAATACATAGTGAGAACAAGATTGTTACACCATTTTCCTGAAACTTAAGTTTTACTTCCCACTTACATACCATATAGGTAACCAGTATTTACAAAATTACTTATGGTCCTTCTCTCCTTTCCCTATGTTCCCTGTGGTCTTGTATTGTTTTTCTGTGCCTAAATTTAAATACCAGTCAGAACCAGTCAGTATTTATTGTTATTGGTATCTGATACAACAAAATTACAAAACAAAAATTGCCACTTGTATTATAAAAGCTGTCTTATATCTTATGTCCATCTGGCAGTGGCAGCAGAGCAAAACAAGAATTTCACTGCAGGTATTGGATAAGACATCATATTACATTGTAGCATAATATATCTGGTTGTAATTTCTTTCCATGACTAATTAGCTTTGGTTGGCTGCTTCTCATAATTCCTTATACACAACCAAAATCCCTGCTCGCCATCAGACATCAACATGGCCAAGAAACCCACAGAGGTGCTGAATATCTGCCATTTTCGAAACCACCTCCATAGCTTTCAGCAGATGCTCCAACCCAGTTATTCAAAAACAACCTTTCTCTCTGTCCTCCTCCTCCTCCTCTTACACTCACTCCCTCTGTCATCCCAGCCCCTCTGTGGTTACTGAATGAGTTTGGTCTGTGTTTGGATGAGCTCATTGGAGAAGGATGTGCCACAGCTTCACATGGTCTTTCATCTCACTGCTTGGACAGAGACTTGGACAAAGCACCCTGATGCTTTTGAGCAAAATGGTCTGGATGTGCGTCTGCGCAGCAGGATTCTGGAACAGTTTTTGAAGATTTATTTCAGTCTACCCTGATTTAAGTGTTTCATTTATTTTTCTGATAAAGTGAGGAAAAACTAAAATTGCTGCAGTGAACTGTTTGAAAACATAAAGTGGAATACACAACAACCACAAGTGTCTGCTGAGGTCACCTTAATGATAAAATCTATTTTCATCTTCCTCCTAGTTGTCCAGTCAGTGGCCACAATTGAAAGAATACTCCAAGGAAAATCTGTCATTTGAGGATCATGCCCCACAGGTGGGAAAAGCTGCTATAAAAGGTCTACATGTCACTCCATCATGGAGGATGGCAGCAAAGCTGGATTATCAACCAGGCAAAGTGGGCAACTGCTCTGGCCCCCTACATCTCAATACCCCCATATGTCCTGGGCTCCTTGCATGTCAGAAGGTTTTGGTAACTTGACCAGTTTGTATCATGTATCTCTTATCTACATACACCAGTTACAGTGGATTTGCGAACAATTTGTAATTCTTTAATACCTCAAGATGCCAAGCTTTGGTGTCCTTAAACAAATTCATTATAGAATTACTTTGTCAAACATCTCAACTGTTGAAATGAAGCCAAAATACAACACATTGGGCATGCAGAGATGTGGCTCGCTGTGGCTTTTTCTTTTTGGCTGGACAAGTAATTTGTGGTTGCCAGCACATGACAGGAGTGTACTGGAGATGACAGTCAAAAAGGTCTCTTGGCTGAGCAGTGAACACACTAAAGTCCATCTGTTACTATAGGACACGGGGCCACTGGGCTGCCAAATGCATCCATTTATACCATACACTTTAATGGTAATGTGGAGCAAATGTATCTATGCCAGGTAAAACCCCTTAAAATCTGAGAACATTTATGTAAAAAATGGAGTTAGTCTCTTCTGTGAGTAGAGTTGCACCAGTTGAACAAATGTGACTTCTTCAACCGCCACTGTTTTACATCCTCTTTTATTAATTAGTTGTTAAATTAAGATTAGAATAGAATAGAATAGATTTATTGTCACTGTTTTTTCAAAACAATGAAACACCAAAGATTACGCTCCTTCTAAAGCACTCTCATGGGCCTGTGGGAGCCATCCTACCCAATTTGGAAACAGTGGTCCAAGAGGTTACAGAGGCAGCCCTTTGAGTACTCAAATTCCCCAGACTGGCTGGGAAAATCTATGTAGAGAAAGTAAATTGGGAACTGTGCTGTAGAAGCTGCCTTGTGGCAAACTGTACAGGACTGCTATGCTTTCTCAATGAAAACATGCATAAAGAAAAATTTAAAACAGTCAGAGAAGTATTCTACAAAGAAGTTACACATGTGAATACAAAAGTTTATATTTTTTAATTTTTATAAAATTTTGTTTTTTCTTATCCAAGGTAAATAACCTTGACAATCTCCATTAACATTGTTACTTACTTACTATCATTATAAGGCATTTAATCTCTTTTAAGATAAACCTGACAAGAAACAAGTCTGAGTGAGTGCCTCAAGATAACTTCTGTTGTGAATTGGCGCTATATAAATAAAATTTGACTTGACTTGACTTGAACAGCAAATTTCTTGGTTGTGACACTGATATCAAAGTTAAGAGAAAACTGGAAAATTTCAATTTACGTGGATCTGACAAACGAGGCAAGATGAAAATAACCAGGCAAAATAATTTTTCCCTCTTTATACTTTGTCAGTTGGTTAAAGGCACTGCTTTCACCTCAAGGAAATCTGATAATCATATACTGTATGTAGATTTAAAATGTAATTGACCAAAAAGGAGACAATTGCACTAGTATCTAGAGAAAATTGCACTTGATTCTAGAAAAGTTATAATTGGTGATAGTTAAATGAACATGAAACCTGTATGTGAGAGGTACTGTCAGTCTACTAAGGTCATAGTATTACTTTTTCTCTTTACATTTTCTCACTTGTCAAGCCTTAAAAAGTTCAGTTCAGTTCAGTTCAGCTCAGTTCAGCTACTTCTCACGTCCAGAGTTTTATAGTAAAACAACTGTGGCATTTTCTCTTTATATTGTAATAGTTGTAACATGTAAGCCCTGGAGCCCATTTGAAGACCGCTGTGGGGATTTTCTGCTTGTTAACACAAATTGTGAAATGCATCCCTGTAATTAACTGCAGTATTTAGGTTAAACTCTGAAATATATACCTGCAAATTACCCACAAAATTTAGGCTAAAACATGAAATGTAGCCTCGCAGTTTACCATAGAATAACTATGAAGTTTATCCCTGTAATTACCCTCAAAAGTGTCTCTTAAATGACGAGGCAAAAAGGCTTTATTTCCCTTCCACCAGCCTCTGTGTCAAATCTGACCGAATCCATTCTTTTGTAGGTGTGGGTTACAGTGAGAACAAGCATTCGAAACTCACCTGAAGCAGCTCTGCTTGTAGACAGACATATGTCAAATATATTATCATCGGTCTAGTATGTTATTATGTTGCCAACAACAGTAAAACCCATGTAAAGGTGCATAAAGACACGCATCTGAAAGAGAAAAATGTCAAGGGGTGGATAAGGGGAGGACAAAGAGGCAGGGAGGGAATGAATGAAGGGATGAAGGTTCAGGACAGTAGAATAGAGAGAGAGAGAGCAAGTGTGTTTGTGTGTATGTGTGTCTGTGTGTGTGCATGTCTGTTGGTGTGTGTGGCATAAAACAGTGATGACAGGGAAAAAGGTACATGTGAAGCAAACACATTTAGGTCTGAGCCCAACCTTATTGGCAAAACAGGTGCAAGAGATTAGGTTCTATGTAAGTGTTGCAGAGTGTGTGCATACAATTCCATTGCAGCTAAGGGAGGGGACTAGTAAGAACACAGAACAGTGCATGCAGACACATGATATAAAGTGCATGCCAATTACAAGTGAAAGAAACAGAGAAGAGTATATGTTTCTGAAAAGTGAATGTATTTACTGAAAGAAGAAATATATAAATATTAAAATAGAAGATGGAATTGATGGATATGCAGAAGCATAGATGGCAAAAAATGTCACAATTACAAAGTCAGGATGTTGAATGAACTGATAGACGTTGACAGCTTGTGAAATGGTTTTAATGAAGACATTGTATACTGTATATAGCTGCACTCACCCTGCAGCAACTTCTGTCTGTCTGTGTCTGTATGTATGTGTGTGTTACTGGCGCACGTGTTAGGGCACACATTACAGGGTTACCAGGTTTAAATGTTGTCAACATGCATGTCATCACACAGACATGCAAACACACACGTGGGAGGGCACTCTACTGAGTTGCATTGAGTTGAATTCCCTGGAGACCCATACCTTCACACTAAGCATAATCACTAACCCCTGGCAAAAATAAAACTCCTAAAAGTTAATATTTTATCTTGTGAGGATCAAATTTTTGTCTTCAACTGGGAGATGAATCCCCATAATGTGTTGTCATAGTATAATTTTGTCACAACTTGATTAATACAAATACACACACACATACACTCAGCTCTATCCTATTGCATACTGCTGCTCTCTTCTGTACTTGTTTTGCATTGTTGCACATTTTGCACTTAATGTAGTCCTTTGCACTGTGTTCCTGTCTAATGTTTTTGTTACTGTTGCACCATGGAAGTGACTACTGCAAATGTCATCCCACTGTTTATACATATTTGGATGTTTACAGTAAAAATTGACCTGACATGATTATACCCGACATATTGCAGCTTCTGAATGAAGTTGAATGTGGTGATGAAGCTGGATGAGCATGTGAAGGCTCAAGGGAAAGGTATCAGGTCGTGTAGATGTTGATTACTATGAACAGATGTTTGTCTCTTTTTTTAACATTCTGAACAGACAGGGAGTGATAAGAAAAAAGATAAGATACAGTGAGTGAGTAATACTGTGGTATAAGTTTTTGTAGGTCACAAGGTGTCATTGTAGTTGTAAAAACTGTTCATTTAAAAGAGCATTCACAATGCAACTGAGTGAAAAGCAAGATGTATAATCATTTTATTGAGTTTTATGAAACCAAAGTTGCCTTTTCAGGCCTCCCCCTTCCCTCCAGATTTCCCCGGTTGCTCACAGCTTTTTGAGCCAAAGGTGAGGTGTTACGAAATTGATGCTAATTAATGAAACAGCAGTTATACAACAGTCATGGGAGAGCATCTGAGGCGTCTCATGACTGTATGTGATGAGAGGTCAGAGGTGCCAGGTGAGCTTGTTTGTTTTGGGACAAGACTGTCTTGACCCTCATCGCCTCCAACATTTCCTGAGGGGAAAGTGTTATTTAGCATTGTTAAATAAGGAAACCTGGTCTCCAGGTGAAAAGGGAAAAGGTGACAAGGGAGTAAACAGGGCTCCCTACAGCCAGAGGTATATGTATAAGAAGCTAGAACTCTATTAAGTATCAGAAACTATTCCTAAACCAGCCTCATTGCTGAAACATTAATATATTGAGTTTGCTGGAATGCTGGAAGATGTGAGCCAGCCCTGTCACACAGACCAGTGTTGTTCTGTGTATTTCTGTGTGTTTATGAATTTGTGCTTGAATGGGTTCAACTCATCGGACTGACCACCAGCCAAATTATGTCTAGTCTGACATCCTTATTACACCATTAGCATTTTAAACCAACCATACAGAAATATCCATGTAAACAACAATTTTAAAAGCAACCACTGAGGACTCTGATACAGCACCTCTCTCATTGCTTTATAAACCTCTTCTGCAGTTAAACTGTTAATATACAGTGTATATATTATACCATCCAGGGTGATATATAATATTTAAATATTATTCTAAGCTTTTAAACCCTTTAAACATCTTAATGTGAATTCCATTTTAGCACAGACTTGTTAACACTGGAGACATACTCCATCCTAACATGATATGTGGTGGGGCAGCAACTAATGAACTGATCATTATTTACTTCCTTTTCTTTCTTTTTTTTTCAATTAACTGATTAATTTAAAAATTAATTACAAAAGAGAGAAGCAGCAAATTCTCAAATTTGATTAGCCGGAATCAGAGAATGTTTGGCATTTTTGCTCAATAAATGAAATAAATGATTAACTGATTATCAAAATTGTATCTAATTTGTTAAAAAAAAAAGTAAAAATAACAGAGAGAAAATAGAAACAGCTTCCACCATGAGCAAGTAGAGAGAGAAAGGAGAGGAGCACGTTACTGCACACGTGTTTCTACCAAGGCGAAAGCACCCCATGTTTGTTTATACAAAACATACCCCAATTAATTGCTCAATAATTACTGGCTTACTTATATTCATTGTTTCAGAGTATGGGGTACAGCGTGTTTCATGCTTTGGATCTGCATGGGCAGTCAGCACATGCACTGATGACACACTACAGAGAACAACAACATGTTTGTATATCTCTGCGCGTTCAAAGATTATTTCACAGCACATCAAAGCTACATCTGTAACACAGAACATGCAGTACACAGTTTATGGGAACTGGGCCAATTAAACTGTATTTCCATTCACTCTTACTGAGGCAAGACACTGGTTGCTGGTGGGTTACTGCAGTTATGTAATTAAACAATATTAACCGAGTGCACCGTCACCGCGCCGAAGCTCCCGTGACAAACATTCGGCGGTTCTCGCACACGCAGACCAGACGCGGTTCAGCCTCTGCCGAGTTACCTGATCGCGTCTGGCATCAACCTCCGCCGTTGGTTCGTTCGCTCGCAGAGCGTATCCAACTGCCGAAGGACCGCATCCACCCCCGGTTATTCGGCGTAGTCAGCCTTCGGCCGAATCTGATCATAGCAGCCTCATGTTAGTTCCCAGTTTAGTTTCCATTAACCGAATAATGCCGGCTTTGTTATATCACGATACGGCATCAAAATCGTGTCTTTATCAGCACAACCTTCATTGCGGATCATCGGTACCAAAACGACCAACACCGTGGCCCCTCATGGCTTTTATGAACAATCAAATTTAAGTTTTGAACGGTTTTGTGCCTGCCTGGGATTTGCCAGACTGCACGAAACGACCACCTGAACATCACAGCAGCCAACGGAATAAACGCATTGGGCAAACCGGAAACCCTTCCACCCACCGTATCGCAGTCACACCATAAGTCTGCACCCACTACGCATCAAACCAATGCAAACCCCTGTCTCACGTGCACAGCCCACAAATCATCAGATGATATCAGCGACTGGAAGCAGACTGAACAGAGGTGAGCAGCAGGATCTCCAGTCGTTTCAGCCCGTCACGGGTCCGTAACCGCGCCGGCACCAGTCGCGCCACTTCAAATGCCCCACAGAGGCAACCCCGGTCACTTTCGAGCCCGTGCCATCCGCTGTAATCAGCGTTCGTCCAATAACCGCAGTTAAAGGTCACGTAATCACAGCAATGAATAGTCGACAAACATGAACACTACCGAGCCACGATGCGCCATCAGACGAGTTTACAACAACACATGCCGAAAGTTTAAACCATCGTCAGAAGAGATCTCGCCGTCATCATTTGCGGTCATTTTGAGTCTTCGTGGTCGCCTTTGCATGCGCCACAGCCTTGCGGCAAACGATGACAGCGATGCTCATTAGCCTGCAGCCAGGTGTCAGCGGCGCCCGCATGCGCCGGCTTCATTACGACGGCAAATCACGCCTGCGCCCAGCCCACCAAACAAAACGTTAACACACCAGCCGCTCAGGTATGTTTTGAACGTTTACCTTTCAAATTCGTTTGTCATCATCGCAGTTTGCTTCATCAAACGTTTCAGACCGTACATCAAAATCCTCAGCATCCGTCGATACCAATTTAAAATCGAAGAAACCTTCGTTATCAGTTCGACCTCGAACACCATGATGGCACCCCACCTGTTCGTCAATACGCTTACGTATTATGTTTCACATATCAGAAACGACCATACCGATTGTCATCAGCACATTGAATGCGTCAGTTCCGCGATGACAGCATCGCCCGCCATCACCGTGCGACATTCGCCACATACAGCTGTATAATCATTTGAGCAGTTCGGCTTTCCTTCGTGCTGGCGACATACATAATCCAAAATTACGTAACGTTTCAAAAGTCAGAGAAGCGACGTGCGTCTTTGCTGGTACGCAGCCGATAAAATAAGACGCCTGGTGGCAGGCTGCCGATTGCCCGTGAAAGTTCGGTCTCGATAACACGTCAGCCAGAGTTTCATTGCACCAGAAAATTATTTCGCCGTTGCTCAGCTGGGCGGTTCGCCGCCGTAGTGGTAAACCGTGTTCCATTGTCGACGCATCGATTGCGTTCAGCCATCAGTCAGACCCTCACGCATCTGCTGGAAACGGAAGACTGTGTCCCTATTTCTGAGAGCAATTGCTCCTGGTCACGAACAGCCTGATTACATATTGTTGGTAATAGTTGTGTTAATCGCACGAGCACGAGGGTGCAGCTAATCTATTTGAGCATCGCACCGTCAGCGCTCAAACGACGTTGCGCACACCTCCTACTGGTTGTTTGGTTCACACCGTAGTAATTGGTCAGCACAACAGTGTTCGTTCAGTAAGAGTGAATGGAACAGCAGTCATTCAGTTCCCACAATTACCGCATGCCCTGCGCCACAGATGAAGCTTGATGCCGTGAAATGGCCTGAACGCGCAGAGATATAAACAGGCGTGCCGTTGTTCTTCGTAGTGTGTCATCATACGTGCGCGACGTCTACGCAGTATCCAGCATGAACACGCTGTACCCTCATACTGAAACAACGAACAGGTAAGCCAGCAGCTCGGCCGAGCACTGGGGCATGTTTTGCATAGCCCAACATGGTGCCGTCTGCAGAACACGTGCGTGCGGGTCTTTCTCTCTTTCACTGCCTCATGGTGGAAGTTGCCTCTATTTTCCCCGTTATTTTTACTTTTTAACAACATTGTTGGCCTGATAACGTTGGCCTTCATTCATTTATTGAGCAGGCACCAAACATTCCCAAACCTGATTAATGGAATCAGAGAATGCTCTGGGCATTTTTGCCCAACAACGTAGAAATAAATGATTAACTGATTATCAAAATTGTATCTAATTTGTTAAAAAAAAAAGTAAAAATAACAGAGAGAAAAATAGAAACAGCTTCCACTATGAGCAAGTAGAGAGAGAAAGGAGAGGAGCACGTTATCATATTATCAAGAGCTTTACCAAGGCTTAAAAGCACCCCATGTTTGTTTATACAAAACATACCCCAATTAATTGCTCAATAATTACTGGCTACTTATATTCATTGTTTCAGAGTATGGGGTACAGCGTGGTTTTATGTTGGATCTGCATGGGCAGTCAGCATGCACTGGATGACACTACAGAACAACAACATGTTTGTATATCTCATGTTGCTCAAAGATTATTTCACAGCACATCAAAGCCACATCTGTAAATAGAACATGCAGTACAGTTTAGGAATCAAAATAATAACTGTATTTCATCTACCTACTGAGGCAAGACACTGGTTGCTGGTGGTTACTGGTAGTTATGTAATTAAATATTAATCGAGAGGGTATTAACGTCATTGAGTGCCACAGTGATGCGTCGCAAAGTACCACTGAAGTGCCTAAATGACGCTAAAGCACACCCCGAGTATAAAATTGCGATTATAACCATTACCAACAAAGTAAATGTATAATCAAATTGTTCATGTTGAGGAGCAATTTGCTCCTCAAAATTAAAAAGGTTTTAAGTAGTGTTTTCCCGTTTATGGAAATGCATACTGGACTAATAACTGGAACACAATCAGTCACGTCAGTAATGGAACTGAGTTTACCACTACAGCAAATAATCAGACCCTTAGTAATGACCTAGCAACAGAAATGATTTTCTAGTCCCAGATGAGCGAACTCTGAGCTGACGTTAATTCTTTATCGAGGTCTCGGACTTTACTGAACTAAATCAACAGCCTACTGCACAAATAAATGCTTATTTTTATCAACCACGTTATAACAAAGACGCTGCATTTTTTACTCATAGAGATGTAGCTTCTGCAACCGCAAACGTTTACATGAATTTTAAGTTATAGCGCCGTGTCACCGGCACAGCTGAAGGAGAAAGCCGAGGCACTTTGCTCAAATGACGTTAAAGGACACCCTCAAGTGTAATCTTGTGATTATACAACTATGACCAACAAAGTAAAATGTATATGGCGGAGTAATATTTTTAGTGATGAGTAAGGCGTGCTGTCATGCTGATTTGAGCACATTCCAAATGTCTTGTTGACCAATCAGATTGCTTGGTTGGAACTACTTGTTGTATAATGAAACATAATACATGGCATGTGGTGGACAAGGGTTAGGGTTAAAGTTTGTGCTGCCATCATGGAGTGTTCAAGGTCAGAACTGATATACAGAGGTTTGCTGAGGTTTTGAGATAAGTGCATCTGACAGTTGTACTGCCGAAAAAGAGGATTTTGGTACAGTGCCACAGTCTACTGGAAAGCGACACTGATGACAAACAAAACTGCATTATTAATAAACAGATTTAGAGGTAAACATTTCAAAACATATTACCTGAAACCACTTGTACAGTAAGTGTGGTAAAATATGCTGTTTTGTGATTTGAGTGAACAGACAGAATTTGATGATTTGCCCAAAAATCATAATAAAATGACACATATGCAGGTTTGCCCTTTGACACACAAACTACAGGCTAATGAAATCACTTTAGTGCATCATTTGCCCACAAAGAGACACAAAACAACCACAAAGACATGCAAGATGACCACAAAGGGACTCAAAATGGCCACAAATGTAATGAAAAACAACCATGAGTCCTCTTCTGTTGATGGTTTAAACTTTCAACATGTTGTGTTGTTGCTTAAAATGCATCTGTTAGCTTATTAAACATCAGTAATAGCTCAGTAGTGATTCATGTTTGTGTGTCATTTGTTCATTTACTGTGATTCTTTAAGTGACCTTTGCTTTGCAGAGTTATTTATTGGACAGGCCTTAATTTTTAGCAGATTTTTCAGTTCTTTGGGCTCAAAGAAGTGATGGCTGAGGTTTGCCTCTGTAGGGCATTTAGGAAATGTGAAACATCACTGACCCAAATAGATGCCACATCCACCATCTGGTTACAGACCCAACAAATGACTATAGAAACAGCTAAGTCATCTCTCTGACTCTTTCCACCTCTATTTTCAGCTCTCAGTCTGCTTCCAATTCACTTTGTGTATCATTCTGATAATTTGTGACTGTACGCATGAATACAAAAGGATTTACATTAGTTTTGTGCATAGTAAGATTTTTAAGACTTATAATTGTAACTGCAGCAGATGATACAGTGGTGGAAAAAAGGTTTCGGACACCCCATGCATTTGTGAAATATTGCATTAACAATCACTCTTAGGTCTTCAAGTGTCATTTCTTTTAGTACAGTCACAGCCAAAATACTAAACAAAACCTAAAAAAGCCATTCAAAACTTAAATTTGATTGATTCCATAAAAATACATAAGAAATTTTGAGTATTGGGTCATTTTGGTACCAGTGATCCACTAATGAAGGTTGTGCTTTTTATTAAAAGACACAATTTTTGATGCCGTGCTTCGTGTCTATATAAAGCCAGCACATTTGAAAGTTCTTCAGAGACAAAAATGACTAAAACAAGGAACCTAACGCAGGAAACACGCCTGAAGATACAGATTCTCAGCCAGGAAGGGTACAGCTGCCACCAGATAGCCAGGAAGTGCAGATGCAGTCCTTCAGCAGTTGGATACACTCTGCAGAAATACAGACGAACCAACAGCTTGGAAGACAAACCAAGATCTGGGCGTCCAAGGGTTTCTTCAGCAAGAAATGACCGCATCCTGATCTGCATGTGCAGGGAAAACCGCCGAATGACATCACAGGAGCTTCAGCAGCAGTGGTCAAACCAAACTGGTGTCCAGTGTTGCATCCGCACTGTACGTGGCCGACTTTTAGATCATGGCTTAAGGTCCTACAAGACTGTCAAGAAGCCCCTGATCAATGAGAGACAGAGGTTAGCCCGGCGTCGTTGGGCCCAAGCACACAAGAAGTGGACAGCCAGGAATGGGAAGAAGATTCTGTGGTCAGATGAGTCCAGTTTCCAGCTTTATCCTCCTCCTGATAATGTGAGGGTACACAGAAGGTCAAAAGATTTTCTCCAGCATGTACAGTACCTACTGTCAAGCATGGTGGAGGCAGTATCATGGTTTAGGGATGCATGAGTGCTGCTGTTGTTGGTCATCTCACTGTCTGGCACATTGAACTCTGCGAAGTATGGTGCCATTCCACATGCTCCCTTCTGCATGTGCACTGTTCCATCTAGGTCAAAACTGGATGTTTCAACAAGATAATGCCCCTTGCCACACATCCAGGGCCAGTAGAACCTGGCTGCAGGAGCACTGTATCCAGGTCTTAGAGTGGCCAGCTCAATCCCCGGACATGAGCCCCATTGTCTGTTTCAAAGCGTAAACCAAAGAATTTAGGAGAATTAAAAGCAGTAATTCAAGATACAGTGTGAAAGGCTTGTGGGGAACATTCCAGCCAGGATTAGAGCTCTACTGCGTGCTAATGGCAGGACTACTAAATATTAATTTGATGATGTGTTGGTTTATTTATTTTTTGTTCAGTTTTGAACACATTCTCTGTTATTTGTTGACTTTGATACCGACAATGTTGAGAACTGACATATTGAAACTGTCAAGAATTTAGTTTTGTTAGTTTTTCTTGTAAACAATAAACAAACAAAAATCATTTGTATTTGTTTGTGTCTGTCTAATGCAGACACACCTTTTGAAACACAAAAAAGATTTTTCCCCAAATATTTCATGATAATATTTGAGATTGTGTAAAATTTTAAGGGTGTCCAAAAACTTTTTTCCACCACTGTAAGCTTAATACCCTCCCCTACAAAGGCTTTGATGTGATTGTGTATGAGGAAGAGAAAATTAATGTGATCACATGTCATTGGTTGAAATATAAAAAAATATGTTGCTCAAACAATTTATAGCTACAGCTTATTTCCAACTTTGTTCCACAAGCATACAAATTGAATGACTTTTACACTGGAAACTGATTTTTTCATCTCAGTCTCAGTCAACTTTCTTCTAACCATGATACAGCAGAAAGAAAAAGGAAAAGAAAATGCAACATTCCATCTACACACATCGGACAACCAGTGAAGCAGTTCTCATACACTGTGACCTGAAAAATAACGTCTCTCTTCAGATACCAGGGCTCACATCCAGAGTCCTGTCTGTGGTTAAATTTAGGCAGCAAAAGGTCTTTGGTTAAAGTTAACTGTATTAAACCAGACCACGCTCTTTCTCGAACCTCTACAAAGTGCTGTGAGTGCTTAAACATAACCAGTATAATAATATTGTAGTCACTACAAGCCGATATTTTGCTGTCACAAAAATAAAGAAAAATTGTACATCAATCATTACATTAAATTTTGTGACTATTTCATATAGGTTGGTATTACATTAAAAAATATTTTTTAGAACAGGGTAAAAGAGCACAAACTGCTTTGGTGTATGGGTCACAGCCACTATTTTGTGTTTTCCCATTTGCCCTAAGGTTTATTTTAGGACCTGATTTTCTGTGTATTCACCATGTTTTTGAGATAGCCTGCAGTGCTTGCCGGCATCTGAGGAATGAGCCTCATGCAGGTTGGTGTGAGAAGTCTGTATCTGTTTTTGTTGCCCTGACAGGACTTGACTCAACCTATATATGTAACTGTCTCCAAACAAATGAAAAGAAAATAAATAATGAGTCAAAGAACATTACAGATACAAATGCTTTCACACAGGGAAAGAGTGGTCACTGAAAATAAACATTTTAATTAAACTTTGCTGAATGTAGGTAAATACACAACTAAGTTTGTGTGTGTAATCTTTCCTAAGATTCAGCCTGCTGATTTATTATGTCAGGTTGCTCTAAATTAAAATGTAAGACTTGTCTTTGCTAGTGAAGATTTTAGTAATGTGTAAATCGGTTGCTAGAAAACCCCTGTAGCCCAATCAAAACCACTTAACAGTAAACAGGAAATCACTTAAATATCACAAGTAACTTGTACACTGGGTACGCCTTTAGTGTCATCTTTCAAAATGCAGGGTACCCTACAACATTTGCAGCACCCACAACACTTGGTTAAGGATAGGGAAAATTTGTGGTGTGGTTTAATACAGAAGAGGTTACTGTGACTTCAAAACCACAGTGTGCTCTTGTCCCATTTACGTCAGCAGACAACAGGGTGCAGTTTGCTTGACTCATACTTTCAAAGCAGCAGAGAACATTGGAAGTCTATTGGATTTCCTTGCACATTGAACAATGATGCAAAAGTGGTACTGATGAGTTGAAAGTGAGACTGGGTACCCATTAGGCCTGGGCGGTTGGTGTTCCAGTTCATCCCAAAGGTGCTGGGTGGAGTTGAGGTTATAGCCAGTCAAGTTCTTCCACACTAAACTAGGAAAAAAAAATTCTACATGGCTTTGTGCATGGGAGCACCCTCAACAACACAGCCTGACTCTGCTTTGCAAGTCTTGAGCAGCAGGAAAAGCACGGGCAATCCTTAGTAATGTATCACATCCGCTTTATGATGAATACCAGGTGTTACCATCAGGATGCAGGTATAGGGTACCACCTCTATGGACTTCCCGTGCCCAGAGATCTTTTGTACCTTTGAGTATAGCATTGTGATCTTGAAATCTTGAAGACATGAGTCTGCACTGTTGTACTAAATTCCTGATTGCGGGTGATGTTGTTGCGGAACACTTTGTTGGGTGTCAATGTAATGTCATTGTTGTAGTGGCCTTTTTTTTTTTCCTTTTTTTTTTTTGTCTGACAAGTTGCCCTTGTGGTTATGGTTCACTTACATTACACATACATGAAGCTTTAGAATGCATCCATCCATGGAAAATCACTGAGATAGTGAAGAAGGTCAATATCACAGGAATGTTACTTGTAGTAGACACAACGCCAGTGTACACTGACTCTTTAGCTCTCCTCCACAAGTCCTGTAAACCCCCAAAATTCATTTTGTTTGCCATCCAGAAGCCTTTCATAATAACATTACACAACATGAGAAACACACAACATATGCAATTTTGTGGACACCTTTATCCAAGGTACAGTCCTGTGAACGGAAACATTTTTTAATATGGGCAGCCCTGTTAGGAATCAAACTTAACACTGGCAATGATATTACAACAATTGACCAAATGATCTGCATACATTATAAATTTAGCAGTAACACATTAGAGCCACTGGGCTGAACCTGAAATCCAAGTTTGATCCCGAATTCTACCTTCTCTGTTGAGAAAACATGCCTCCACAACAGTCACTTTACCTGCATGTGATAAAATCACAAATTGTCTTTTCTGATCTTTAGTTCGAGTTATATATCAAGGGCTGATGGCATGAAGCAAGGATTGCATCAATGTTTTTTTAAGAATCCAACATTTTAAGGTAGAGGTCCAATTGGGCGTTGTTGGCAATATACAGATTATATAACTAAGATAAACAAATAGTCAGTCCCATGGAATGCCAGTGTCCCACCAACTGCTGGATCTATTTTACTGTCAATAAACATACCAATAGCTTGGTCCTTATGGTCCTGGATATGATGCTTTAGTCAACTGTTCACATTCTAGGTTTTGAGCCTCAACCTCAATGAAGTTGGAAAATTTATCCATCCATTGATTATCTATACTGCTTATCCATAAGGGTTATGAGGGAGCTGGAGTTTATCCCAGCTGACATTGGGCGAGAGGCAGGGTATACCCTGAATATATCACCAGTCCATTGCAGGGCCAACATATATAAATTGTATCATAGCACAGAGACAGCACTTGTAAAAGTGATTTAAGTCCTATCTATCTGATAGGCTTCAGTTTGTACATGTGGACCAATGACCAATTCTAATATGCTTCCCTTGGGCAGCTGTGGCTCAGGTGGTAGAGTGGGTCGCCCACTAATCGGAAGGTCAACGGTTTGATCCCCGGCTCTTCTAGTCCGTGCCGAAGTATCCCCACGTTACCCCCATGTTTGTAACATCGGTGTGTGAATGTGGATGTGCTAGAGTGCTTTGTGCATAGTGCAAGCGCTGTGTGAATGTGTGTGTGAATGGGTGAATGTGACGTGTAGTGTAAAGTGCTTTGAGTGGTCGATACGACTAGAAAAGTGCTATATAAGTACAAGTCCATTTACCATCCATTATCAGGAATCACTCCATAAATTTCCATTGTTATGCAGATGATACACTGCTTTATCTGTCAATGAAGCCTAACAAGCCAAATTCCAGGCTTGCCTTAGGGACATTAAAACTTGGATGACAAGCAATTTTTAACTATTGAACTCAGATAAAACTGGAGTCATTGTAACTGGTCCCGAACATGTCAGAAAATTTTTTTCTAATGATGTAATTACATTAGACAGCATTGCCTTGGCTCCCAGCTCCATTGTAAAGAATCTGGGAGTTATCTTTGACCAGGATATGTTCTTTAACTCACCCATAAAACAAACGTCTAGGACTGCCTTCTTTCACCTGCGTAATATTGCCAAAATTAGACATTTTCTGTCTCAAAAGGATGCAGAAAAACTAGTACATGCTTTTGTTACTTACTACTGGACCACTGTAATTCTTTATTATTATTATTAAAACTCCACACACAAACTGCACATGAACCCGGAACCTTTTTGCTTTGAGGCAACAATGCTAACCACTGCAGCATTGTACTCCCTGTTGGAAAATTTAGAGACGTTATTTATTAGTTGTGATTCTGCTGTGAGCTCGTAATTGCTGTTACTTGCACCGAAATACTCACTGATTTCACTGATTAGTTGTGTAACTTTTATGTAATAACATATGCATGATTTTTGGTGTTGAGGGGATGGTGTGAGATATGAGAAAGGTAGAGGTTTGAGTGCTCAGCTAACTCCCCCCTGAGCAAGACTCAGCTGCTGAGCCCTGGCCTTCAGATTTCATTTAGTGAAGGAAGGAGGAGTATCTTGATGTGTCTGCCTGGCTGAGGGCTTCTCTCAGCAGTGTCTGCCAAACTGGACGGTTGTGTAATGGCAGGATGTACCGTATGTCTGATTGCAAATCCTGCTCAGCCAACTATGGTAGGGTTTCTTGGAGATCATGGGGTTTATGTAACTGGGATGTGAAAGAGGGCATGGGAGGATACTGTAGCCTGTCATCTGTGTCTATCTTTGGCTGTGGATGCTGAGAGTTCTGACTGAGACAACGGCAGAGAAAGGACATACACTGAGATATATGTGGAACATCTGCTGGTCACTGTCCAGCAAAGCTCAATGGGAAAGAGATAGAAGGATTGGCTGCCACTGTTGCTGTGTTTGTATGCTGCTGTATATGGTAACTGTATAAATATTATGCAATGTTGAATTTGACTGGTTGTGGCATGTCAGGCCTGATTTTCACTATGATGGAATGCACAATTAAAAGAAGTTTGAAGTGCCTGCTAATACATTTCTACATTTCATACAGGTATGAATGAAAGCCGAATTAATGTGTGGTATTACTGAGACAGTATCATAAAAACACACTTCACCTTGACTAATCACTGCAGTTCACCCCTGTTGCCTTATGTTTGCAGAACATACATGCTCACTGGTCTGATGAAGGTACAGATACCTTTACCACAATTCATTCACAGTTTGAAGGGGCTTGTGTGAAAATAGCAGCGACAATGAACCTGGGTAGAGACTGAAGTATCTGGACCAAGCATAAAAATGGTCATAAACTTACAGTTTAAACAAAACTGTTTGCAATTCATTTCTCTCTGCTACATCCTCTGTTGGCCCTCCACACACACATGCACACAGAAAGCTATAAAAATGAAGGGAGGAATGCTTAGACGTCACAGCTCTGCTAATATTATGCTATTTTTGTTGAGTACATAGGAGGAAGGAACATCTGTGGCATTGTGGAAAAGTGGACAATTATTTTGTAGTGAATGCCCAGAACAAGATTCTTTTATCTATTACAGAGACACAAAAATCTAAAACAATTGCTGGAACAAGTATTTATGACTCGTGAGGCAGAACGAAGGGTTCTTCTGGCCATTGCTTTGGAAATTAAGGGTGATCTGGCATTCGCTGTTGATAAGCTGCAGAACAGCCAGTCAGAGGAAAATAAGCTAATAAAGCTGATGCTACATTACCTCTCAGGACACAGTTACACTTTTACAAGACACCACTGTGCGATTGTTTTTCCAGTTTGTCATCTTGCCCATTGTTATATCATGTTGTTTAATCAATATACTATGATACATGGTTTGGCTTGTAATGAGCATGAGCTGTGCCCTTTAGTGTAGGTTTGGGCCATCACCTTGCTACAGCTGACAGGAAAGGGCCAAGAAATTGTGAATGAGTAAAGACCATGTGTGGAGTATGCAATTCAGTTTGACACAAAATAAATTACTGGAAATTATCATTTAGAGAAAAAGACATTTAAGAACCCCAAGATCAAGACAAGTTTGTGTGCATGAAATTTTTTTGTCCCTTTTGCTGCTCATGAGGTGACATCTTGAACAGATGTCTTGACTGTTTCATTGACAAACAATGCCAGCCTTTCATCTGCCAAATGTGGATTTGATCTCCTCCAACACCTGCCTTATCCACCTGATCAGACTGCTACCTCTTCCCCCAAGTGAAGAAGGGAGAGCTCAGTGGTTATGTGCATGCAAACACACTGAATATGTTGATTTTGAGTGATGTGTTTATGATTTTTTTCATCTGTTGCGAAACAGTGCTGAATAAATATCCTGTAGGCATAGCCTGATAGCATAGTTGTACTCAGGGAGAAGCCTGGCCTCAAACCCCTCCCCTTTACCAGACCCCATCAATAGTCAAATCCTCCTTTGTTGTGTCTGAATGATCTGGCTGTTAACCACATCTCTGAGGCTCCAACATAATAGTGATTCACACCAAATGAGTCACACTGTCACTCCTTAAATCATCTTACAGTGTTCATTCACCCTGTGGTCCCATCTCTGTTACTGAAACAGTTCATTGTTGCAGAAGGCGTTGGAGTGAGATGATTTTAATGCTGCTGTTGCACATAAAAACACATACTAGGACTTCCCTGAGATATATGTCAGTATTATAAAAAACTTAATTCTGTCATTCAGGTTTTCTAAAAAAATGTCTAAACTGAGTTTTAACCCCTTGATGCCTGAATTATTTACAATTGTATAAAAAAACAATTATTTGTGTTTTGCTTTCAAGCTGATGCCAAATTAAGTAGAGATTAAGCACCTGTCTATAGCATACAAAAATAGATATACATCAGGCAAGGATGCAAATTAGCTACAATAGGCATTAATGGTAACCAATGGTAAATTTTTATGAAGCCACAAAATTGTTTATAATTATTTAGACCATTATTTACATTATGATTACTCTATTACTACGTAGAATTCATAACTACTTTTGATGTAGGTCACATCTAAACGGTCCTACAAACTAGTGCTTTGCAAAAGGTCTTAGGTATGTATTTAGAATGCACAACCGGTATTGGGGAATGTACACGCCTATCTCGCCGCAGTCTGAATGCAAACGGTATGATGCTAATCATGACAATCATGCTATACAATATATCAATTGGGTTGAATGTATGGTTGTCTTTGTTTCAGGAGTTTTACTATATGAGGTTCACGTGAGGACAGGAGGGATGTCATGTTTTCTAAACGAGATGGGGCCGGATCTTCTGTATGTTTTAAGTGTTCTAATGTCTTCTAATTGTTTGATTTTTAGTCCTACTTGAACCCATAATGTCACTCTCATAGCTCTCATAGCCGTTCCTTCCTCAAAAAGTACCCCATTCTGTAGCAATCGGAAAGCACGGCGGTTCTTTACCCAACCAGAGATCCGGCTACCGGAGCTACCATACGCTGGGTTTCCTGGAGAAGTCTGGATTGTGGTTATGTTGACAGTGGCTCGAGACGATGCGGCCATATATACTCGAAACACACACCCAAAATACAGGGCCATTCTGGAAAGAGAGATAGAAAACAGAGAGAGAGGATAAAGTCTCCAACATACCACAGATGTTTCTGTAAACCATTTGATCCACAGGAACTGAAAGAAAAGTTACTTCTGGTGATGTTTTGAATGGATACTCAGATGTGGATTTGTCTCTACAACCAAAGAACAGAACAACCCCAGATCGTGAAACATCTTATCTCCTAGTGGCGGTGGTCCACTTTTCACTTGAAACAAACTCAGTTCCACGCCTTTTAAACAATGTAAAACATGAAGGTATTGGGTTTTGGATGGACTGGCTGGTGGGTGGAAGCTGCTTGGTTGCTTCCTAAATGAGGAGATCTAATATAATAGAAACATAGGACTGGTCCCTATGATATCAACACACAATAGTGGTGGTGTGTCGGGAAGTTCTTGCCTTTCTAAAGATTTGGTTTTGATAGAAAAAGATTCAGGGTTCAAGTTTTGACTCTGGTTACTAAAATAAATATGCAAAGATATTACACAGTATCTAATAGAAAGAAAGTAACCATCTTGCAGTTTGTTTATGAAGAATTAACCTTTAGCTGCACCAAAGGACTCTGAGACTCTAAGAGTCTGACAAGATCCAGACTTGGGTTTGACCCAACTGCCGTGAGACCTGGACTCAAGCTTCTGGGACACAAACCTGGAACACTAGCTGGTTCAGCACTTGACAAACCACACACAAACCTTGGTCTCATGCCACATCATTCAATGGACACCATTTGAGATCTGAAATGCTTGAAATTGAATCAGACATGGTTTCAAGAACTTAAAACCTGATGGGCATCGACTTATTACGATTTGACCCACCAAGGAGTTGATGCAAAATACTTAAACAACTTTGTCTCTTTGATTAACTGGACAAAGTGATAACATGCTGTAAATGTTCCTCACATTTGATATTTCCAAGTCCAAAGTTCCTGGACGGAGTACTAGTGCTATGTTCCCTATGATAATGTTTTGTTGTTGTTTTTTTAAATTTGCTCTGTCTAGATTAATGTTTCCAGATGCGCATTTACTGAAAATTTTATAATTTTTATCTTATCTAGTGAATCAATCACTGACTGAAGCTGGCATCAAGAACAAATTATATAATGTGGAGAATTTTGTCATGCTTTGTTGTGTTTACATCTTGTCAAACATGTTAAAAAATCTTTATATTGTATTTTGAACATGTCTGGAACATGGACTATCACAACACAATTGCACAATATAGTGAAAATTATATTCCACCCAATGAGAGATGCAATTTGACAATAATCACAAAAATTAACCCTGGAGGTCAGATATCACCATTGTTGTTTTTAAAACTTTTGCCAACTAAACTTTGGATCAAGGGACCAAATGAGTTCGTGAAGAATTAAGATGTGATTACAGAGGAAAAAAACCCTCCAGTAAAAAAAAAAAAAAAAAAAAAAGAAAAAGAAAAGAAAAAACTTGTGGCACAAGTTGGGAATTAAAACCAGGGCTCTGGGTTGAGTTTAATGTCTTTTCCACTGAGTTGTTGCCTACTTATTTCCTCTTTAAACTTAACAGTTTTCGTATTTTACAATTTAGGATGTCACTTTTATTTACAGACTATACTGACATCAGACCACACTGAGAATGTTGTCATCTCTCTGTGTTCATGGAGGAACTAAATAATTGGGGTGAAAAGACAGTGTGACAGACTTAACGTCCAAAGATGGTGATGAATAGTGTTAGTCATTTTTGGGGCTAACTCTCAAGGGATGATTTCAAGCATATCTGAAATGTGTTAGTCATCCCAGCTGTCATTTTAATATTATTATTTTCTCAGAGCCATA